>OY776112.1:224458630-224889701 GCA_963675035.1 Allygus modestus
GCAAACTGATCTATTCCCCGTTCTGTATTCTTCCGTTCAGTATTTCCAAACCATCTTTAGTCAGTTGAAACAAATTGATCAATTTCGAATGTTACAATTTCATTAAGAATTTTTTCTATTGCAACATCACCATCATCAAGAAAAACTTCTTTAAGAGTTGAGTTGGAGATTGGTTGATCAGGCAGTTGAGGCGAAGTCAATGGTTTTTCCAACTCCATTTGTAAAGTTTTAATGTATTTTGTCGCGTGTTGTATAATTGATAATCTTGACATTTTTGGACTAGCAAATGGTAATTTTGAATGTAGTATCTTGTATGCTTTATTTACTTTTAGCACCCTTTTCTGCTCTCGAACATTTCTGGGCTCTCTATGTAAGTTGGATGATCCAGCTTGACTGTCCATAGCTGACTAATTACTAAGTTCTGGAGCGGCCGCTTAAATACCCCGCTTACCTATACCATTAGAGTGGGGGTAGGTAGTAGAGTGGGGGGTAGGTAGTAGAGTGGGGGTAGGTAGTAGAGAAGGAAAGTTTTATTTAACATATCTATCCTATTTTGATGGTAATTATAATTTTGAAGGAAAAGTAATTCAAAATGTTGGTGATCCGCTTTTGTCTTCTGATGCGGTTACGGTACAATACATGGATAAAAGAACCCCGATTGTACACGAAGACCATTGGGGGTTTTCCGGTAAAAGGTTAAGCAATATAAAACATCCCATTTATGATGGTGAAGCAGTAAATTTAGCGACTTTAAAATTGTTAACGATTTACAAAAAGAATGAAACTGATACAAGCTATGATGTAAAAAAATTAAAATTGTCAAATGTAGGTGATTGTGAGCAGGATGGAGACGCTGTAAATAAGAAAATATTTGATATAGTACACAAGAAATGGACTACAGAATATGAAAAACATATGGAAAGGTTTGGTGCAGCTTTATTTAATTATATCCATCGGGCTTCAGGAAGAGCTGTAGCTTCAGATGTTGACAGCCACAATTATTTAGACTGGAAAAAGATACACAATCCAGAAAAACCTAATCAATTAGATAAACCGTCTGAGCCTTCTAAAGTCAAGACATTAGGAAAGGGGGATAAAGTGAATGTGATTAATGAACCAACAGAAAACGATGAAGATTACATAAGAGAAAAAAGAATTTAAATACCCATGATAAGGGATAAAGCACCAGTCATATTCGAGAGATGATACAGAGAGGATGATGGAATCCAATATTACTGCGTGGAGTTTAATATCTCAAGAGCCGAGATTTCCCCAAGGAGTGCTGACAGATGGTTTTGTTCAACGGTTTGATAGATATATGGATTGGGAACAACTTTCCATACACTACCTCTTCACAATGACTATGTTAAGAATTTATTTTCACAGAGTTAACTGGATTCATATTTTACAAAGACAACAGTTTTCAGAAGACTTCCTTGTAGAGATGACATCAAATTTTAATAACTGTTGGGAAGTAATAAGTAAATATCAAAATCTCTCTGAAAATTACATTGACAATTTTAAAGATAAACTAGACTGGAATGTGTTATTTAATTATCAACGATTAAGTGGCAAGTTTCTAAGGGAACATGACAACTATTTAGATTTTATTCATTTTACCGAAAACAACGATACCATCACCAGCGGAGAAACATTTGAAACATCTTCAATTACACCTTATTTCTATTTTTACTACTTTTATTTATTATGTCTACATTTAATTAATTAATCCATTTCTACATAATAAATGGATTTTAAACAGTATATATATAATACAAGAAGCCAAGACTAATATTACATTCATTGTAAAACATTTATAGAGTGCACCTACTGATTGTAAGTTTGGCTATAAATAGTCATGCCGAGGGCTAAACGCATCAGTCATAATCGAGAGAGATTACAGAGAGGAAGGGGAATAGCATCAACAGCATTTTCTCTATTAAGTAAACCGGTTGGAGCTATAGTTAACAAGGCGATTGATTTATTACCTGTGGAATTACATTTACCTGGAGGATATCAATATTGTGGTCCTGGAACCAAATTAGAGAAACGGCTTGCTAGAGGAGATCCTGGAATAAATAAGCTTGATCAGGCCTGTAAACAGCACGATATAGCGTATTCCAAATTTGGTGATACAAAAAATAGATCAATAGCAGATAGAGCACTTTCTGAGAAAGCTTGGCAAAGAGTAAAATCTAGTGACGCGAGTATTGGTGAAAAAGCAGCGTCTTTAGCAGTAACAGCAGCAATGAAAGCAAAAACTACGTTTGGAGGAGGAAAGAGAAGAAGGCGTGGGAAAAGACCCGCTAAGAAACAAGGAGGTAATATCAGAAGAAAACGTCGATCTACTAGTGGTAAAGGTAAAAAGAAACCAACAATATGGTCAATGATAAAAAAGGGAGGAGGACTATACCTAAGACCGTATCGTGTGTATTAAATAAGAAAGAGCAATTAATAATTAAAAACAAAGAATTAACCAATGAAGAACTGATTACATATGCTTCTTGTTTGAAAATCCCATTTTTTAGAGGAGTATTTATGAAAGATGAATTACCGGTTAAAATGTGGAAAAATGAAACTGGTATAGTAAATTTGGATAATAGTGAAGGATTAGGCACTCATTGGGTGTGTTACAAGAAACTTGGTGAAACGATTTATTATTTCGACAGTTTTGGAAACCTTCCACCACCGAAAGAACTTCAACAATACTTTCGTGCGGCAGAAAATGTTTTTTACAATTATACAAGAAAACAACCTGATGATACATCCATTTGCGGTCATTTATGTTTAGACTTTTTAGCTAAAAGTGTTAGTCAACTTTAAGATGTCTTCGTATACAGTGTCATTAACCGGTAACTCATGTACTTTGCGCAGTATTCTGTTTCCAGCGCTACGTTTACAAAAAGGAAGACTATGGGAAGCCGCATTATTGGATTTAACAACATATAACTCTATTCCAAACGTTAGTGAAGGAATTAATAACAAAATACATTATTACAAGACAAAAGATAATAAAGGAAAATATTCAGCTTTGGAAGAATTCAGTTTACCAACAGGAGCTTATGAAATTGATAATATAAATGAAGTTATACAAAAACATATGGGAAAAGAAAATATAACGATAAAAGGCAATAACAATACAATGAAAGCCGAAATTACTTCTAAGTATTATATTGATTTTGGCCAAGAACGTTCAATTGGTAGTTTATTGGGGTTTTCTAAGGAAACAAAGGTATTAGAACCTAATACAACTCATTCTGGGAATAGAACTGTGACGATCATCAAAGTAAACAGCATAGACATTACATGTAACATTACACAAGGATCCTACAGAGATGGAGAAAATCGGCATATATTACACACATTCTACCCATCAGTCGCACCGGGTTTCAAGATAGTAGAAAAGCCTCAAAACCTTGTGTACCTACCGTTAAACACCAGTTTCATTTCAGACATCGTGCTGAACATAGTGGATCAAGACGGAAACCTTATTGACTTTCGAGGAGAAGCTATTACTGTAAGAATACATATAAAATCATCCGGTTAGATAATGGGGTTATCATTTAAAAAGAGAGAGCCAACCAGCAAAGAGGTCAGTAGCTCATCAGCTGTAGAAGGATTAACAAGTGACAACATTCGTTTTCTAGAAGAAATTGGATTAAAGGTCATTAACAATGGATATACTGGATATAGCGCAGGGCCCAACATTCGACGAGACCTTATGGGAAAAGGAATATCACACGCACAACCCTTACGCTTCGTCCAAATTAAACAATAACGATGAAATTAGGATTCCTATACAACAACAAGACATTTATACTCTTCCATGCGAAAGTTATTTATATATTGAAGGAAAAGTAACAAAAGCTGACGGTACTGTTGGAACCACTGTTCCGTTCATAAATAATCCTATGGCATTTTTGTTTGACGAGATTAGATATGAAATTTCAGGAGTTACAGTCGATTCAACAAAAAAGGTTGGAATTTCCAGTACATTAAAAGGATTAGCGTCTTTAACACCAAATGAGAAGAATCTGTTAGCTGTTGCAGGATGGGTTGCACCAGACAAAAGTATAATTACTCCTGACGCTTCGGGAAACTTTGATTATTACGTACCTTTAAGATTACTTTTAGGATTTGCTGAAGATTACATAAGAATAATAATAAATGTAAAACAAGAACTAGTTTTATTAAGGTCATCAAACGATAATGATATTATTAAAGCATCTGCTGGAACAACTGAAGCCAATTTAGACTGGAAACTAACATTAGACAAGATTGTTTGGAGAGTACCACATGTGCGACTAAATGATGAACACAGGATTACATTATTAAGAAAGTTAAAATCAGATCGAGACATTGTAATGCCATTCAGAAGCTGGGAGTTTCATGAATACCCCGTTTTACCTTCAACACAACGGCATACATGGACTGTAAAAACTTCTACTCATTTGGAAAAAGCGAGATATGTAATCTTTGGATTACAAACAAAGAAAAAAAGTATATTAACTGAAAATGCTGGTGAATTTGACCATTGTAAATTAACAAACTGTAAAGTGTTCCTGAATTCACAATTCTTTCCCTACGACAACTTTAATATCTCTTTTGATAAAAAAAGGTACAGTGTTTTATACGATATGTACGCTAGGTTCCAAAATTCATATTACGGCAAAACAAACACACCTCTACTATCTCCCGTACAGTTTGAATCGAAAGCTCCGATTGTTGTAATTGATTGCTCCAAACAAAACGAATCTGTAAAATCGTCTAGTGTTGATATAAAAATAGAAATGGAATTTCAAGAAAACGTACCTGCAAATACATCTGCGTATTGTTTAATTTTGCACGATAAAATTGTTACATACACACCGTTGACCGGTATTGTAAAGACAGTATTGTAAAACGTTGTACCGCCACCGGCACCGCCACTGTCGCTAACCTATAAATAGCGGAGCAACAATGCAGGTCTTCAGTTGATCGTCTATCGTCGCATGGGTAACATCTTCTACAAAATGAGTTCTCCATCTGTTGTACAAGGTGATGCAGAGGTAGCACCGTTATTGGAACGTGATAATACTAGTGAAGCAGAAATCATCAAGGAAATAACTGCATTTTTAAAGTTTGGTAAAAGAGATAGAGAGGAGGAAAGTAATGCAGACCCACCAAAGGTAGTACCAAAGAGGAAGAAGAAAGTTGAAGAAAATATTCCTCCTCACATTTTAACTGAAGTTTTTTTGCGAATCTCTTACCCCATCTCAGCATGCATCAGTAAAAGTGTATCAGTTGGATTGATAAAGTCATTGGATTATTCCCCTACAGTAATTCTACACCATGGAACAAAAAAGGTTTTATTTTCGCAAAATGCTTGGGAGTCATTTTTGAAACATGTACATTTAATAGAATGTTATTTAACTAACAGTTTGTGTGGAAGAAAAACACATATTCGACTTTTGGATTGTGACAATGAAATCGATATTGTTAAACATCGCGGACAACTACAAGTGCGAATTAGAGACTTGACTCAACATGAAAATAAGATTCTACTGTCACGTGAAGAATTCTACGTTTTAAACTACGCAACAGAACCTATTACAAGGTACATGAGACAGTTGGTATTTGCAAGCGCTATTATTAAAGAATATTTGGTCGATACTTTGGAAAAACAACCTGATAGCACCATCGTGTACGGACCTGTGGATACATCTATTTTTAATAGAATACCTCATGAAGTTTGCATGTGGAGAAAGTTAAAAGATTTTGAACCACTTGTAGAAATCGCTACAGAAGCTACAGAAGAAACAACAGAGGAAGAAGAAACGGAGAAAAAAGAAGATGAAGAAAACGAAACACGAGAAGAGGAAGTTAAAAAAGACTAAAGTTTAACTTAGTAAAGAAGAACACACGTGGGGTAGGCCTATTGGGGACGGTGCTCACGTTAAATATACACCAACGCGCCTACAACTGTACGGCCTGGTATTTAACCTACCGTGGTGTGGAAAACAGTTTAGTTGATCGTTAGGTGTCATGATGAGCGGAGGGGATGAAGAAGTGAGTGTAAAGCCTTGTGTAATAGAATTTCAAGCATTTCGAAATAATGATGATAGGTTTATTATCAAGGAATTAGTAATTTTAGACTTGCTTACATTTGTAGTTTACCCATTCACGTTTGAAGCTCCTTTTTCTTTTAACAACCTTAACGCCAAAGCAAAAAGTACAAACAAATGGATAACAAACTACTTTCATCACATACATTGGTATGAAGGATTTATAAGCTACAGTAATCTGCACAGTATTATGTTTAACTTTTGCAAACAATATTCACATATATACACAAGAGGATTAGAAAAAAAGAACTGGATACAAAAGTACACGCACGGTGATGTTTTCAATATAACTATCGGTAAGGACTTTAACATTAATCTCGGTAATATTTGTGTTGCTGCAAAAGATCCTAAACACGGACAATCAAACTGCGCATTGCACAACGCATATCGTTTGGCTGCTTACTTGGAACAAACGCAGAAATGTGGTGGGGGTAGCGAAGAACCGGAATGTGGTGGGGGTAGCGGGGTCTATAAATACGAGGAGCCAACACCGCTCCGGCACGAGTATTATTCGAGACTCCGAAGAGGCAACATCACAGAAGACATCGCAACCACCACTGACGAAGATGGCATCACAACAGTTTCTACAAACACTGGTTGATCAATTCAACACTTATTCAAAATCCGACCTTCTGCTAACTAAAAAGTGTTCAGAATTAAAAGAACAAAAACACTACATTATTCATAACATCAAGAAAGTGGAAACCACACATGGAGAAGCAATTCTAGTTTCATTGAGCGAAGGACCTTTCACTCCAGGAGATGAGCCGAAGTTTCAAGTATTTCTTCCAAAACGATTTGTTCAACTGCTACAAAATGAAGATTTGCGAGATATTCAACCGGGGACGTTGTATTTGGTATCACACGGTGTAAGCGGCAACAACTCTACGGAACTCACTCTGCACCTCACGCATCCTTGTACATAATGTCTCTGTTTGTATTTTTTTTTTTTTGTATTTCTAGTCATCAATATTAGACTTAAGCTTATTGTATTGTAAGATGTTTGTTTAATAAAGAAAATATAAAAAAAAAATATATATAAAAAAGAAATAAAACAGCAACACAGCAGTATATTATTTTATATACTGCTGTGTTGCTTTTTTTAAATTTCAAATGGATGACCTTGAACTTTCATTCAGGGTTAACTTATGAAGAGGTATAAAAGAGAGGGAGCAGTGAAGTTAGTCTCAGTCTTGTCTAACACACGCTGCAGCTAACATGTCGGTGCCACCTATGAACAATTTATTTTTCGATAACAATTTGAAGACATATTGTTGCGAGTTACAATGTTTTAAAATACCAGGCGATCAAGTTGACGGGAAAGCTTGTCGTAAGTGCAAGTGTTTCAGCTATTGCATATGTAGATGTAAAACGTATCAAATGAACCGACAAGATAAAATACAAGAATTACGCCGAAGGATTGCATTACTGTGGCGGCGAATGTAGTAGCAACCATCTGCCTCGCACCACCTGCCGCCTGCCATCTGCTGTCCGCCATCTTCTCCGCCCCACCACACTTTTACCCCCACCATTTCGTTTCATACCAGAACGCTAGCTAGCGAATAGTCAGTACACCTCCGGCTCTCGACTGGTGAACATCGAGTGCTCTTCACAAACGTAAAACATTATATTAAAATGTCCATTAAAATTAGGTGTATTCATTATGACTCTATTCATCTTGCGACTTACCAAGACCTCGAGGTGTTTAGTGAAGAGTTAAGACTTCTTATTGCGTCCGGTTACGATTTATCTTTGGAACTTTACGCATCAAAAAACAACATGGACTCTGCGCAGGGAACGAAGTATCTACCGTCTTTCTTCAGAAAGCAAAGTGATGGCCGCAACTCGTCCGGATCAACAACATCGATGACAACCAACAACGGGGAACTATTGTAAACATGAATTATTGTAAATAAAATAAAGTAATATTTGTAATATGAATTATTGTTAATAAAATAAAGTAATATTTGTAATTGTTCTACCTCGCACTCGTATCATTCGATTGTTTCATTCGATAATTTTCATTCGATATTTATTATCGATTAACTATCGAATCACAATCGTTTTACGAGTGCGAGGTAGATTTTTTTTAAAAAACTTCACCGTGACCTTGAACTTTGAACTTTTACTCATTTCGTCACAAAACCGCCTACGTCACTGGCTCAGCCTCAGATGACGTATTTATTCACTCAGCGCATCCGGTCACTGACCGGATGTGACGTCACTTCCGCCCCAGCAGCCCCAAATGCACACTACTTTCAGGGGATATACTCTCTACTAATCCTTATTTTTCTCAACTCTCTGAAGTTATAATACGTATTTTTAGCAAAACAAATGGTGAACACTGCAAAATTCTAACATATTTTCTAATAATTCTGGATACTTCTTGGTTATTCTCTACGATGCCTCACATTATATACAATTAAGTAAAGTACTAAGTTGATGAATTCATTATTTAATCAACATATCATAATCATAATGTAATTATGATTCAAATTAGCTCTAGATTTTCCTAAAAATAAATGAATTTTAAAATGTGATTATGACAGATATCGATAAGCTTTTCTTAATTAATTGTCCTAAATTGAGCACATCACTAATCAATGCATTAAATTGATTAAGAGATTATCAGATGAGATAATTATCTGACAGCCAATTAGTTGCTAACTTCTCCCTCAAGCTTGAATGTGACGTCAGAAACACCTTCTACTCTGTAACACACAACACCTCAATCCGTACAACTCATTGTTGACATTCAATTAGTTTGATCTTACAATGACAATATCATTGTCACATCGGAACTCTGTTTACCTCAGTTTTAGGCCAATGTTCTGCTTGTGCAAGGTTGGGCTATTTTTCTTCTTGTATATTGCACTGCATAGAGTTTAATGGTTAATTTAGCCTGTAGCATGTTTTATATAGTTATATATTCATTTTGCTTTTTTCTTCTTCACCTCTGACCTTTTCTTTAGTCAAGGTTAGATTTGTTTACATAATTTATAAATCGATAGTTAAGGTTATCTTATTAATTGTAACTTTTTTGTGTACATCTCAAAACCATTGTGTCCATTGATCCAATTCTCCTCACATTTCTAATACACATTTCCCACCTGACGAACTAGTAGCCAGGGTACTACTTGCCAAGAAGAATTTCCAAGTCCACTTACTGACAGTACATTATCTCCGCTACATAGTAGGAGTAAATTCCATTAAGAGTATAGTTTTATCATGTGTTCAGTCTAGCTGATTTTCACTCAAGCTCTAATTCCTATAACATAAACGTGTTTCCTCCATCACTCAAATCCGCACCATCCAATGGACTATTTTGTTGTGTGATGATAACCCAATATTACGTATTTACTTTCACAATATGACTTGTTTACGTACAAGACGAGTGTGGATGAATCTCTAAAGTCTCTAACAACACGCGACATTTGTTATGACAATTACCAGTATACACGTGTTGTTAGCATTTTCATGAGTCATGTTGGTCTTTGCTTATTATAAGTTAGCGAAAGTTAGGTCAGCAAATAATTGTGAAATAAGTGTTGGATGAGAGTCACTCTCCAATTTCAAGCGTATTCTTGAGGCTCGCAAACATTTCAGCTCGCAACAGGACTGTCCTCTAGCTCCGATTAGTCGGGAATGAGAAGCTTATAAAACACTTTATATGAGTTCCTTTAGTGGAGTTTGCCTATATTAACTACTAATCTAATTTCCAAGATAAAATTGTAATTTTGCTCTCACAAATGATACTTAACTCCACAGGAACGCTATTGCCAATGAACTAAAAAATGTAGTATGCCTAAAAGGTCGTGAAAAACTTTTATTTTCTTCACTTTTTACTTTGGACTCTTTCTAATTTTCATCCAAATTCTAATTTCTGTTAAATCATTCTCCGCAACAGTTCCAGTTTCTAGTTTTAGTTCCAGAGCCGGTTCTAGTTTGTTATTTAGACCCTCGGCTTCATTCTATTGACCATTCTTTCTTTCCCAAACTAAACTTATCACTCACACAGTTACCTTCCCGTAGGTTCTAGGGTACTGTGGTATAGGAGGCCTTACCTCGTCCAGTGCCCGGGGGCTGCGCTACGGGCGGCGGCCCCCTTGGCTCGCATACTGCCTCGGGCTACACGTAGGGCTGTCGGTCATGATGCACGCCACGCTCAAGCTGAGGAGGCAGAGTCCACCGGTCACCATCTTCTATGACTTGAGGAAGTGGTGAGTTTATAAAGTTGTAGTTGTGTAGTAAACTTGTTTTTGCAGTTGTTTTATGATTCTCACTGGTAATTAAGTAAAACGTTTAACTGATGAAGTGTATATTTAATGATTTAATTTTTTTATTTTGAAATGGTTTATTATGAGCTGGTGGTGATATACAAAAATCTCCATTATGCAGATCTAACTTAATCTTTGGCAGAATAAATTATCATTATTAAAAATATGGCAGGTTATTTATTTAATATTTCCTATTAATTGTAATCGCTAATCTGATTGTAATTTAATCGTCTAACTGTAGTTATTTTCATTGTAATTCTATGCAGTTGCGTTTTGTGTTTCATTGTTTTAACCATGTTTCTTTAAATTTCTCTAGATAAAACACTGATCTTAAATGTTCTTAGGATTTTATAAGGGACTGTCGGCATTAAAAATATAGATAATTTGTACATATTCTCATATCTTATACAAAAAAAAAACTGTTTTTATATTATTACACGTTTTGCTTAATCTGCTTCCTCACTTCAAAATTAAGTATAACAAAGATTAAACTAAGTAATCAGACTTATCTATTGTACTTAGTCCCTGAAGTAGTATTTCGTTGGTATAGTAACAGAAAACGTCCTCGCCTCACGTTCTGAATTCATTAAGTTAGTAATAGTAACGTGTTAGTAACTCATTGTTATTGTAAACTGAAGCTGTAAATTTATCTAATAAAATGTACGGTAATGAAGAGTTTCTGATTTCTAATCTCAGTATCATGTATCTTAAGATTCCACAATACTTACCTTGAATAGTTGACAAAGATGAAAACTGTTTTAACATGAACGCTCACAGTTATCTTGCGAGTGGATCGATTCCCTAAATACTCCATTCAAAAAGCAATTACCATAAGACGTTACTTTATCTCAAACTTAAGTTATTATTCTTCAGGTGCTACCTAGGAGCGCTACTGAGCACTGATAGTCACAAGGTCCAGCTCCTCCAAGGCCTGGAAGACTTCGACAACAAAGTTCAAGATTTGAACCATAGAGAACTGATACCATACAACCCGTGGAAGCGAGGATTCCTCTGGCACTTGCTGTACCACCTGATATACACTATCGGCAACAATGCTGTGTCCTTCACGTTCTTCTATCCCACAGACAAACCGATCTTGGGGTTAGTGTTTGACCTTGCAGTAAAGACCTTTGCGGGAGAAGTGGGATTCATCAACACCATAATGAACGTGGTCTTTAGCAACGAGATCTGCTACCGTTACCGCCTCATCACTGCTTCTTGGGTGAGCTTATTCTGACTGTAACTAAACAATGTACCATCCGAGCCGAGCCGAGCTTTATTCGGAGGAAAATCACAATATGGTACTTTAACATTTAAACTTTACTTTGCCAGCTCAATGGTAATCATATTTTATGAATTGAAACTACAAAAGCCCGAAGATTTTTTTCTTAACCTTAGTTAGCTGACCATATTTAAATTGTTGGACCTGTATTAAGATGTTAAAACAAAATACTTCCGTGGGATTTTGACATAAATTTCTTCCGCATACATTCCTCGTGTAAATAAACAAGATAATAATAGGGAAAATATGTTCAATAAGATATTGATAATTTATTATTACATTATTGGTATTATTACATGGAGGGTACAAATTGCATAGAAACTCTTGAACTATGAAATTGGAGTTAATTTTACAAGACTATTATTTGTATCATCGATTCATTTAATGGCAGGAGTATTTGAATGATAAAAGGTTAAGATCCAGAAAATATCAAGGTATAAAATCTAATAGTAGAGGCAAACAGACCTGTTTGTGATCTAAAATAAGCTGCAGTTACTACAGTGAAGATTATTGGCCCTCTCAAAAATTGGTCCCCAGGTCCACCATATGGATGTGTTGAAGGATAACCCCATAGCCCACATCGCTGTCCAGGAGCGTCTCCGCCTCCTTCACGCGGGGCTGACCAACTTGTCAGACCTCCTGAGCCGCTGCTACGATACTTCTACGTCATCAATCTCTTATCCAGGTCCACCACATGCAGATGTTGAAGGATGTCCCCATAGCCCGTATCGCTGTCCAGGAACATCTCCGCCTCCTTCATGCGAAGCTGACCAACTTGCCAGATCTCCTGAGCCGCTGCTATGGCCGCTTCTACGTCTCTTGTTGTCTAGGTCCATCACATGCAGATGTTGAAGGATGTCCCCACAGCCCGCATCGCTGTCCAGTATCGTCTCCGCCTCCTTCACGTTGAGCTGGCCCACTCGTCAGACCTCCTGAGCCGCTTCCACGTTGTCAACCTCTTGTTGTCCCCAGGTCATTCATTAAATCATTTCATTTATCATTTAGGTCCACCAAATGCAGATGTTGAAGGATGACCCCATAGCCCGCATCGCTGTTCAGGATCGTATCCGCCTCCTTCACGTTGAGCTGGCCCACTCTTCAGACCTCCTGAGCCGCTTCCACGTTGTCAACCTATTGTTGTCCCCAGGTCCACCACATGCAGATGCTGAAGGATGACCCCATAGCCCGCATCGCTGTCCAGGGACGTCTCCGTCTCCTTCACGCAGACCAACCTGTCAGACCTCCTGAGCTGCTGCTACGTCCGCTTCTACATCGTCAACCTATTGTTGTCCCCAGGTCCACCACATGCAGATGCTGAAGGATGACCCCATAGCCCGCATCGCTGTCCAGGATCGTATCCGCCTCCTTCACGTTGAGCTGGCCCACTCGTCAGACCTCCTGAGCCGCTTCCACGTTGTCAACCTATTGTTGTCCCCAGGTCCACCACATGCAGATGCTGAAGGATGACCCCATAGCCCGCATCGCTGTCCAGGGACGTCTCCGTCTCCTTCACGCAGACCAACCTGTCAGACCTCCTGAGCTGCTGCTACGTCCGCTTCTACATCGTCAACCTATTGTTGTCCCCAGGTCCACCACATGCAGATGCTGAAGGATGACCCCATAGCCCGCATCGCTGTCCAGGATCGTAACCGCCTCCTTCACGTTGAGCTGGCCCACTCTTCAGACCTTCCGAACCGCTTCCACGTTGTCAACCTATTGTTGTCCCCAGGTCCACCACATGCAGATGCTGAAGGATGACCCCATAGCCCGCATCGCTGTCCAGGGACGTCTCCGTCTCCTTCACGCAGACCAACCTGTCAGACCTCCTGAGCTGCTGCTACGTCCGCTTCTACATCGTCAACCTATTGTTGTACCCAGGTCCACCACATGCAGATGCTGAAGGATGGCCCCATAGCCCGCATCGCTGTCCAGGAGCGTCTCCGTCTCTTTCATGCGGAGTTGACCAACCTGTCAGACCTCCTGAGCTGCTGCTACGTCCGCTTCTACATCGTCAACCTATTGTTGTCCCCAGGTCCACCACATGCAGATGCTGAAGGATGACCCCATAGCCCGCATCGCTGTCCAGGATCGTATCCGCCTCCTTCACGTTGAGCTGGCCCACTCTTCAGACCTCCTGAACCGCTTCCACGTTGTCAACCTATTGTTGTCCCCAGGTCCACCACATGCAGATGCTGAAGGATGACCCCATAGCCCGCATCGCTGTCCAGGAGCGTCTCCGTCTCCTTCATGCGGAGTTGACCAACCTGTCAGACCTCCTGAGTCGCTGCTACGGTCGCTTCTACGTCGTCAACCTCTTCTTCGTGTTTCTCGAGTCGATGATGTTCCTCTATCGCATCATCCTCGTGCAGTCCCAGATCACTGCTAATGTCCAGTCCGTCTTGTACCTAGTTGTCAACGTAGCCTCGGTTCCGGTCCTGGCGTGTTATACTCATTGTATTCTGGTTTCTGTAAGTTTTCAGTTGTATGTTTGTTTTTGGTTTTTCGGTTTTTCATTTTTTTATTTGAAACATTTACTGGTTTCTAGTGAAGGGAATCACTATAGCCTATAAGTAATTATTATAGTAAGTAATTTGTATCAAGGGTATAAGGTGATAATTCGTTTCATCTAAGAGTTTTAGATGATGGAAGTTAGGATCGAATTAAAATGCTGAGAAAAAAATTGGAAACTTCTCAGTAGTTATTCACTATCCGTATCAAACAGTAACATATAGTGTTGTATTTTCAAACTATTTTTTGGACAAAATAATTACAATACATTTTCTCAGGAGAACTATTTTATATGTGAAAGGTATTATGACGAGAAAATCGTGCTTTGTTAGAAGAAACTTAACTGTTAGTTTTGACCTAAACCTTTATTTTTAACTTAATAAGGCTGCAATCACACCAATCCCTGGTCAGCAGATGTATATCTCAATTTTCCGTATACTTTTTAACTAGGTGCACAGTCGTCCTACGAGAAAATGAAAATCAGAATAGGTTTTTCACTGTAATCCCTCTCTGAATAGGATTTGTAGAGCTCTCAAACGCCTTTTAATATTAGGGAAACTCGCCCTGATCAATGTGTGTGTGTGTGTGTGTGTGTGTGTGTGTGTGTGTGTGTGTGTGTGTGTGTGTGTGTGTGTGTGTGTGTGTGTGTGTGTGTGGGTGTGGGTGTGTGTGTGTGTGTGTGTGTGTGTGTGTGTGTGTGTGTGTGTGTGTGTGTGTGTGTGTGTGTGTGTGTGTGTGTTTTAATGCTTCAGATTACTCATTTCTTCATAAGTGTCTGCCAAAAGTTTTATGAACATTTGCCACCCGTGTGTAAGATATTTAAAGAAATCGTTTTCTCTATTTATGCTATATCTAAGTGCAACTTTACTGCTCTGCAACCGAACGTTGTTTCTTTACTTTATCATAAAACACATGTTGTATGTAGCCAATTTAATGTCCCTTGAGTTTAAATTGGATAAAATATAGCATCCGTATACTTGCATAGTGACAAATCCATTTTAATGTTAAGGTGATAAATTGTTTTAGTAGAAACAAATGTGTTCATCATGTTGCTTGATTCAAAAAAATGTCATAGGGACTGTTCACAACCCTGGTCTAATTACTATCAAAGATTGAAACTTTTTTCGGAAGAACCGTTAACCAATAGCCCAATAACTAATAGCAGAGTAATAAATTTCAAAAGAAACAAGTTAGACAATTAATCTAATTAGAAAAGTTTCAATAGTATTGACCTTCGTGTAATTGTGACCTTGATGAGTTATATGTTGTGAAGAAAAATTATTAAAATTGGTATTCGATGTAATTTAAACATTCATCTTTTACAAGAGTACATAAATTTCGACCCTAATAGTTAAATGTCAAGAACAGTTCTCTTTATTTTGTATATCGAAACAAAATTGTCTGTTTATTATAAACAACAAGTTAATTTATATCAATCGATTTCTATTTTTGAATTATATGTTGCTATATTATGTATCATAAATTTGGTCCTATTTAAGTTCATACTTTCAAATAATTGGTTTAGTTTCAATCAAAATTAACTAATAACATAATGTAAGTTCTTAAATAATTTTACAGCCCCATATTGTATGTTTACTTTTTAATTAACTTTCCTTGTTCTAGAGTAAAGACATTCTACGCGAGTTGAGGATGATCCGGTTTGCCGGGCTTCCAAGGGTGTGTGGTGAACAGGTAAGAGTTGTAACACGTTTATAAATTAAATATAGAAAATACCTTTATATATGTCATCTTTTTAAAAATCAATACCTCAATATCTCATTTTGAATTCGAATTGTATGTGGTTTTAACTATCAATGTTAAATAATAAACTACAAAATACTATACCAATATCATATTTAAATAAATGTGTAAATCAAGCCCATTGTTGTTAATATTTTTTGCCATGATTGTGACACTGTTGTTATTGTGAGAATTTCCAAACCCTACACTACCACTGCAGAATATTTATGAATTACTCAAATAATGAAAATATATATTTTTCCTAAAACCGCGCCGAACGTCGTTTTCTCTCGCTGCGCCTGACTTTTCCCCTCGCTTACGTGATTAGCTAACTGATTATTAGTGAATTTCCTTTGGAAAGTGAACTATTAGAGGTGACCCGCGCCAAAACGGGTGACCCGCACAGTGAAACTTAAGGGTGCGCCCTACCTCCCTTCCGCATGCTCAAGTAAGGGGTTTGCATCTCCCTCATTGTAGGCTAAATTGTTAACCAATTAAAAATAATTTGATGTTATTTAATTCAATAAATGTTCATCTAGAGATCATAAGATTTAAAAATCGTGATTTTAATTCAAAATAAGTGGTAGGCCATTAGTAATGTTCTCAAATTAAGCGTTTTTCTAAAGATTCCTAACGTATGAAGAAAAATTATTTTGGAGAAAAGGAACCGTATGATCCCTAGATTGGAATCTGAAAAGTGTGAAACTGCAAATAGTTTGGTAGAAATCTGTAAAATAACAGTACGATCGAGGAGAACAAAATGGTCTTCAAGCGTAAATATGCATGGCCCTGCTTGTTGGCGGCGCCGGCGCGGCGCTAAACAACAATGAATTCAATCTGGGTAGGGCGCACCCTTAAGTCCGGGACCACCATAGAAGTTCCTAACGTGACCCCCTGAACACGTTTTGGGGGGTCGTTCAAAATTGTATATATATATATATATATATATATATATATATATATATATATATATATATATATATATATATGTGTGTGTGTGTGTGTGTGTGTGTGTGTGTGTGTGTGTGTGTGTGTGTGTGTGTGTGTTTGCACTCTAGCGGTCGAATTTTTCGTCCGATTTACTTCAAATTTGGTATGGACGTTCCTTTCTGTAATCAGTTGGACAAGTTCATTGGGCAAAACAATCGGAAAACTCTAAACCCCTTTTTTTGGGAATTAATCATTCAAATTTCGGGTTTTTGGGCCCAAAAAGGGTTATAAAAGCCTCAGATGTAAAATCAATGCATGTTAAAAAATGGGAATTAGAAAGGCAAAAGTTTTAAGCCCTCTCTCGTCATTCTAGCTTAAATATTTACCGAGTTATTAAAGAAAATGTGTATCGAGTAAACACAGTACGTTGTCTTACGGGGGTTTTATACTAGAAAAGCCTGTTCTTCCTTTGTTAGAGTACTTTTATCATCCCCAGCAACCTCACGCCTACTTTTAAGCCTGTCTGGACCTTCTCCTAACCTTATAATGCGCAAAATTGTATTCCCAGCTTTGCAAGTAAATGAAACAAGGAGTATCAGAACAGCCAAAAAATCAATGTTTTCAGATTTCAATAAGAATTGGACAAATGTATGTTTTTACACTGAATTTTAGTTTTAAAAGTTGTTATGTGGAAATTTACTTCCCTCACGTCAGCGTGCTGCGTGCGAACTCGTTGATTATTTCTCAGGACCAAGCTACCTGACTCAATAGTCTGAATTCAGCCTATATGGACGAATGTGAATTGTTGAATATTGTGTGGTATCCTAAGTTGCAGTTGGAAGAAACGTTGTGTACCTAATTCGAGTGTAAAGTGTCGTTATTGCCTCGTAAAATTAACAGTTTTCTCTCAAGCGGTAAAGGGCTACTTTACGCTCTTAATAACTCTTATGTAATCCATGTCCCCAGATCATCTTGTTTGTCAAGCAGCTACACAGAGACCCTCTCACCATCACCGCCTGCGGGTTCTTCCCCATCAATCGTCAACTCATTGTCACTGTAAGTCTCATTTAATGTAAGCTTTTCTTTCACAACTTTTTTTGTAAGAGTGTTAGAGAGAGTAGAAGAGATGGTAAATATACTAAAAATGTATTACTACAAAGATTATAAAGACCCCTGTCTGGGTTACAAAGATTAATTAGTCTAAATCTCAAATACACTAAAGTTTGTGACAGCTCTTCACAAACAAAGATTAAAGCACAATAGGATAATTAAAGCTGGTAGCAAATGTGTTCGGGATAACAGTTGCTGGTTTGAACCACTAAACTTAATTAAATTTACGTAAAACTCTAAGCTTAGTGTATTAAACATGGTTATTCAATTAAATCATCTTAACAAATTTGTACCACATAAAGTCCATAAACTAATTATTTGTCATTATCTTATGAATTTAACTATTTTTTTTTGTTACAATATTAATTTTATTAAAACACACAAAAAGGACTTAAATCTAATTGTGTATTGTTAAACCTTTTGTACATAACAAATTTAATTCATCTGACTGGGGCATCAAATTAAACAAGTATCACTGACATGGCCGTTTAAAAATTATCCATTTAAGAATAAGTACTTGGGGTCAAAAACTTACCCTTGCCCCCTACAAGGTTAAAGGGTAAAAGGTCTCGTATATAGTATAGTTAAATTTAACAATTATGATTTACAGATAATGTCTGAATAATCACGTATATATAACTAGGGTGACACCAGTCATGCTGACAAAAGCAGTTGTTTAGCAAATTATTCAAAGTCGAAGAATAGTTATACAGTACCTCTATCGATATCCATAACCACAACTACCACAAGGAACATCGTTGTACGTCATGAAAACTTGGCAATTGTTAATTTGGAGAAATTTATCAAACACGTTAAAAAAAACCTTTTAGTGTTTCAACCATAACATATTAATTTTATAAATGTTTAAATTTCCTGCGATACTGACAAGTGGTTCTGTATTTTTGTGAAATTACCAATGGTTTATAAAATAAAATGTGTTTAAGTTCAAGTTTACAAGCCCACCTTGTCGGTGACGTAGAGGAATTTTATTACGTTGATACAAAACTTATATATTAACCCCTTCGAGGTTTGAAACCATTGATAGTTTCACCAAAATTGAGGATTACTTAGCAGTACCGCAGGTAATTTCAACCTTTATTGATAATAACAAGTTATTCAGAAGCTATTCCATCTATTTCTTTACACAATTTTGTCAGTTGGCCAAAAAGTCGAGATAACATGCTACATGATTGGCAATTATCGTGTGAGAGAGGTGAAATAGTAAACTGTATAATTTATTTCCAACTGTGCGAGTGATGTTTGCGTGTTCCAGATGATCGCGTCCATGACCACCTACTTCATGGTTATCATCCAGATGGGAGAAGAGCTCGGCGTCCTCGTAGCCAAGCTGTTTGGCCTTGAATAGATACGGCCAGGTTCAGCCTGCAGTAGTCGTCATCACAATATGTAGTTGACATTAAATAAAACATGGTTTCCGCTAAACTGTTAAATTTATTTAGGGTAACCGGGTAGCATTTATTGTTCTGAAAAAGGCTGGTCGACATTTGTAAAATTTTTACAGAATTACTCAAGTGACATTAAAGTTTACAATGAAAAATTAAAACTTTTAACAGGAAGGAAAATTACATTGTCCAGGAAATTTATGAAACGACTGCGGACTGGACTAAAAGCATGAAACCTCTTTAACTTCACACTACCGATAGTGTACCTGAGTACGTTAACTCGAAAACTCTTCCTTAAAAAGCAGTAATCCATAAAAGACAATAAGAGTGTTTTTTCTTTTTTTGGAATTATGACTTTTGGAGTTAAGTCATCTCACAGAAAAACTATTTGTTCACTGAAAGCTCCAAAGTTGTAGGTAAACGTAATGTTGTAATTGATTTACCTTAAGCGATCTATTTTCGTTCAGTAAATCAGTTTCCTTTCCATCACTGATCAATGCCATCAATTCCACTGATAAATTCCATCACTGAAAATTTTTGTACAGCGCTACTATTTCATGTCAAGTGTGTTTTTTTGTTTTACTACAAATAAAACCCACATAAATAAATAAATACCCACATCGCAGCAAACGTGCGTAATCAGCGAATTTCAAATTAATATATATAAGTCTTAATTACACATTAAGCCACTTACCAGGATTCATAAGAAATATATTCACAAATAAGCGATGGTTAAAATATTTATTATTCTCCATGAGAATAACATTGGGGATGAGTACGCAGGTTTCCTGCAACAAGGAAAACAAAATAATGGAATTTTATGCAAATATCAATAGAACTCATCTAGGTGAAGTTACATACCAAGTTTCATCCATATACATTCATAAATAAGCTATATATAACATTTTAATTATTCTCCATAAGAATAACATGGGGATCGAGTACCTAGGTTTGCTGCTACGGGAACCATCGGCGAAAAATTGTTTTTTTGTGCAACCAACAATTAACCACAACCAGATGAAGCCATATACCAAGTTTCATCAGTTTATGTTTATAAATAAGCGAGATATAATTTTGATCCATAAGAATAACATTAGACAATGTACTGTGTTTAGCACTTTCAGTATCTCAGAAACCAGTTGATATAGAGCAATGATCAAAATACCAAATTGTTTGTTTTTTAAGCTGAATTCAATGGTGGAAATTAAAATTTGATATAAGTAAAAATTACACGTGAAAATGCAAAAGACCTATCTTTGGGGTATAAACCCCCCAAAATCCTCCTTTGGATGGTGCGATTCGTCAGGTTTTCGAAACCGTACAAATGAATGGTACTTTACACATGCTTTGTTTTATTTAATTTAAAATTAAAAACGTATCATACTATAAATTTGTATTAAATTTAATTAAGATTGGACCTTTTTTATGAGAGTTATCGTGCTTACGGACACATAAATATATATATATATATATATATATATATATATATATATATATATATATATATATATATATATATATTTATTTATTATAGTTTTAACGAATGGTGTTTTTGGCATGGAGACCTCAAAACGAAAAGAAATTATAGTCCCAGGCCATAATAGGTCTTACTATGCCAATTACGGTAATAGCTTCTTCCCTATAGAGGAAATTCACTAAAATGTCGTCCTGGAAGTAGAACAATATCGGTACACTAGGATTATCTGAAACTATTTTCATAATTTCAACTACTATACCAACAAACTGGATAAGTGTTGAGGGTTATTTTTTCATGGCTGAAAAGGAAATTGAAATGTTTATGAATGCCAGCTGTATTATTGACTGTAGATACTGAAGAATCTATAGGCCTAGTCAATGGCTGGATATATGAAATTATAAGTACCATCTAAAAACAAATAGCCTCATCATATAATGTGTTGTTAGTGGTATCTTTATTTCACCTATTGATAACATAGGGTCTACATTTCTAACTAATTTGAGACGTTTTATCTTTTTTTAAATTAAATTTTGATATCGTAATTGATATAGAACAATGATCAATATACTAAATTGTTTAATTTTTTCACACTCACAGTAAGCTTTTTACTGATAATAACGAAATTTGTTTAGGTTGGTTAAAAATTAAAAGTTATAAACAACTATTGAACGAGTGTTGAACTCAGCATCAAAGATAGCAGCACAAGCCTGGCATTTACCGACGCTGTCTCAAAGTTCTGTTCGGTGCACACAGAGCGCAGCACTACCCACTCCGTCGGCAATGATAACAGGTTTGAAATAAAATACCCCCGTCACAGCAAACCTGCATACTCAGCGAATTTCCAATGACGATATAAATGTCTTAATACTACATTAAGCTATTTGCCAAGTTTCATAAAAATATTTTCACAAATAAGCAATCAATACAATTGTAATTATTCTCCATAAGAATAACATTGGGCTGAGTATGCAGGTTTGCTGCACCAAGGAACATAAAAAATGGGTTTTTATGCTAATATCAATATAACTCAACTAGGAGAAGTCATATACCAGTTTTTATTCATTTATGTTCATAATTAAGGGAAACATTTAATTAATATCTATAAGAATAACATGGGGCTGAGTACGCAGGTTTGCTGCTACGGGAGCCTTTGGCAAAAAATTGTTATTTTGAGCAAATATCAATGGACCACAACCAGATGAAGCCGTATACCAAGTTTCGTCAGTATACGTTCATAAATAAGCGAGATATAAAAGTGTTCTTTTTCTCCATAAGAATAACATTAGACAACGTACTGTGTTTAGCACTTTCAATATCTCGGTAACCAATTGACGTAGAGGAATTATCAAAATGCCAAATTGTGTGTTTTTTAAGCTGAATCCAATGGTAAAAACTTTAATTTTACTATTTCCAAAATTATATGTAAAAATTCAAAAAAATTGTTGGGGTACAAAACCCCCCCAAAATACCCCTTTGGATAGAGCGATCTGGCTGGTTTTCGAACTTAAAGTCATAAATGTTGCTTTACACGTTTATACCAAATTTCAACAAAACCGGATAATTTTTACGAGAGTTATCGTGCTCACGGGCACATATATACATACAGTTTCGAACAAATGGTGTTTTTGGGGTCTGGGGACCTCAAAACGAAAAGTTATCATGGTCCCGGACCTAGGTCTTACCATGCCGACTACGGAAATAGCTTCTTCTTTATAGGGGAAATTCGGTAATAAAGTAAAAATGTTCTTTGTCACTTCAACTTTGCCTAAAGGTTCATAATATTTTGAAGGGACAATCGTCATGCAGTCACAAGGAGTATAGAAATTAAGTCGTTCTTTAACTCTTGTTTCTTTTACACACGTTTAAAATATAACATTATTTGTGTATATCGATTTTTTTAATATTGTTAATAACTGATTTATGAACATCCCTAGGGGGACTTTTTGGCAGATGGACACAAATGTTGACGCAATTTAGGATACCGAAATTGTTTGCTAGAAAAAGAGCTTATAAAAGATGTATGAGCACATCAGAGGAAGGGCTTGTAAATATTTGGTCGAACTTTGCGAAGAATGGGGCTCATAAAAGTGGTCAGTGTTTTAACATATTATGTGTTAACAAAGAGGCTTGAGCTATGAATTGAAATCAATACAAAGGGTAATCTTCGTTTGATGAAGGAATTTTTTAATATTGTAATTTTTTGCATTGTTCAGGAAACGATCAAAATCCAAACCTAGAGGTATTTTGCATTTCAAAATACTGAAATGCAAGAGGGGTCAATCCTCTTAAATAACCTTTTTTGATTGCTTATGTTTCAATTTGAAATAAATCTATATCCATGCATATTTAAGAAAAAAATAACCTTTCCCGATTTCAGTGTTAAGGAAAAGGTATTAGATTTAGGAAAAGTTAGGAAAACAAAACCCAATAAGTATTAAACCTAGTACTTAGTAGCGGAATTTATTTTAAGAGAAGATTGTTTATTTACAGTAGTTTATACAAGGCCACGTTCAGTTTGTTAACACATGTCAAACTTTGAAATCACTTGTACGAGTGTAACATTTATACTCGGACTCAAAAAAAACTTTAACTGTTGTAAGTAATCCTTTTGTTGAACAGGTTTTCTTCTCAACAAAATAACTGCAACATTCAAATGAATTAAACCATTGCCCTCAGTTTTTGTCATAATTGCCAATCGGATGAAATAGGTAAATCTCATCCATAACAGATTAAATTTGAGTTCATGAATATGTCTGGATTTTGGGACTGTTCATTAATTGTTTATCAAAACGTTAACAAATGTCACTGGCGTAGATATACATAACAATAATAATGAAATAAAATAAAATGTAGTTAATCTATAATATTATAAAGAAGAGGTGGTTTCTGTCTGTCTGTCTGTCTGATGTTCCGGGTGAACGCAAAAACTACTTAACCGGCTGGGCTGAAACTTTACACAAAGGTAGATCTTGAACCCATGCAACACATAGGCCTATTCACTTCCTTAAAATCCCCTCGGGCTACGCCCCGTGAACGTTCTAAGTTTCAATGTTTACATTTCATAAGAAAGTAAACATTCAGAAACTGTAATCCGAACAGCTGAGGGCACTTACATTTGACAGCTTAAAGAGCAGAAGCAAGAACAACAGCTGTTTCAAGCTAACTAAAATGAAATTTGCATTGACTATAGAACGGGTAAGGAAAACCCCTGTGCGAAGAACGTGTACATCAAGTATATATATTTACTAGCTGATGTACCCGTCCTTCGTACGGGTTGTACATTAATGGCAGATTAACTAAAAATATTAACAACCCACATATTTTTACATTATTAAAATTACATTTTACACTTTTAAAGTAGAATTAAATTAAAGTTAACGAAATATACTATGGCAGATAGTTCGGGTACTGCTGCCAAGTCGAGGAACTCTGTCGGTTAGTGAACGGTGTGGTCTGTACATTGCTTGGAATTATGAAATTTTTGCATATTTTCACGTTTTACACCCTAGGGAAACCAAAACAAATCTTATCTCAATTTATGTCTGTCTGTCTGCCGGTAACGCTCAAGGACGGGTTTTTGTTCGCTTTTCACTGGAAAACGGGTGCACTGACATTAATGAAACTTTGTTTCTTTGTTCTATATATGCGTGAGAAGGTTTTAGGGCACTATAAACTGGCATACGCCTTTTAAAAAAATAATGGCGGCCGCTCAAAAACGTGATTTTGTGCGGTTTTGGTCATGTTTTGTTCGCTTTTCACAGGAAAACGGGTAAACCGATTTTCATGCAACTTTTTTCTATGTTCTATATGTGCGTTAGAAGGTTTTAGGCTAATTGGATTGTTTTAAATTACCTTAGGACACTGCCCCATACGGTTTTTAAGATCCTATGCTATTCTTATGGACAAAGCATTTATTTATATTGAACCAGATGATGGCATAGTTATTCTATAAATAGGTTTTTAGTTCTTTTTTAAAACGTTGAGTGAAGATTGGTAATAAATAACATAAGTGGATATATGATCTAAATCTATATTTGTCAGACTCATGCACTCACTGGCATAGTGATCACTTTATCTGAGAAACGACAATGTCTATTGAAGATAAAATTTTGGATGGTGGTTCCCCTTATGCTGCAGATTCACAATAAGAATACGTTTAAAAAAGTCCTATAGGGTTCTTCGCTAATTTACTTTTATGGCAATTGTATGAGTATTAGTACTTTCTGGACCTTTGTAAGTTACATTTCGGTAGGAACATAACTAATTCATCAGAAAAAAACGCAGCCTATTCCTGTTACGAAAATGTTTATGTGCTTCGCCCCCCGGAATTTCAAAATACAATATTTTAACAATCTTGCACATACTCTTGGACTGATGGATCTGAAATTTGGTAGGAATGTAGCTGATAGGTCAGTGCAGACCTTTACCTACTCCAGACACAAATATACTCAAGGACTCTGGCCCAATGGTCTTTAATATAAGCGCGTTAGTCATAACACACAAACTACTCAACCAGTAGATCTGAAATTTGATGCCTTAAATGAAATAAGAAACAACATCATGGGGAGTCACGGTGTTGTTCTCTGGAGATCTCACACAGACCCTTTGTCGTAAGTGAGACATAAGTGGACGAGTCTACGCCTCTCTAAAAATATATTTTATGTAGTCGACCACTGAGCGTCTGAACTTAACAGTAAATATGAAAATGTATTTTTGAGAAGATTAAGGGATTGATCAGTTTTCTTATGCGCTTTTAAAAGTTGAGATTGGGACATTGAAAAACAAATTAAGTCTCAGAAACATCTATCCTTCACTCGGCACTATCGATGAATCACAGGATTTATTGATTAACAGTTTGTTACACCGAGGTTCATAAACAGTTTAATCTGGAAAGTGCCTGGCTCTGTGATTGTGCCATCCTCACGTCCACCAATGAACAAGCAACGGAGATCAACACAAATGTAGGTCTATTCCAAAGGGAGGAACGAACATATACAATATTTAATACCGTTCATTTAACCATGACCACTGTTAGAACAGTTCGTATATATTGATTTACATTTATTTAAATAAAATCAAGTAGTCATATGTTTTTAAATCTACTACTGAATAGATTTAAGTTAATAGCCTACCTCCAAATTTGAAATACATTAAGATAATGTGCCTAATTTAATTAGACATGAAACGAGGATATTTTAGTTTCTGCATACATTTAGTATTTATTCAAAGTATTTTTTTAACTATAAATTTATGGTTTAACTTGTCCCAGGACTACCTTAAGACTGGTCTATACCAGTTTTGAGGCTGACATTGGTACAGCAAATGAAGTTGTCATTACATATTGTAAGTCTTTTGGCCGTCCATTATGACTAACTTCCCTTTCACCTTTGGTCCCTCCATTTGCAGCGGCTAGGGACAGAGTCTCCGGGTTTGGTCCCTCTTGCCAACCTGAGAATGAATGGTCCCTGGCGTACATGGATACGCTGTCAGTTGAGTTGACCTGTTGGAGGGCAAAATGAGGGTCCCCTGTTGAGAGCCTCATCCCAGCTGTTACAGGGGCACGGGAATTGGCCCTCTGAGGGGTCGATTTGGCTGCCGTCCCTTCCCACCCTTTCCTTTCCTGCTATATCCTATCTTTCCGGTAACCTTCGCAATATTCCCGCTTGTGGAAGAGGTGACTAGCAGCAAAGCTTGGGTTTCCTAATCCACCAATAATAACAACAACAACATGGTTTAACTTGTTTAATATTTACGAAACAATAAAAATAAAAATTGTAGTTATATTTTTTATGTATTTATAATATTGTTCAAGGTATTTTTTACTATGTTTAATATTTTGTTATGCTTATTACGGGTTTTTCCTCTTTTTATTTCTTCTTTATCACTATCATCATCATCGCCATCGACTGAGTCGTCACTATCGTCTGAGACTCCATCCTCGTTGCTATCTCCTCCATCACTTTCATTGATATCTTCACTGCCCCCTTGATCATCATCGTCGTCTTTACCTTTATCATTGTTTTCATTAAGAGTCCGAGTCATCTCCGTCGCGCGTCGTCCGATCTTGCCACTGCTGCTGCTAAAGCTGGGGTTTCCTTTGCGCGGAACTTTTCGGCAGCGGAGTGCGGAACTCGGAGATTTTCCGCTCGTAGTTTCAGCTCATCGTAATTCTATTTTTCCCAGTCACGGACTTTTTCGGCGACCGACTAAGGAATAACCTATCTCATTTTGTTCGTGACTGTTGATGGCATAACACCAAGGAAAATAAAATAAGGTTATGTTCTTAAACGTACGTCTATTTCAACACACAACTTACTGTGTTTAGTATTTTCAATATCTCCTGAACCAATTGTCGTATAGAAATTATATGTAACAGAACAGAAAGAAATGGTTATAATTTGTTTTTCAGTTTTAAACTATTGAGATTTTACTTCTAAAAACAATAAAACTGCCTATTATTTAAGCTAAAACACTAAATTATTATGTACTGTACATAACAAATAATGTTATTTTAAAAGTCCGTTTATTTTTGTAATGATTTAATTATCTGTTGTTTATTAATCTGTCGTACTCCAGCTAATTGGATGGCCTTGTATTCATTCAGCAAGTTTCTTGTCATCTGACGCCCTAGATTTACTTGAACTCATTCTGTAACAACACAAAATCACTGAACACCAGTATAACCTCAACACTATTCCGCGGCGGAGAGCGGACACCTCTGCTTTGGGAGCGGACAAAGTTAATCCGCGGCGCGACGCGGAGAAATTCAGCTGTCTAGGAAAACAGTGCCATTTTATTACATGATCAGGAGAGGCCAGTGCAGCGTATTCCAATCTCCACGTTCCGCGCTCCGCTGCCGAAAAGTTCCGCGCCTAGGAAAACCCAGCTTAACGCAGAAACCTGAAGCTGTTCTTGGGCTGAAAAATGAGATACTCGACACTGGATCAGTTTCTAACCGACTCTTTGAATCCTCTTTAAAAAATGTTTAGAAATTGAACGTTCTAATTTAATTTGAGACAGAATAAACTGAACCCTGCTAGTACTTGATTAGATCAAATCAGTGTGATTTATCCACAATGTTATCTCGGTTATATTCTAAGTATTTGGGAGGATACAAACATTTATATTTTATATTCGTTTGCTTTTTTAAAGTACACAATCTTTTTCAAAAGGCAAAATAGTGGAAAGACTTCAGTGACTGCTATCACAGGCAAAGAATAAAGTGAATTATTTTTTCAAGAGTTCTAAACGGTCTTCGTGCAAGACGACTAGGAAGCGAAATGAGATTGAAGAATTCGCAAATGTCGCTTCCCCCCCCCCAATAATTAGATACCCACTAATAAAATTGAATGCGTTCGTCAGAATAAGTTTAAATGTAAATTAACCCTAGAAGTATCCTTGTCATTAAAACATACAAGACAATCATTAACGAATACTCCCACCATAGTGCCTCGTGTGTGTTCATGCTCTTGAGCAAAAATAAAATTCTGCCACCATTTACACAAATGTAATTGAGTAATGGCGATGAACATATTGTTCATTGGTAAATGAAACCGAGATTGCTTGAGTAATCTTAACCTTATATGAATTTGCGAATTAATTCCAACCAATAATGGTGGCCAGAATATATTACCATTAATCAGAAGACATTTACATTACAGAATAATAAGCTAAATTTAACGACGTGTTTAAAATTAGTTTAACGACCTAAGTATCAATAAGTAAATATGTATTCGTCCAATACATTTATTAATTATTTATTAAATTTTTATTTGTTAAGCATCGAATTAACTTATTACTATATGTTTCCAAACATTTTCTAATACTCTTTTGGCTTTTACTTTTACGTTATCTGTCGGGTAAATAAATAATGAAAGAGGAAGTCTGTAGTAGATTGAAGTACTGTGATGATTCCAGTTCTCAAATATTGTAGTTCAACATAGGTAGCTGTTATTTAATTAACCGCATATTGCCAATAAACTACTTACTTCGAGTTGGCGCTTCTTAAGTTCCGTTTCATTCTCGAAATTGTTTCCGTTTTTGCGTTCATGGGAACTCAAAGGCAAGCGAGAATGCGATCCCGCATGGATCTTTAGGAGAATTATGAGACGAACTTTTGTGGTTTTTTGAATGTGTTTTCAAGGGCTTTCCTGATTTATCAGATTTCAAGCCTAACTTATCCCCGCTAGATTCCTCGGCTGACCTTGTCTCCATACATTCTTCTTCGATAAGTAAACACTAACACATTCTGTTAGTGTACATTGTTTGTATAATTACCTACTTAAGTTTTTTAGCAGTTAAGCATACAAATTACTGTACTTTAAAATAATAAACATATTAGTTACCTAATGTGTAAATTACTGATACAATTTTTTACGCTGATGTAAAAACTGTGCTTTCCTCTTTTAATTCCATGAAGATTATAAAGTTAAAAGACATTCTGACATTTTTATTGTTTACAAAGAGGTTAGCAAAGTTTTACTTTGATTTGTAAAACTTTACATCAAGAAATTTTGAACACTCTAACTGCAGCAAACCTGTGTACTCAGCGAATTCCTTATGGCAATTAATCAAGAAAGAGATTAAATCTCTAAATAAAACATCATGACTTCGTTTTATACAATTTTTTCAATTTTTTTTTAATTGGGAAGACCAAACATACACGTATATATTTTAAAATATAGGCTTCAACTTTTTCTGAATACAATTTGGTATTTATAAGTATAGAGAGATATATAATGTTATTTACACAAGAACGAAATCAAGCTGGATAATCAGGTTTTCCGCGGCGGGAACCACAAAACTGCTCTTGCTTTACAAGTACTAATAGAGTATGACCAGTTGAAGCCATATTCTAAGTTGTATCAAAGTATAATATATTCAAAAATAAGCGAGATATCAAATTCCATTTAGTCTCTATAAGAGTAGACAACATAATGCGTTTTGACTTATTACTTTGGTCGGTCTGCTACAACACGTCTCAGTGTGAATGAAGCTAAACACCTTTGAAGACAATAAGTGGTTTATGGAGGGCCACATAGATTCGTTTAGTTTCCCTGTGCTGGTAAAATCCGTGCTTATAACCATCCAGCATAACAATATAATTTTAACTTTAACTGACAACTGTACCCGATCAGGAGTTTTTCTTTTAGCGAATTTCCCCTATAGGGAAGAAGCTATTACCGTAGGTGGTAAGACTTAAGACACCTACGGTAAGAGACGTAGGTGGTAAGAAACCGTAGGTGGTAAGACATGGTAAGACTTAAGCCCGAGATCATAATAACTTTTGTTTTGAGGTCCCCAGATGCCAAAAACACTATTCGTTTAAATTTATATATATATATGCCCGTTACCGCGAAACTTTTGAAAAAAGTGCCCGATTTTGATGAAATTTGACACAAATGTGAAGAGTAACATTTATGACTTTAAGTTCGAAAACCAGATCGATCAGTCTATGAGAAGGGGGTTTTATGGGGGTTTAAAATTTTCCAAAAATCAGTTTTTTGAACTTTTTACCCTTAAATTTTAAAAACCCTAGATTTTTGTTATAACCATTTTATATAGCTTAAAAAAACAGTTTTGTATTTTTAATCATTAAGCTAGGTTTAGTGGTTGTGGAGAAAAGTCAAAAAATGTTTCCATAAAATTGCCCATGTTAATCTTATGGGAATGCGGGTTTTAGAATTTCCTCAGATAATTTCACTAAAAACTCCACATTTCTTTCTACCAATCAGTTTAGCTCTACAAAACAATCATTTTGGCGTTTTAATTGTTGTTTTACGTCCAACCGTTGCAGTGATATTCAAAGTGCTAAACACAGTACGTTGTCCAATGTTATCCTTATGGAGGATAAATCAAATGTTATATTTTGATTATGTATGTATGTATATTGATGAAACTAGGTATGTGGCTTCAACTAGTTGTGGTATATTGATATTAGTAAAAAAAAGGTTTTTGTTGATTTTCTTGGTAGCAGCAAACCTGCATACTCGGGCCCCATGTTATTCATATGGAGAATAAGTAAAGTTTTATGTCTCCCTTAGTTACGAACCTAAATTAATAAAACTTGGTATGTAGCTTCATCTGGTTGAGTTATATTGATAATTGCAAAAAAACACATTTCTTATCTTCCTTGTTGCAGCAAACCTGCGTACTCAATGATAATGTTACTCTTATGGAGAATAAATAAAATGCTATATATCACTTATTAATGAATGTACTTTTGTGAAACTTGGTAAGTGGCTCTAGGTAGTAGTGATACTCATATATATGCATTGGAAATTCGCTGAGTACGCAGGTTTGCTGCGACGGGGGTATTTACATATTGTATGCAAAATATGGATTGGATATTTTGTTTTGTATTCAAGGGAAAACTTTTTAAATCTAATGTAATGTGTTTGATTGGCTATAAAAAGATACCGTGGCTTATACCATAGAACGGAATTTCTGGCTAGCACCTTTCTAGGACCTTTGTACCACACTATTATAGTTTTTAGTTTCTCTGTAAGGTTTACTTCATCCTACTAATTTTATAAATGTACAAGTTTGGATGTATGTTTGGATGTCGCATAAACTACTGGGCCGATTAAGCTAACATTGTACAGGAACGTAGCTTACATATCACTTTAACATAATGTCCATATCCAACCTCAGGGCTCTACCCCACGGGTCCTATAAGTTCCAATGCAAATCTTTTGGGAGGATATTCTATCTAAATACATAAAACAAATTCGGGTTAGTATGTTAGTTAGTTACACCAAACAGCTGTTATAAGTATTATATCTAAACATACTTGAAAAGCATAAACATATGTTCATTATGGAAATAATAAATCTACTTGAATGGCAACTAAATTTTTGTTTTTGATGCCGAAGTTAGCTCTGTAGAAAATTAGGTGAGTGAACGTAGCGAACGAGGTCATCCTGGAGGCGAGTAAGTGAAGCGAACGAACACCATCTTGAAAATGAAAGGGCATTTGACATAAAACAAATTCAATGACATTAGGACAGGACAACGGCTGTCGGGCCCGCTATTAATATTATAAACTAGGGCTTGAAGGGGCAATAGCCCCTAACCTTGCTTCAAATAGGAACACATGTCAGTTCGTAAACAAAGTACACATTTAATCAAATGATTTAATGTAAACAAAGCAGACGTTTTTAAATCCCCATGTTTTCTTATGGGGGATGTTTTACGTTATTTCTCATTTGCTGGTAAAATTTTGGAAATTTAATTCGAGCCCTCTCTCTTATCATCCTGCGATTTGCCTAGCTCCCACAATTTTAACTTAAAAATTTCGCTTACAGAATTGTATATAAAGATGTGACAATTTTAAGTTTTTTGTATGTTTGTTTAGATATTTGTGGCTCAATCACGCTCTAACCACTGGACTGATTGAGCTTAAATTTGGCAGAGAAGTACTTGATAGTCCTGAGTAACATATAGGCATATTAAAGTTGCGAAAATCCTATAGGGCTTTGTTCCACGGGGATTCTAAGATCCCATATATTCCTTATAGACATTCATTTTTGTTTGAGCTGATGAAAATACAAATAGCTGATCTTGATTTGAAGTAGTTCCATGGGCTAACCACAAAATTCAGCTCACACAACTGTCATAGTTTGTATAAATCATTTGCGGGGCGAAGCCTGCGGGTAACGGCTAGTCATTTATAAAATTACCAGCTGCAGTTGTTTGTCAGTTAGGGCAAAGGAAGTCATATGGTAAAACTAAACAAAGATTTTATAGTGTTGGTCAAGTTAATATTTTTAATGTGTTTAAATTTGTCGCGAGCGAAGCCGCGGGTAACAGCTATTATAGGCCGTACATGTTTTTAAAAAGACAGGTGAACTGTGATTGTAAATACTCCTTTATACTTTTAATGGAATCGTATTGGCGTATTACCTTTATTAGTTTGATCATTTTTTGCGAATTACAATTATAACAATTTTGGTTAGTTTAAATGTATTAAACTGCTTACGTTGTTAAGGAATTAAATTACGACAACATTTTCAAATTATTTTGTTTGTAACTATTCCAAAAACAAAATATAAAGACTGCATGCATGGTTGTATGTATTTTTAATTATAAAAACGTAAAAAATGGTTAATGATAGAAAATGTATATCCTAAAGTTATTTGCTGAAAAATTTACATACGGTTAGTGAGTATCGAGGAAACGGCAGTAATAAACTATACAAAACTCAGCACTCAGACTAAAGACGAAACCAACAGCCACATGGTGCCGTTCATGTTTACTAATGGCAGACAAGGTCTTACTTAAAAGGTGTATTTGTCCTTATAAAGAAAAAGATTAACACAAATGCCTACTGTAAAATTATGAAATGTACAACCGCTTCCAATAAGTTACTATAAGGTCAGACGGGCGACGCCCTTGGGATCATTTATTTTGGGATTGCGTTGCTATTCAGGAGCCTACTACATATATTCTGCGTTTAACATTTATATTTGAAAATAAATTACACTTTACTACATCAATAGCTCTTTTAGTATGCAATCCAAATCAATTATTTCTCATTTATATCATACGAACAAAATTAACCAAAGGGGAGTCCATGCCCTGCAGAAAATAAAATACCTATATGCACATATACGAATCGAAAAAATTTTACTTGTCAATCGTTGAACTCTTCAAACATAACATAAGGTTTTTATTGACAAAGATCGTATTAACTAGTGTTATGTAAGAAGATAATTAATTTGGAAAAACTTCAACGAATTTGAGGAAACTTTCATTCGCTCGATACTTTTGATTTCCTAAGGATATTATAATTTAACAAAATAATGAAATGAAACGCCACATACACAAATATTTTAATAATTCCAAATTACATTGATAGGATGAATTATGTTTACAGTAACATATCATTAACATTTATACATAAATACTATACTACTAGTTTATGACACTTACAGAACTTATTCTATGACCATTACTTTTGGTTTTAAATACATTAATAATTTTAATAAATAACCTTCCTATTCTAGGTTGTAAAAAACAGTACTAACATAGCGTGAAGAGCTACATTTAACTATAGGTACGACAATATTGATAATGGTACACATATAACGTGTGATACACAGAGTCTGTCTCCCGTCGAACACTTAAGGAACATTTTCACCAATCATGAAGTCGAGTTAGTCACAAAATGAGGCCTGAAAAAGCATTTTGAGTGTCATTAATTTTAATTTGATTGCGTCTTATCTAGTAACTTAAAAAATAACATTATATGTGGAAAATATGCCCTAAATTATCAGGTAAAATCCTTGTAAATATTAAAAGAAAAAGGGAACAAAGAAAGAGAACACTCAAAGTCGAGCGGAAGGTGGAAGGAAGGCTCTCGTTTATAAAAACACATTAGGGCCGCAAGGACGCGGGTTGAGAGCTTTGCCGACTTATCTCCTGTTTAGAGAGAATGAGAGATAAAATGTTTCCCGCGTTAAAACAGCTGACTGCCGCATCCTGCTGCCACGAACAGGCTGGACAACCCCGCGAAAAAGGAATTGGCTCATCCCACCATCTGCGAAAATGTTGATGGACTGGAGACAATTGTGATTCCAATTTATGAAAAAGTAATAGGTTGAATACAGCAACATTATCTTACATGTGAAAATTACTGTTCGCAAAATAGCTTATTGATATTATTATGATTGAGATTTCCAAATTGTGTTGTAATGTGATAAACGGTCATAGTTATGTTTTGTTAAATATCACATGGAAATAATTTCAATCTTTACGAGTGTCCAGCATAGTTATAAGTTATTGTTTTCATCAAACACAATGTTTATTTGTTCTAATTTAATTACCTCCAAACCATCTGAAATGCAACTTTGTAAGGTTTAGTGAAAGGAAATATAAACAGAACATTTCATATTCATGATTATCCTACACTCGTTAGAGAATCTAAGGATATGTTTGGGCCGCAGTTAACGTCTGTACCTTTTCTCTATCTCTTGTTTCGATGACTTGCCCAAGGCCGACTGCCACTTTTCAAACATCTATTCCAAATAACAACTGCAAATTTTTAAATTATTAATTTGGAATTTTCAATTTAGCTAAAATCCAACCAGGAGGTTTATATTATATTAGTGTTTTATATTTTTCTGATTGCACCGCGACGGGAGCATATTATGGTTACCTAAAATAACCGGTCTCGTTTTTATTTGTGTCTTGTGTGTTGTTGTACTCTATGTGTTAGTGTTTCAATTTTAAATGTATATGACAAATCTTGAAGATGCTGCCTGAATATGTGGTTGTTGTTGTTGCCACGAAACATGTAGCATAGCCCAACACAATAGGATATTGAAATGTAACAAGTTTATTTTATTATTTATCTTCTGCTTGTTTTATTTTTTGTTTATAGAAAACTATTTACTTTACACTGCTACATTATGATTTTATCTCACATTATAAGTTTCAGCGTCACAAATCGGCTTTAAATATACCAAGATAATAATGCAACTAATGAATTGGAATTCTAAGCTACGTTAGTACATTTCTTTAAACTTATATAATTTGTAATATTCACAACAGTTTCATATTAGTATATTTTAATATTCTTTACGGTATATATTATTCAATGCTAAGACTTTGGGTCGGCAGAATCCTTCATCACAATAGTTTTATATTATTAAACAGCCATTATTTGTGTGCTATTTTATTTCGCTCTTACCAACCCTTTTGTACAGTTTCGTTTTCCACTCAATATGTCCAAGATGAAATTTTTGTGAGTTGAACACCAAGATTGGTTACCAAGATATTGCCTCGACTCAACGGCAGGCGCAGGACTCGACCACCATGCTGGGGTAGTTCTTGAGCACGACGTTGAGCGTGTGGTCGAAGTACAGCAGCGTGACGGGGGACAGGCGGTGGGGCACGCAGGAGGGGGCGGGTACCCGGGGGTCGGCGCCCAGGGCGTGAACGAGGCTCTGGAGGGTGGCGTGGTTGGACGGCTTCAGCGCCTGGGGGTGAAAAGCTACAGTTAGTTTAGTGAAATGTCAAGAGTAGTTAGATAATCAAAATCACTCAGGACCTGTACCAAAACCTAGAGATTGCTGATATTACCGAGAAAATAGTATAATTCATTAAGACCAAAATAGAAACTTTTCGATACGAGTTGAACGACCGAGGCCGGAAAACGAGCGAGGATCGTAAAGCCACTTTTGGTCCTGGTGATGAACTACATCTTTCGTCATACTGCAAATTATTATTAAGACAACAATTTCATAAAAATTAATGTTGTTTACTTGTTTTTTTTTTTCAACAAGTTTCCTTCCATCTTGATCTTGCTACTCTAAGCAAACAGCTCATATACATGTTTTCATTGTTTACAAGTTGAATAATTCGTTCAATTCATAATTAACAGTTGACAACCTGGAGCAAAAATGTCACCAAATGATGATTTATCCTATTGCACGAAAATCAGCAGTTTTGGGTCTTTAATTAATCCGCAAAATCGCATTTTTCTGATTGCTTAAAATAGCGCACCGAAAAATCAGCTGTGGATTTTTTCAGTGCGCTAACCTCACATATTGTTATTGTTCCTTTTTATGTTTGTGCATTTCAAAGATAACAAACGCGTGGACAAAATGCAAGTCGATTTGTTTGTAAATAAAAGAAATGTAAATATTGTAAAGTTAACCCTTCTGAACTACCAAAACGATACAAACACCTAACTTTTGGCAAAGATGTTCAATTATCAAAGGCTTATATGGTGATAAAAAAAGTTGTTCATCACATGGAGAAAAAGTGTGTTTTTGGTGCTTATTCGTTTTCCGAGCTCGGCTTCGCTGATAAAACACTATTCCGCATCAAAAACAACCACTTTTGCGGCTTGTGATGAAAACTAAATTTTTGTCCTAAGACGAAAAATGTCATCAAAACAATACTTTTTTATCCAGCAATAAAAATACAATTTTAGCATTTATTGAAAATGTATTTTTAAATCAGTAAGGCGAAAGGTTCACTCTAATTACTTAAACAAAGAGACCTCCGAGAGTTCAAACCAAAGATAAAATAAACGGTATCAGGAAACTGACACATACTTTCTCCCTTTTAGCCAAACTTTAATGACAAAAATATTTGTTATTTACTAAATATAGAATATGAAGTATAGATAAATGTACAGAAAATTGTCTAAAATAGTTGTTTTCAGAAATATCCACCCAAATCCCTTTTTGGGAGGCACTATAGAGTCCGTTGCTACACACAGTGGTTTTGAGAGGGGAAATGCCCCCTTGCCCCCCCCAGGGTTAAATAGCAACACATTTCGAACATCATCTGTTGGTCAATGCTAACTTGACCTGCATATCAAATTTTAATGAAATTGATCAGTAAATAAGAGAGAAATAGTTATATTTGTATTCCCCATAAGAATAACATTGGACAACGTACTGTGTTTACCGCTAAATGAAAATTTCAATTTTCTCCGTAACTAGCAATCGTAGAATAGTAATTTAAAATACTAATTTATTTAGTTTTTTGAGCTATTTTTAATGGTGAATAGTAATCTTTTTTAACATTTATGATTTTTTATAAAAAATCCAAAAAATTTAATTTTGGATGTTTTAAGTCCTGTAATTTCTGAACCCGAATTTTTCAAGAAATGCGGGTGGTGTCATTTTGTTGCAAACCAAAAGTTCTACAAACCACGAAAGTTTAATCAAAATCGTTAGAGCCGTTTTTGAGAAATTTGGATTTTTCATGTTTTTTGGCGGTTTTTGGGGGATAATTACCCTTAAAAATCAAAAATCCAAAAAAATGAAAAAAACGCCTGGAGATATCGTGGATTAGTACCTACATACCAAATTTCATAAAAATCGGCCCATAGGTTAGGGCTCTAGCTCTGTAAACATCCACACAGACACACACACACACACACACACACACACACACACACACACACACACACACACACACACGGACACACACACACACACACACAGACAGACATCACGTAAAAACCACTTTTTTGGGTTCAGGGAGCACCAAAACGAATATTTCCACAAACAACTCAAATTCGAAAATTTTTACGAAAACAATACTTTCTCCATATACTATGTATAGGGGGAGAAAGTAAAAGGTCAAAATCAAACCAAAGTTCTACCTACTCTGTCTAAGAACTAAATATTTGCCTGTAATTTTTAATATTTAATACTTTTACAGAAAACAGATTGTGTTTATAACACAAGAAACAGGTTAGTATAAAACATCTTCAACTGCTTGGTTCTTAAAAGAAAACACCGAATTACCTTAAAACAATCTTCAGCTGTTCTGAAAATGTTATTAGATTCATAAGCATAAAAAACATCTGTTGTTGATAATATACTGTTGACGATATACTCGATCCGTAAAATGAACGTTTTTCGATCCCTCTTGATGGCGTTCCAAGTCATTTGGCGCTTAATCAAGTATTTTTTCGGAGCGCTAACCATAATTTGTTATTGATATTGTCACTTTTGTTATTATTTCACTAAACAACAACGATTTTAATATTTTTTATTGAAAAACATAGATTATCTTTGCATATTATATCATTGTCCATCACACGTAGCAAAGGTGTTCGCCAGTGCTCTACCGTATTTCCGTAAAACACGATTGTGCACAAAAAGTATTCATTTTCGCTTCCAGTGATGAAAAATAATGTTTTAAAACGTCCTCCAGGTGGAGTTATGAAACTCTCTTATTTGTTTTATAAACAATTTTTTTAGAATTTTAGCACGTTAATTTAAACAATGCTGTTCCCTTCATTAAATTGACTTAATCGTGTCACTTGTTATATTTTCATTTTCCAAACTGTTTTGAAAGTTTTAACTATTTTTTGAAACCCATATACAAGTTACACAGTCGTTCATTTATGCAGAAGTAAGGAGCAGATGAAAAATTGTACAAATGTTTATTCAAACCTAACAACATGTATTATTCACCAAACGAAAACGATTTACCTTAACATTTACGAAATAAAACAGTTTTAATGTAGTATCGGTTGACGAAAGTGTATTTAACATGTAAATAGACATCTATTGCATTGTACCATAATGGTTGTTGCACTAGATGTATTCTGGTAGCTCTGTAATAAAGAAAATATTCATTTTCACACCAGGTGGTTATCATAAATCTCAATACAGTTATACTGTATTACCTTATAAAACTACTCGTCAATTTGACTGTAGGTCTGTTGGCTCTTAAATATTTTTATATTTTATTATGTAAAAAATGTAACTTTAGCTGATACTTTTTATTTTAGCTGATATTATTGATTGCTATGAACAACAAACAAAAGGGCTTAAACAAAACTGCAGAAAATCACTTTTAATGTGATTATTTAAACATTTTACATACTTCCTTAGACTTGACATCCTTCTCCTGAAAGTACGCATGAAACAAAATAATTAAATTAATGTGTTATTAGTAACAGCGAGGGATTGAATCTAAAGTCAAAATATTAACAAATAATTCATTTATCATGCAATATTCCACAGTTTTTTTATAATTTACAACTATAAAAAATATATTTTTATCCCTTGAACCATCTTATCCATCCGCAAAGATTAACACTATTTAATATTGTAGTACACTACACATATAAGTAAAAATATAATACACTATAATTTAAAAAAAAACACAAAAGTACATAAGGTATCTCTAAAAAAACGCGATCTCAGTTAGACAAAAAAACTACAACGCCATCATATCACAGATCAAAAACTACATGAACTGATACTAAAATTCCTCAAATATTTATGACGTCTTGCTAACCGTTGTTTTTGGTTTTATTTATAAACAACACAGCAGAACGCTTAGCGCTTAGGTCTGTGTTTCCTATAGGCGTTTCAATCAGTTCGGTTGTAGAGACGGCGGTGACAGAGTGAAGATTGAATGAGTGTCAGAGTCCATGGCGAATGTGCGAGGAATGTGAGGGCCGATAAAGATGAGAGGTGAAGCTTTAATTGCTGAAGGCGGTGACAGAAAAACAATGGAGCTGCAGGTAGAGTGACAAGACCACCCCGGAGGCAAGGGTAGAGCAGGACCGCCCTCTCACGGTGACCCAGCGAATAGTCTGGGGGATCCTATAGTCTGGGGGATTAAACCTCCACGGGCGTTAAAAGACGAAAGACATTTTCGTAGGTAGCACTTGAAAAATCAAAACTTATTAATCCTAACAATTTCACAGTTATTTTTGTATCCTTATAAAACATTTCCGTAATAGAAAATCAGCTTTAATTTCACTTTAGTTTCTTTCGTTCATTAGGACCCAAGGACTGAGTGTTGGTTGAAGACATTTTGATACATTCAAAATGTAGTGTTACTTTGTCAGTTAATTGGTTGTTTGTTCAGTTATGTATATTTTAATGTTATTTGAAACTCTGCAAGCCTAATGATACAAAATTTGTATAGTTAACTCTATAACAATTAAGTTGATTGAGGTTAAGGATTCCACCAGGGACTTCAGGAGCCCTCAAATTTTAAGCACCCCCTATTCGTAATTCACACATGCACGAAAATATTTCTCGAATGAGAATATGTTGGAAATTTAATATTACTTAAATTATAACAAAAACGGAGGAGTAAAATGTAAATATGTATTAACGCAAACAGCGTATGCTTGTACATTAAGACCACGAAGTGCTGCTCTGACCGACATTCGATATTCAAAACTATCTTCATTCGAAAGCAAAAATGGATTTTTATGATTGTCTTTAGCCCAGAAATGTTTAAATGGTGTTACGTGATTTGTTTTAAGGACGCCATACTTTGACGGATCTATACATTTACCACTTTTCTCGAGACTAATCGGTTAGTGTATAATCCAATACTAATTTTTCACCCTAAAATGCACTCGGTTAATATTATCATATAATACATTATCACCTAAAGCTCCTAGCCTAATCACGGCCGGGGTAATCCATTAAACATATATATATATAAACTACAGTGTTTCTTTTATTTCAAGATAATCTTAACAGGAGCTTAATGGATACTGGGGTAAAAGAATGAGAGGATAAAAGGCCTCTTGTTTCGTAGAGTGAGAGTGTTATCTGTAGGGTTAGTGTGTGCGTGCGCGTGTGCGTGTGAGTGTAAGTGGCAACGGACAGATGGACGTGCCACATTAGGCCAACTGTTTGTTGGTACTTGAGGTAAGTGTTGGCCCACAGTAGGCTTTCACACGCGCACTCACACCCTCACTTTCTCACAGGCATTCTCTAAGCCTCAAAAATATAATAAAAATGTGTAAACTTTCTAATTTGAGTTAATTTGTAACCATATTTGCCTAAGTTCTAAATATGTTTGTAGGCATATATATTTTTAAGTTGCTATTATGTTCTGCAAATGCTTTATTATAATATAGTAATTTTAATGGACTATCTATCGTTAAATTATTAACAAGATTATGAACTTACAAAAACCTATGTTTTATTTATATAAACTCCTGTAAATAGGTTACATATAATTCTTAAACATTAATTTAACATATATGAAACTAATTTTTTTTGTAGTTTATAGCACAGACATCAGGTTTCTTTAGCTATACATTTGAATTATTTTATTACTGTATGCTATACAAAATGTAATATTTAATATTAGGTCATGCATTTTACCAAAGTGTCGTGAAAAATACTTTAAAATACAATTTTAGCTAAATGCATTATTTTAATGGCCATGTAGCTATTTTCTGCTTCATTGTAAAATTTATATAGATATATATTGTACGTACCATTTGGAATTATGGAGACTATTTCAAGTTTCACGTTTACTATTATTTTCAGAGTAAGCACTGGTTGGTTAAAAACATAAATTAATTCATCTTTATTAATAAAACTAATTTATTCTTAAGTTTACGATTTCTGGTTTATGACCACTTTGTACCAGTTAATTGTCGGTGTATCAAACAAGCCGCCAGCGCCAGTGCAGGTAGCGGCTGATAAGATTACTGAGCGCCTTCATTGTCTGTTATCTCCACACAAAAATCAATTAGTTATGAGATTTCAACACCAAGGTGGGCTCTATGGTTTTAGTGTACTTTTACCATCGTATATTACTGTCTCGTCTACCTGCGCGATTCACGTCCGATCCATTACACCTTGCCCAGCAGTCGCATAACTATTTAATTATTAAAATTCAACATTGCTATTAACTGTCCCACCTTAAAGATCCTTTCTTATAAACTAATACAATAGCAGTTAGTTTTGAGTATTGCAGCTAAAATGGACCTCAGGAGTGTGCGTTGAGTGTATCCAGCAAAACAAGTATTGAGCCGGTAAAGTTCATAGTCGTTTAGAAGTATGGTTTTTTGCTGGCACAGAATTTTGAAATTGATTTATTAATATAAAAAGCATGTTATTCTTAAAATGAATTATGTTGGTATAATATGTTTTTTCGAGCCTTTACCATTAATGTATGGAGTTATTTCGTGTACGACCAATGTACTAATATTACAAATAAAGATGTTGTGGTTTTATTTGATTTCAGACGGTATACATAAAACTTAGTCAGTGTCTGAGTAAACTATTTTAAAATTGTAACATTATTAAATCTGTGAATTGTTTTAATATCTACCCTGTGGTATTTGTTGTCATCTCAGTAACTGTTTTCATTGAATCCTTACTACAATGTATCTTAAACTCGTTTGACAACATGTAAGGTTATTATAGGAAATCAACGGCACGTAACGCAGGGGGAGAGAGGGTGGACATGGTCGAACGTTACTTCGCATTATAAAGGGAAGGGATGGTTGTAGCTTTACGAAAACTCCGTTACGAAATGGATAAGTAAATCTCAAAAAGTTACCATCTCAAAACAAATGTAACAACTTGTATTCCTAAACAATTCGAAAAGACTACATCCACTCCAAGGCCCAATTAAAATTTGCACCAAACTACATAGCTCAGCAGTGTCGGGCCTGTCAGAAACTCATGCTAAATGAGCCGGTATCCGAGGGGATGACGTGGAAGGAGAGTTTAGTTTTACCTCAGTCAGCGGGAAGCGGCAGGACCCAGTGCAGTAATTGGCATCGAACTTGTGAGGGGAGATGATCCACTCTCCCCACCCGATCTCGGAGAAGTTGACGGTCATTTTGCGCACCGCACACCCTGCCCCCTCCTCGGCTCCCTGTAAATTGCCGAAAAGAAATATAAGTAATGATAACCTGATATTTGGACGTTTATGTACAATTTTAATCAATTATTTACTCGAAAGGTTTAATCTTTTAGGGTAAATTTTATATTTAATTATTTAATCAAATATTACCATCTCGTTTTTATGAATGGGAATAAACGGTAACTTTGTTTTCGAAGGTTTTGATACCTCATAATTTTAATTTAATATTACATGGTACCTACTTAAATCTGCCATGTGGTTATAATTCAACAAATTAGATATGTTAAAACCTATTTAAGCTATAAAATTTAGGTATGAAAATTACAAATTATACATCTTTATATATAATTTTGTAAGCAAAATTGTTAAGTCAAAATTGTGGAATGGTGGGAGACAGCTCAATTTACAGGTCTCGATCCCAGGGACTCGGGAAAAATAGCATTATTTCTAAAAAGTTACCAGAAAACGAGACATAACGTAAAACACCTCCCATAAGAAAAGCATGGGGATTTAAAAACGTCTGATTTGTTTACATTAAAACATGTGATCCTACTTATAATGTTCCATTTTCCTCAGCAAGAAAATCAAATGAGGAAGAGTATTGGAGAAAGGTTAGGGGTTTCGGCCCCTTCAAGCCACTAGTATAATATATTGATATAAATAATAACTATATATTCATTACAGAGATATTTAACCGTCCAATGACCTTTTATCACCCTTCTGCATTCCTTCTTCATGTGTCATAAATTATGCTTTCATTATCGTAATAGGTTAACTAACTAATTGAATCTTATCTCAGATATTACCTTTTGACAAACCCATATTGTTCTAAATATGTTTCCATGTACGTAAAACAGCTAATACCACTTGAACAAAACGTCCATTGAAACATATGGTACTTTCACTCAATTAGCCACTCAACAAGACTAAATAATAGCTATAATATAAATGCCTTAATAAATATAATCATTATTGGGACCAAATACACCATAATAAGTCCAATGCACACCCCGACATGATCCAATAATCGATGGCCCGCAGGCCAATAAAATGCAGTCGGCTGTTTGCATAAACACGGCATCGTTTGGCAGCGGCAGGAATGATAAGTGAGATCCACATTTTTCTTAGCAAATGCCGCAAACTTTATTTTGGCGTGGTTATAAATTTATGAAATATTGAAAATGTAAATTATTTTTTTCAAATTTGAATTTCGCAACTAATTTAATACGTTAAAGTAAAATTGCATTGTGGTATGGTCGTTAAATTTCTTAATTACTTTTAAATAATTAGATTTTGGTGTCATAATAAATACTAATAGTACTTTACTTAATTGTACTACTTATGTATTTCTAAAGGAAATCCAGCAAAATTGTATACAGGGTGATTGTAATCCCCCCTCCGACATTTTTCTACATTTGTAAAAACATAAACCCCCGGACCCCCCATGATCATTGTTGGATGGTAAGTACTTTATTTATACTATGTTAGGATACGCCATACTGAATTAAAAATTATTTTTTTATGTAATGATAGGGTTGAGACCCATTATTTTGAATTTTTTGTTTACACTGGACACTGGACGCTGCAATCCATTAAAAAACCCTTATTCCTTCTTAAGACATTGGTACTTTTAACAAGTTAATTTTGAAGTTGTATTTTAATTCCCTTACCTACTACATTCCTATACCAACCTCGCCGCATTTATATGCCTATATGCTTGCCTTTTCATAACATAATGAACGTGAACCAAAACCAATCATTTTTAAGTAGTATTTACTTCATTTCGAGTAGTTTAGACTGCCATCTTGGATCCGCCATTTTTAAATGAAACATTTTGTTAATATGACGGTGGGCTTGTAACCAACCATGTTAATCTGTATTTTCACGCTGAAACCAATGCTGCAATCCGTTTAAACTGTAATTTTTCGTCCTCAAAATGTTGGGACATTTTTATGTTAAACAGACAAATTTAAATATGAGAACAAAAGGAGATATTTTAAAACTTGTTTCAAAACCTCTAGAATTATACTTTAAGAAAATACTATCTTAAACTTACATCAGATTTTAAATCACTTTCTCATGAAGCACTTATGCCATTTTACCAATGTATCATTTACAAAAGATATACAATCCACTTCAATAGATCAGTTAACAAACTAAATGATAGATTTGAAAGTAATTTAGCTTCATTCAAATCCACTCCTTCCATATTTGTTACTGAAATGCTAATTATAAAATTCAGAAATTTCCCTCTAGAATTTTCTTGGTACAATATGTGCGCATTTTTAAAATAAAACTGTCAACATGACATTCTTTTAAATAAAACTGTCAATATCTTCACTGTAATTAAATTCTTCAGGCGAATAATGAATACTGTGTATATGGAAAAGTCCACCTACCACCTACATTTAATGATAGACTCAACAATATAATTTGAAGCTCACATTTGACAACCAGCCTCAAATAATATCATTTGACGGCCCTGCTGTTACAATAACATTAGACGGGCGAGCTGCCATGTGCCGATTGTCCCAGGGTCGGTCACTTGACAGGGAAAGTCAATCTTTAATGTGATAAGCCGCGTCGTTATCCCAGCGTTATAGAGCTTTTAAAAGGCTGCCTCCCACGACCCTCGCCCTTGTTAAGGTCCACCGGCAATGTTGTTTAAAAGGAAATTTATATTAAACGGAAATATGGAAAAGATCCATGAAATAATACCTTCGTTGAAAATAGATTTAGTAATTTTTAGTGATTTACGAATAATTTAAAAAAATAAAGTAAACATTTATTTTCTATTTTTTATTAATAACTGATGATCTGAAAATCATCAGCAATAGTTTTACAGTAGTTATATCATAAGAAAAAACATCGAATTGTGACATTTTTAGAGCGCAAAACACTCGTTATTTTTTGTTTAAAAAACTGTTTATAATAAGTCAATGAATTCTCCTAAAGTGTCTTTATTTTTCCCCTTTGGTATAACAAATTTTAACGAGGTGTTCTTTTTCTAAGCATTAGGAAACCTAATTGTAGGTTCCTTGACGTTGGGAAGCCTCTGGTGTTTCAATTCAAAATTATGGGTAAGTGAATTCAAAATTAAATAATCAGCCAGACCCTATCTAGACGCTACACTCTACAGAAATGCTCACTCATCCTTAACTCAAAATTAATATTAATTAAAAAAACACGTTCCAATTAGTGATTTTAGTACCTTATACAACTTACTTCAAACATGATTTCCCTGATCATAACATAACTGGGTCAACACTTTTTACTAAAGCACATTTCCTACAACCACATCTAAAGTCTTTCTTTAATATCTAAATCACATCGTAAATCAGCTGTTTAGCGTTCTGTTTAGCAAGCAAATCGTACTTAATTTTCCGCTCGCTGCTGGTTAAACAGTTGATTTATTCTTGATTTCAACCAAGCAAACTAACTCGGTTTTTAAAACCTCAGTCTCGTGAACTCTATACAAATGGATGAAATTGAATGTTTTATGTTGCGTGAAATCCAAAACTGCAGTTGTAGGAAAAACTGTGAACGTAATGTAGAGCGATTTTCTCCGTTGCGCCTCACGCCGTAACAGTTTTCCTCAAGCGAGAAAGACCTAATTTACACTCTTACTCTTAGTACCTAAATAACTATGTTCAAACGATTCCTAGAGATCGGCAGTATTAAATAATCCAATATGCAAATACCGTGTTATTCATTCGTAACCTCCGAGTGGTGTTGAAAATACGCAGATAACTGAGTCCAGCGAAGGGCGCTACAGTTTACTGAAAACAGCAGAGGCCTGACGCGTTAGACCGGTAAAACACTGGAAGTGGTGTTGGTGTTTACTAGCTGTTATAATTAGCAGTTTATGTTAAAACAACGCCGTGCCTCGTGTACGGGTGTGGTGGGGGACGACGCAGCGTAGCTGTTGACACTCGCACATTGCTTGTGGCTGAACAGAGCAAGTCGGGATTGTAGTAAATAACTGCAGGAAACATTTATTGGTTTTAACGCCACGTAAATGTTATTCGTTTGTTACTGCAAGAGGTAGATAGGCTAACACACTAGATAGCGTTTTTATTACGTTTAATTTAATTACCTACCTAAACAACAATTTTATTACATTTTACTTCTAGAAAAATTAAATCAAAATCGTACAAAGTTAGTACAGCAAAATTCAAGGCCCGTAGATCTAACTATATACCTGTCTTATCTCAGCCAACATATAGCATTTTCCATGCCAATCTAGAATCAACCTTATGGTCTTTTAATATATTACCTTGATCTTCACTCTTCAGCCTTAGTACATTTATCATAAAGTGAACTCACTTTGCCATTTACCTACAACTTCTTTAAAACCGCTTTCTCACCGTCATAATATACCGGTAACATAGTAAAAACTGAATTACTATTTCAATATTTTGTATTTATATTCAACTGCTTGTTACTTTACATTAGTTCTAGTGCATCAACAGTTATTTTAATATGCCATTCAATAAAAATAACCATTCCTAATGTTAACTTTGCATATAACACACTTAGAGGGCGGCAAGGGCTTTTCTCTTAAATTTAAAATGTTTTAAATATTGCACAACAACTGCAGGCTGAGCTCTATCGAACGACACCAAAACTATCAAAATAATTGAAAACTGTAGTAGTTATAGTCACAAATTACAAAGTACAGATTACATGCTATGAGTCAAAATTTTCCCTAAGCAAAATGTGACTGTTTAATATGGTAACTGCATGATTTTGTAAATTAAGTCATACTGTTCTCCAATACAAAATTCATATGTATATTTTTTCCAATACGATTTAAATTCTTTGAAATGTGCCTGTTGTAAAAACAGAAAATCGTATTGTATTACATACACAATCTACTTCGAACTTCATTCCAAGGTGAGGGGCCTAACAGGAACATTAAGAACACGAGCTAAATGGAATTGTTAACTTGGGCTAGAAGTATTTCCCCTCCGTTTGAGTTAAAACGACCGTACATTTTTCCAAATATTTTATCATCTTTGAAATATTTAATTTGCGTAGTTATGTTAAAATTTAGCATATCAATTTTCACTCTTTCGCCATTAGTATGTTAAAGTCAGAATTTTCTCTATATATTTATATAGTGCAACCAGAGATTTCTGTACACGTTTAAAAACTTAATTTTACTCTTGCCTCATTATATTTTAGCTATACAACTAGCCCAAACATTATTTATAAACTTACTTGATAGGGACTCTGAGATCTTTCAAGTGAATACTGATACTTCTGTTTCTTCCACCCCTTGCGTTTTCCTTTTCTTACTTTTTTAGGTTTCTTGTTTTGGCTCTCAGTATTACGAAGCTCCATTCTAGTGGTCAAAAAGGACTCTGGGGAAGAAACCGGAACCTGCAAGTCCTCGTTGTCGTCGGGGAGTTTGTTGTCAATGATGGATCTTGTTTTTCTGACAATTTCGTTTTCAGCAGACGAATGTTCTGGAGTAGCGTCAGCAGCTTCTTGTACGGTTGGAGCGGTCGCCAACAAGCTATTCGTGCTCAAAGTTATGTTTCTAGTGAACATTCTCCTAACATTTAAGTGAGGGATGACCTCAGGATTGTTGTCCACATCGTCTCTAAACACATCCTCCAACCCTCCCACTTGCAAACGCTGCACCAACGCGTGTGTGTGCACCGGAGGTTTAGGCGGCGGTCGACCCCCGTCTTCCGTCACTTCTTCCTCCCCGTCTTCAGAGAACACTATCAGAAAAGCGTGTGAATTTTCAGGGAATCCGCGTAGAAAGTGGGAGGGAGGGATGGTTTTTCCTGAGGGAGATTCGAAACGAACTGCTAGTGAGTGGCCGTACACTTCTCCTCGAGGGTCTAGTAGGAGTTCTCTGAGCGGAGCCGTGACGTCTACGGAGGTCCAGACGCTCCGCTGGACCATAGAGACCGGGACGGAGCCCAGTGGAGCCATCTTGCCCCCCGGAGCCACCCGGAACAGTCGCACCCTGTAGGGCGGAGCGAGCAGCCTCCTGTGTCGATGCCGTTGGTGGAGTCTCCTCCTGTTGAGCTGAAGCTGGGCCAGTCTCACCTCCTCGTCGCCGCCCACGCTGCTTATGTTGAACAGCACCATCTCCTTCCCTCCTGGAATTCAATCGATCAGTTAACCGTAAATATCCATGTATTTTGGGTTAATACAATATATATTGCAACAAAAGGAGTAATAAAACACTGTCCCAATATCTGTGATTGGAGCTGCGAACACCCAAATAATGCCGAGGTCAGTAATTATTGATACAGCATGAATTTTGGGTTATAAGCCAACTTTTAGCTACTCTTTTGGCTTTATAAAAAGGATTTCAGTCACCAAATATCTCCCAGTTCCTACTTACTTCTCTCACAATACTAAGTTCAAACCCTCTTTTCCCGTCAACGGATATTGTCCAAAGTTCAAACTATCAGGTTTGAGCACTTAATGAGCACTATTTCGATACAAGAAATATAAATCCTTTGCGAAATCACAATTGAAGGTTTTATAAATTAATGTTTTTCACGATTACAGCTTGCGATATTAAAATTCCGCTCACTGTATTTATTAGTGAATTTCCTTTGGAAAGTGAACTGTTAGCATGACCCGCACGGTGAAACTTAAGCCCGGGACCACCATAGAAGTTCCTAACGTGACCCCCTGAACACGTTTTGGGGGGTTGTTCAAAATGGTATATATATATAAATTAAATAAAAACAATAAGCAGAGTACCCTCTTTTTTGAAACATTTTGTATTACTGACACGTGTTTCGACACTTAGGTCATGTTCACAGTGTACAAGTAAAATAACCTAAAAATTATTAGCTAAAATAAATAATTAAATCTTAACATATGAAAATAAACTTAACCCAATAAGCTTGAATGAAAAGTTTCTACATCTGTTTATTTTCATATGTTAAGATTTAATTATTTATTTTAGCTAATAATTTTTAGGTTATTTTACTTGTACACTGTGAACATGACCTAAGTGTCGAAACACGTGTCAGTAATACAAAATGTTTCAAAAAAGAGGGTACTCTGGTTATTGTTTTTATTTAATTTTTATAATAAAAGTAGCCCTAATTTTTGAACTTCAATTTGAATCAATATATATATATATATATATATATATATATATATATATATATATATATATGTGTGTGTGTGTTTGCACTCTAGCGGTCGCATTTTTTGTCCGATTTACTTCAAATTTGGTAGGGACGTTCCTTTCTGTAATCAGTTAGACAAGTTCGTTGGGCAAAACAATCGGACAACTCTAAACCCATTTTTTGGGCATTAATCTTTCAAATTTCGAGTTTTTGGGCCCAAAAAGGGTCATAAAAGCCCCAGGTGTAAAATCAAGGCATGTAAAAAGATGGGAATTAGTGTGGCAAAAGTTTTAAGCCCTCTCTAGTCATTCAAGCATAAATATTTACCGAGTTATTAAAGAAAATGTGTATCGACCAAACACAGTACGTTGTCTTATGGGGGTTTTACACTAGAAAAGCCTGTTATTCCTTTGTTAGAGTACTTTTATCATCCCCAGCAACCTCACGCCTACTTTCAAGCCTGTCTGGACCTTCTCCTAACCTTATAATGCGCAAAATTGTATTCCCATCTTTGCAAGTAAATTAAACCAGGAGTATCAGAACAGCCAAAAAATCAATGTTTTCAGATTTCAATAAAAATTGGTCAAATGTATGTTTTTACACTTATTTTGAGTTTTACAAGTTTTTATGTGGAAATTCACTTCCCTCACGTCAGCGTGCTGCGTGCGAACTCGTTTCTGAATTCATGTAAATTAAATGTTTTTTTTTGCTATTTTACTGTATGATATAACTGGGAATTGAGTGTCTCACTTCACAACAAATATCAAATAAAAAATTATTTATTCAAGCCCTTGTTTTATCCACTTTGACGGATTTTTGTATGCTTAATTTTACTACTTTCTGATAAATATTCTTGTAATCAATAATATGCATTTGATAATAAAACTTTCTTCAGAGTTTTCTTGAATAGTTTCGTTTTGCCATCCGTTATTTTTTAACTCTTCCGGAAGGCAGTTCCAAAACTGTATACTCTTGATTTGTACAACATTTTAAAATTGTGAGTCTTATTGAAGAAATCAATACGGTAATTTTCCATTACTGATCAGAGGGGAAAAACAATTATGTTTAAGATTTTTTTTCTCTCAGTGATGGGAAATGTTATTGCCGACATTTATATTGATATTGATCATAAATAGGCAATTACAGATACTTCGCTAGGGAAGAGCTATAAGATTAAAATTTACATGAACTTAAAGGAAGGAGCTTTAAACAGGGGTATAGAAATTAAAAATCTTTCAAGACAACCGATTCCCTCTTAATTTAAATGATTTATTTTAGTGTGAGTGTCTTATTTCAAAATGTAGTCTGACAATTTTTTTAAATAGCATTACATGTTATATGATTTCATAATTTTGCTTTCCATAGCATGCGTAGTAAACCAAAAATTTCATTACCACAAGTACAAGCAATGGTACATGGAAATTTCTCCGGGATTATTGAATCAGCTAGGTTGTACTAGAACAAACAAGCAACCTTTGTGCTTCCAAGAAAAAATAAATAACTGAACAAAGTCAACGGGAAGAAAGTAATTACTTAAAGATGTGCCGACATGACATCCAAGGTGTCTTAAATAACTATACACATCCGATGGAGTTTTAGAATGTTCAATATAAAGTATGATTTTAATGCAACATTCAAATGTGTATCATTCCTGTCCCAAGCTCTATTTTTTTCAATATAACGGAACAAGATACCATCTCCGGGACCCTAAAAGCGTGCTCTATCTTGTTTCAATATGTCTCTCTATCTCGAGTGCCATCCGATCGTAAAGAGGGAGGTTAGCAAATTCAACCTACCTCTTACTCACACGTTTTACTGGTTTTTTACTGATTTTTTACTGCACCACGTGTTTTGTCTCAATGCCACTGGTTTTCGGAGAATCCGTTCGTTTTCAAAGTAGCATTTAGACTAAAATTAGTCGTTACTAATAGTGGGAATAGTGTGAAATATAACTTCATTAATAAAATGTATTATAAAATAACTTTAAGGAATACAAATAATTTCTTGAGTAGCATGATAAGAGTTTATTAAAATAAATTCAAATCCATCGCTATTATGAGTTTCAACAATACAGATAATAAGATTTATTACAATTGAGCAGGATAAAATAAACTACGTCTCACGACACTACAAAATATATTTACACTTATACTGCACTTACATAGAAGTCGGTAAAGACACAGAAAAGATGGCACAAGGCGATCGATTTCAACATTATCTCTGATTGGGTCAGGTGATGGCCGGTGAAACTTGTTGAAATTGATCGCCTTTTACCATCTCTTATGTATCTTTACCGTCTTATATGTAAGTTCATTATAAGTGTAATCGTAGTTTTCATCACTAGGAGAAAAAGTCGCTCTTTTTGGTGCGCAATCATGTTTTAAAAGCGAGGCGCAGCCGAGCTTTTAAAAACGATTAAGCACCAAAAAGACACTTTTGCTCCGAGTGATGAACAACGTTTTTTTACCATAATGCGGAAATAGACTTAATCGTTGAAAATTTTAACTATAAAGTTGTATTTTTGAGGTTATGTTTACAAAGTAAGTTATATACAGTGTTTATATTTATGTTATTTACAAACAATACTTTTTATAACGTGTGGTAAGGAACAATTCTATCATGTGTAGATAAAGAAAACAGCTGACTTTTACGTCCTAGGATTTAAAAAAGATCACAGCTGATTTTTTAGGTCCTAGGACAAAAAAGTGACGTTTTGTGTACTATTTAGGGAACAAAAAACAGGTGGATTTCGTGCAGAATGATAAAAATATATTTTGTAGTGTTGTGGGACGTAGTTTATTTTATCTTGTTTAAGGAATATCTAATGAGACGATTTGTATAACATAATCTCAAATAAAAGAACAGAAATGAGATAGTTGTTATTAAATATAACAATAATGATCTCACTCATACTGCTATTCAATAGGAGATTTTCTATTTATATTTGAACACAACAAATAATCTACATTATGAATCTATTTACTAATTATTTTCAACAAACACTGGACTCGACAACAAAGGGATATAAATAATGCTACGATACTATTTACGGTGTTCCAGGAATGCGATTACAATAACAGTGTTTCGGGCAATGAATAATGCCGCACAACATATTTGGTGCAGTTTCCTACATTTATTTCCGAGGGTTTTCATGCGGCAATAAGTTTTATAGTATTTTGTACACTTCGGATTATCGGACCATTTTATCATATTCCACTAAACATTCCTTTAAATACATTTTTTATATATTTTATGATGCACTGAAAGTTTGTAAGGACTTTTAAGTATATAAATAACCTTGTAGTGATATTATGGATCTGAAATATGGGACTTAATGAACAATAATTAATGTTGAAACCATCGTAAACATCGTAAAACATCGTAAAACATCGTAAACCATCGTAAACCATCGTATGGTAGTGGCCGTAGTATTTCCGTGTTCCCGTTTTTTATTAATTCGACGTTCTTATAATGAAGATAACCACATCCCTGGACGGCCTGATGATGACTTCGTAAGAAGTTGAATCTAGTTGCCTTTGCAACAATTTGGATTACCAATAAGCAGGTATTTAAACCACTATTAGTAAAACATTAACTGGCTTATCCCTCTAAGGAGAACCCCAAGTTAGGTAAGGAATGTCCAAACTCCATCATTGTATCAAACATTAAAAATTGTAATAATTTTGACTATTTTGATATTAACATTGTTTTTCAAAAGAATCAATCACTTTCAAAAAGTTATTTTCTGCAAAATATTTTTAGAAAAGTTAAATTCAACATTTTATCATCTTTTCTCTCAGCTATTTTTGGCGTAACTTTTCGGAATGTTCGAAGCAAAGCCCCAGGTGCAAGCAGCGGCTTTAATATTCCTCCCCACTTACTAATAATCACCGTATTCTTCAAAACTGTATGGGCTTTTCCCCAAGTAAAACTTTAAAGGTCTTCTTAAGTTCCTTTGTGATTACTATCTTATGGGAATACACATATTTCCCCTTATTACATTCTTATCTTTTTACGAAGTAACGATGAAGACATTAATAACTTAGTAAATTGTACCATGTATTAGGATTAAAATTATATTTCAGTTGCACTTATGTAATTACCAATTGTAAAGCTGTAGTTCTATAATTGTATTAAACGAATTGGATTAGCAGTTTCCTGCTAAATTGGTATTCTGAGTGTTTTCAAGCTTAAATGTATGAATAATATTAAATTCGCAATTTAAACTTAAAACGTATTCATATTTAACACCCAAAATACAAAAATGAATAATATAACTAAACAGTTTAATAAAATAACCAGTCATAAAACTTGAAAATCGATGTTGATTGGCGGCCACACCGATTAGCATAGACCCAGTAACTAAACGACATCTATGAAATGGATTCTATCAAAAAATGGAAGTTTACTGTATTGTTTTCTAGTACAATTTAAGTTCAAGTACATCTTTTGTGACTGAATACATATTTATTGCATCCGAATGACTGAGTGTTATATGTACAAAATTGCATCAACTATAAACAAAGCAAACAAATTACAGATACCGAGGCCGACGAAAAATAAATTGTTTATGCCACATAAAATGTAAATCCTTCCGAAAAAATTATAAAAGTTTAATTACAAGTTATCTTTTACAAAATCGGATGTAATATTTTCCGAAAGCAACTGCAGATTAAATTATTGCTTTATAACATCCCATTGCGCAACCATATTTTATTTATCTTTCGTAACTTTATTATGACAACTGTATAACATATATGTAAACAATTATGATGTGATGAAATAAAAACATAGGCAAATCAAATTTAAATTATAGTTTTACACATCAAATACACATTTTTTAAATATATGGTTAGAAATAAGATTTAAATAACAACTTTTCTTTTCCTAGTTGTTGCCGGTTAAATTCCAGTAACTAGGCACACTCCAGACATTAGTTATGTGTGGTTTGTGTGAGGGAATTCTTTTGAAAATTTTCACGCGCGCCTTGTGGCATTTCCAATAAAACCCGTTGAAGCTTAAAGAACAGCCGTTTCTCCGAACAAAACATGCGCGCTTGTATGAGCTGAAAATGTAAAGCAATGTCACGGCATCTCCGAAGTTACCATTCCATTACAAGATAAAGCTTTAAAGTTAACATCTACTCATATTCTTAAGAAACAATATAAGTTTAAATTGCATACAGGACGAATGCAATTGGTTGTTCAAATTGCACTGTAATTGTTGAAGTCAAACAACAATGATATTTATGGTAAAACTTGACATAAAATAGATGATTTAGTTCATCAATTTGATCTTTTTGTTTAAATAACGAAGGAATCACGTACAAGATAAATTAATGTTACGTGTTTCGGTGACATGGAAACGGATCGGACGATTACGTTTTCGTCTATAATCAATTTTTGGGTTATAATAAATTAGTTTCCACTACTGATTTTTGATGTTCTAACGTAAACAACTACTTGGTTATAAAAACACAAATGTTTGATGTTTTTGTTTATGTGGATAATTGACCAGTTATTTCTAGCGTGGTAGACCGAAATTGCAATAATAAAATAAAATAACTCAGATACCTGAAACCCATCAGCTTGAATGGAAACTGTCATTGGTTTTTATTTGTATTTTGATCAGTGACCAATAAATAAGCATTAATTTTGGCTATATCAGAACCTAGACAGTGATTATTTTTTCTCTAGGTTCCTTTAAAAATATGGCCTCCTCTTAATCTCACTTTATTACAGTAAACGAACAGGTGCCAAGGTATGAAGATGTTATCTTGACAAGCAATCACTCATATCATGATAGCAGCATATCATGATTGTAATGAGTCCTACATGTACCAAAATTAATAAAATTGTAAAACCCCACTTATTTGCTTTAAAAGTTTCAATATTTACAAAATGGAGAAATGAATTTATATTCATATGACAGACACATGTTTATAAGAGTAAACGTTTATTAGTTTCACCAACAGAATGCAGCACAAGCAATTTATCTCTCAAAGGCATAGCTAACGGGCAAGGAGTTCCCTGTGTCAACATAGTTATATTAAAAATTACTAAAATACTATTTAAATTGTTACAAATGCAAATTAAATTGAAATGTTTCGCCTTACCAATTCACTAGCCCACGCTTGTTCACTTTTTAAAATGCAATATAGTAAAAAATGTTATACAAAAATTTAAACAACAAAATGACAGTCTGTTGATATATTTCTTATAATCATTTTAATTTGAAAGCAGTGTTTGAAGATAAAAAATATGTTACATGTACTTAGGAAACTCTTTCTTCAATATTGGAACTTTGAGGTACGGTGGACGGAGCCCTGAGGTTTGAGGGGAAACAAAACACTTCCTTTGGAATAATCTGGAGCAAAACACCTTTAATCAGATCTCAACGGTCAAAATCGGTCATGAAACCAACACGTGTCGGGCAAAACATTCCTTAGGGGATTAAGTAGTAGGCTATAATTCAACTTTTGCTAGGACAATATCGTACTAAACAAACTTCACAAAGACTTCGGTGAACTTTGTATCAAATTATTTTGTATCTGCCTAACTATTGTTTAAGATTAAACCATTAAATACAACTTATCTGTTTGCATATTATTATCCAACCAATGCCTCATGCATTAATGACTGAGTGTTAGCCGCATTGTAGAAGTTGTTTTATTTATTTTACAAAAGGTATCATTCTCACACGCAAAAACTGTAACAAAATGTTTCTAAACATGTTAATAAATTTACGTTACCCGTTAGTTTTATTTAAAAGTTGTAAATTATTGTGTACAAAATATACCTAGCTTATCCGTGTATTTGAAGCAAAACTGATTTTCTGATGTTATTTGTTCTTTATATTAGCGTAACTAAAATGTAGTAAAACAATTCACTGTGGCAATATCCATATATTTTCTTTTGTAAATACGTTGAAAATGATTTGTTTTTAAGCACACAAAAGAAAAAAAACTTCGTTTGTTTCATTTACCGTTTTAATTTAATTGATCCTTCACTTTTACTCTTATATATAGACTCGAAATTTATCAAGTTCATAAATAGGGATTTATACATGTTTAAAACATTAATTATACAATTTGACTTAAAAACAATGCAAATTCAAAAATACCTATTTTGTTACCAGCAGTAGGGAGAAAGTTCCTCACAGTCGTGGTCCCGCCCTCCAGTGGGGCGTAGTCTCCCTGTCCGTTGACAAACTGATGGTACAACTCCACCATGTGACGGGGGGCCGAGGGTAACCTGCCACCTCCAGTCGCCCCGGGCTGCCTGGGGGGTGAGATGTGCAACATCTCTCTGAAGACATCCCTGACCGCCGCCTCCCTGTCGGCCCTCGCCCCCGCGGATACCGCCCCCCAGGCCACAAACACCGCACAGACCCACGTCCTCACCGTCGTAGAGGGAGTCATCACTGATGCGTACCGAGCGGAGGCGGAGGAGCTACTGAACTGCCGCTCGGGGTGAGGTGTGAGGTGTGAAGTGGCAGCCGCGGCGGGCTCCCTCACTCCCTCGCCTTGTCACAAACTATATCATATCGGTGTATCAAAGATCCGGTTATCCGAATTTATAGGTATGGAGGTGTTTCGTATTACAGATATCCTGTTTGGAGATGCGTTAGTAAAATCCGACTATTCGGATCTGGAGAACATTGTTAAGGGTTGAATTTTTTCGGAGTTTGTCTTTTGTTTTACACATCAGACTTGTCGCATTAATGAATAAATGTTTAAGAAAATAATCTAAAATTGCTTTATAAAAAGTAATTGAAAGGATAAAGGCTGAATTGAATAAGGATTTAAAGGATCTGGATAGCTATCTCCAATTTTGTTATACCGTAGATATTTTTCTCATCTGAAGATGCGATCAAATATCAGGTCTCGAAAAATCGTAAACCCTGTTTTCTCTATGACTGCAATATTTTTTATAATAATAATCGCCAAAAATTAATTTCAAGTTGGGGAATCATTATTCGATGTTTATATTGGTATTTTTTGCACATACAACTATATGTCACACATGCAATGCAAATGTTTTTACTGCAACAACAAATACATAAATGTTTTTATAAAGCCAAAGCATCGATATACTGAATACAACACTCTTTTAGACAACTATTTAATTTACCTTACCAACTTACTTATTAAAGATTCATTTGCCCTTACAAATACATATTTCTTTGTTTTTATATTAATCAAAGTAAAACTATACGATCAGTAGATGGGTTCCCTATAATAATTTACCATTACAGGTAAGCTTTTGCACAGGCTCCGGAATAACGCATTTCTTCTCTAAACTCTCTGATTCCTTACTCTTCATTACTGGGCAGACAAGTAATATTATGCAGTACTAAAATTAACACAATATTTTATATTTGCACTTTAATTTGAATTGTTCGCACTTGATCGCACATTATTCACTACTACACCAATATGTAATTCACATACTACACACTAATTTTAAGTATCCCAATGTTGAAGTATACTTTTTTATTTATTTGTTTACCATAAACTAACTGGTATACAACTTCTAATATTTATTAGATTCATTGTATTATCTTGGTCAACCTCTCGCTGCACTCTAATTTTACAAGGAGCAAAGCGATGTATAATAATGATGAATCGCATTTCTTTAAACTTTTTGGAGACTCTCGTCCCCACAACTCCTCAGTTATTACTCACAATTCATTTTTAATTCCATACGGAAATTACAAATTATAAATAAAAAATAGTGATACTCATAATTATTACTAGTAGCTTACAGGGGCTTTAGCCCCTAAGTAGTGGTGAAATACGGGGGAGGGGCCGTAATCGGCGCTTTTTTCCCATGTTATTCTTATGGGGAGCCGTTTTTGAACATTTGCCAGCTCCCGCCTTACACAAGTTTCCTTGTTAGCCTGTACTAATGTCCAACCCTTGCCTATATTAAATATATTTTCCCAATCCCCATCCCTCCTCTATATTTTTTAAAATTAATTTTCAAATTCAGGCTAAAAAACTATCTTTAGTGTTTATGGTCTGATTTGTTTAAAACTTGGATATGTTATTGTCGTAGGCAAGTTTTTTAATAAATTACACTTACATTTCCCAAATTCACTATTACAGTCAAATTAAAAATTATTTTTGAAAAATACTATAGTGCCAATTGCCAACTTCTTTATTAAATGTCCGATTTGTCTGCAATTTGGATATGTTATTGTCCTAGGCAAGTGTTTTAATAAATTTCACTTACATTTCCCAAATTCACTATAACGGTCAAATTAAAAAATATTTTTTGAAAAATACTATAGTGCCAACTGCCACCTTCTTTATTAACTGTCCGATTTGTCTTCAGTTTGGATATGCTATTGACCTAGGCAAGTGTTTTAATAAATTACACTTACATTTCCCAAATTCACTATTACAGTCAAATTAAAAAATATTTTTGAAAAATACTGCCAATTGCCAACTTCTTTATTAAATGTCCGATTTGTCTGCAATTTGGATATGTTATTGTCCTAGGCAAGTGTTTTAATAAATTTCACTTACATATCCCAAATTCACTATTACGGTCAAATTAAAAAATATTTTTGAAAAATACTGCCAATTGCCAACTTCTTTATTTACTGTCCGATTTATTTAAAATTTGGATATGTTATTGTCCTAGGCAAGTGTTTTAATAAATTCCACTTACATATCCCAAATTCACTATTACGGTCAAATTAAAAAATATTTTTGAAAAATACTGCCAATTGCCAACTTCTTTATTTACTGTCCGATTTGTTTAAAACTTGGATATGTTATTGTCGTAGGCAAGTGTTTTAATAAATTACACTTACATTTCCCAAATTCACTATTACAGTCAAATTAAAAATTATTTTTGAAAAATACTGCCAATTGCCAACTTCTTTATTTACTGTCCGATTTGTTTAAAATTTGGATATGTTATTGTTGTAGGCTAGTGTATATGCACCATCCACATTTTACAAATATTGCGGTTAAATTTTAAAAAATTTGGAAAAATACTGCCAATTGGCAACTTCTTTATTTATGGTCTGATTTGTTTAAAATTTATATATGTCATTATTCTAGGCTATTGTATATGTACACACCATCCACATTTGACAAATTAACTATAATGGTCAAATTTAAAAAATATTTTGAAAAATATACTAACAATTTCAAACTTCTTTATTTACTGTCTGATTTATTTTCGGATATGTTATAGCTCTTATATAGGTAACAAGACCACACTACCACACGTTCCACTACCCCCTATAATACAGTATTTTGTCTTTTTTGTTTGTTTATTTTGCTGTAATCCCAAAACTGACTTTGCTGTTTATTGTCCGATTTGCCTACACTTTGGATATTGTCCTAAGCATTTATTGTCTGATTTATTTTTGGATATGTTATAGCCCCCAACTATTATATCTAAAATTACAATATTATTTCCACCTATAATACAGTTGATGTGTTGTTTGTTTTGCCGCAACCTAAAAAGTAACATTGGTATTTGTGTTTTTACAAAACTATATTTTGCGGTTGGATTAAAAAAAAATAAATGCAAGCTTATTATATACATCCAGCTGATAAGTAATATATATCCACAAAATATTTATGGTCAGAACTGCCTAAATTTTGGATATGTTTTAAGCCAATGCGATAACAAAAATAAATTTTTAAAACCCAAAACAACTAAACACAAAACACTAATCTTTCTTTGTGCTTGTTTGGAGTAGTCTTTATTTTATCCAACTTAATTTTAATTTTGTAGTTAAAATCAAACTTCCCACATTCTAGCTCCCTTTCCAGCCAGTGGTTGGAGACATAAAGGTTACGAATATTTTCAAACTGTACAATATATCTTTTTCTACCCCTATGTTGGACTTGTTTAATAGCGCTTATTAATAATTCCGCACCATATTCCAAATCCTCCAGTCTACTACATTCTTTAAATTTAACATTGCCTTTAATATCTTGCATCTCTATGTCTTCTTGTCCAACATCATCCCACTCATTGTTACGGAAACTTAGGTTTTCTATTTTTGGAAAGGAATTGCCATAAAATGTTGCGGTTCCGTTAGTGTTAAAGCTTGCAAGTGGCTCGTTGGTAGGTAGGTAAATAATGTCCAAATCACCACTGTATGGCAACACGCTATAACCTTGCCTATTCTTATTTATCTCTATAAATACAGTTTTACAGACACCTTTAACACAGTATACACCCCTCCGCCCATCCTTTTCTGCCAACACTCCCACAAACTTGTTGTTTACTACAAACGCATACACTATATAATGTCCATAATGCTCTAGATCCTCCCAACGTCGCAGGAAGTAATCTTTTAATTTATCCTCTCTTTCCCTTCTTTCTTGTTCTTTAGCCAACTGTGCTTTGTATTCCTCTGCAACAGTATTTTCCACATATTCCAATTTACGCTTATTACTGTCAATGTCTTCTAATTCCAATTTCCTCTTTTTGGAACAACTCTCTAAGAAAGGCTTGGAAAGTGGCTCTATTTCTTTAATAGTGTATGGGTACAGTTTATTGGTCCGGCTTCTTAAAACGTAGGGAGTAAGGTTAGGACTTTCCACTAAGCCTAATTCTTCTAAATTGATGTGTTTAGGTATAGTGGAGAAAGGTGTATTTGATTTTGTAAAACATGTGCCCCCAGATTTGATGTAACACTTATGCTTTACACTTATGGCATCAGGAAACTCCTCTATTACCTCTACATAGTTAGTTGGTAAACAGTTAAAGCTAAATGCAGATAGAGCATACTTTATTAACTTTTCCCTTTGTGTACTATCTTTTGGCAGTTTTAGTTGTACTCCAGTTATCTTCTTCGTATTACTATTACCCCAATATGCGTATTGTAATAAATCGTTAAACACTAAACAACAACTGTTTTGTAATTGATTGGCAACTTTCACCCACATCTTATGCAGAGGTACAGCATAGAATGGAGCATTTTGGAAGTACCTTTTGTTGTCTTCTATTAGACTTAAACAATCTCTTAAAGGTTCAAACCCTTTACCAAAACCTCTACAATAGTTATAGATTGTTGCCTCTAACCTTGTTATTCCATTCTCTCTAGCTAGTTTAGACGAGAACGTTTCTTTTAGTCTCGCATCTGGACAGTTTACAAAGTTTATTATATGGTTTCCTATACTTTTAACTACTCCAGGGCTTGTAATCTGGCATATAAATTTATTATATATTTTTACCCTGCTATTTACATTAAACCATGTTAAACAGTCTTTACTAACATTATCTACAATAACATTATATCCATTCTTGTACTCCCCTTGGTAGCAAAAGTTAAAGTTTTCTGTAAGATATTGGCACATTTCCTCTTTATTAAATATTCCAGCCAAATCTAGTGTTATATCGAAATCCATAAGATAGTACATTTCTTTTTCCAGATCTTGCAGTATCTTTGGAAGGTCTTCCAACAAATCCTTAATTTTAACATTTGCAAGCTCTATTTTATAGGGAATTGCTATAGGATCATCGTACTTTTGTTTAATTTGGTCAATATCCTTCTTTATTATTTGTAACACACCCTCGCTTTGGACCCCAGAGGACCTCTCCAAGGAGAATGGTAGTTTGGCCACAACACCATGTCGAGCTAAAGAGAACTTTTTAAATATTCCTCGTAAGTAGCTATTAAACGAGCCACATATATCCTTCTTAACTTTAAATTTATTCCGAACGTCCCCATCACAATCCGTAACATTGGTTATCTTAACTAACATTATGTTATCACAAAACGCATCCGTTATAGATGTTAAGTTATTTAATTTTGGTTCGCCCTCGCAATAGTTTATATTACCTATGTCTGTAAGAAGGTTATTATTACGTAGATTTTCTAATAAAAACCATATACCGAATCTTTCGTTAGTAGGTTTAATACAATTTCCCAATAAATGGCTAACAGAGTACATTTCTTTTATACAAAAAAAGTAGCGGAAACATGTAAACAGGACAGATATAATTACACTATGGGTATATATGTGTTGTAAATATATGGATATTGTATATAAACATAGGCGAGCGGTAAGTGTAACATGTACGTGGACACCCATATGCAAATATGGAATACCCACTATTAATATAATTCCAAATTCGACTAAATAAGTTTATAGTCTCAATATAATTAACATATTAACTAACGGTGCCATCCCGCATTAGTACCCAAATTGTCGAAATTCTATAATTCTATTCTTAGTCCTTGTATTAGGTTTTGTACTATTAAACCCTACATCCTGTGCAGTAGAGTAATATATGTATTTAATACAGATACGCACATTCTACAAGACCTGTACATCTGTTGTATAAGCAGCAGAATAGACGTCTCATTGTGTTGTTGTAAAGTAAAACATAAATGTAAATTGTGCTGGATACAACCGGCCAGATATTAGACAGGAAATGTGTTGGAAGTGTATTGCCAAATAGTAAGACAAATCACATAGTGCAACATCCGATATATTAGCCAAACCCACAATCAAACTTGGAAAACAAACAGTAAAAAAATAATATTATAGTAACAGAAATAGTAAGAGTATAAGGACATAGTAATATTTAAAGTTTATAAAACAACACAAATGCAGAGACACAATAAATGACACACTCCAACACATTACGACACAAGCACAGATACTGGTTTACAGCCATTTTACACAACTTTACAGGTTCTGTCAACTGACACAAAAAATAGTTTGTAAATTGTGTAAGAAATATATGTAATATAAACAAATTTAACACAATCATAACATTTTGAGGACACAATGCCAAACATTGTACCAATACTGACCTTTGTCTAAATAGTAATGGATTGATTACATGCTGCACTATGTGATTTGTCTTACTATTTGGCAATACACTTCCAACACATTTCCTGTCTAATATCTGGCCGGTTGTATCCAGCACAATTTACATTTATGTTTTACTTTACAACAACACAATGAGACGTCTATTCTGCTGCTTATACAACAGATGTACAGGTCTTGTAGAATGTGCGTATCTGTATTAAATACATATATTACTCTACTGCACAGGATGTAGGGTTTAATAGTACAAAACCTAATACAAGGACTAAGAATAGAATTATAGAATTTCGACAATTTGGGTACTAATGCGGGATGGCACCGTTAGTTAATATGTTAATTATATTGAGACTATAAACTTATTTAGTCGAATTTGGAATTATATTAATAGTGGGTATTCCATATTTGCATATGGGTGTCCACGTACATGTTACACTTACCGCTCGCCTATGTTTATATACAATATCCATATATTTACAACACATATATACCCATAGTGTAATTATATCTGTCCTGTTTACATGTTTCCGCTACTTTTTTTGTATAAAAGAAATGTACTCTGTTAGCCATTTATTGGGAAATTGTATTAAACCTACTAACGAAAGATTCGGTATATGGTTTTTATTAGAAAATCTACGTAATAATAACCTTCTTACAGACATAGGTAATATAAACTATTGCGAGGGCGAACCAAAATTAAATAACTTAACATCTATAACGGATGCGTTTTGTGATAACATAATGTTAGTTAAGATAACCAATGTTACGGATTGTGATGGGGACGTTCGGAATAAATTTAAAGTTAAGAAGGATATATGTGGCTCGTTTAATAGCTACTTACGAGGAATATTTAAAAAGTTCTCTTTAGCTCGACATGGTGTTGTGGCCAAACTACCATTCTCCTTGGAGAGGTCCTCTGGGGTCCAAAGCGAGGGTGTGTTACAAATAATAAAGAAGGATATTGACCAAATTAAACAAAAGTACGATGATCCTATAGCAATTCCCTATAAAATAGAGCTTGCAAATGTTAAAATTAAGGATTTGTTGGAAGACCTTCCAAAGATACTGCAAGATCTGGAAAAAGAAATGTACTATCTTATGGATTTCGATATAACACTAGATTTGGCTGGAATATTTAATAAAGAGGAAATGTGCCAATATCTTACAGAAAACTTTAACTTTTGCTACCAAGGGGAGTACAAGAATGGATATAATGTTATTGTAGATAATGTTAGTAAAGACTGTTTAACATGGTTTAATGTAAATAGCAGGGTAAAAATATATAATAAATTTATATGCCAGATTACAAGCCCTGGAGTAGTTAAAAGTATAGGAAACCATATAATAAACTTTGTAAACTGTCCAGATGCGAGACTAAAAGAAACGTTCTCGTCTAAACTAGCTAGAGAGAATGGAATAACAAGGTTAGAGGCAACAATCTATAACTATTGTAGAGGTTTTGGTAAAGGGTTTGAACCTTTAAGAGATTGTTTAAGTCTAATAGAAGACAACAAAAGGTACTTCCAAAATGCTCCATTCTATGCTGTACCTCTGCATAAGATGTGGGTGAAAGTTGCCAATCAATTACAAAACAGTTGTTGTTTAGTGTTTAACGATTTATTACAATACACATATTGGGGTAATAGTAATACGAAGAAGATAACTGGAGTACAACTAAAACTGCCAAAAGATAGTACACAAAGGGAAAAGTTAATAAAGTATGCTCTATCTGCATTTAGCTTTAACTGTTTACCAACTAACTATGTAGAGGTAATAGAGGAGTTTCCTGATGCCATAAGTGTAAAGCATAAGTGTTACATCAAATCTGGGGGCACATGTTTTACAAAATCAAATACACCTTTCTCCACTATACCTAAACACATCAATTTAGAAGAATTAGGCTTAGTGGAAAGTCCTAACCTTACTCCCTACGTTTTAAGAAGCCGGACCAATAAACTGTACCCATACACTATTAAAGAAATAGAGCCACTTTCCAAGCCTTTCTTAGAGAGTTGTTCCAAAAAGAGGAAATTGGAATTAGAAGACATTGACAGTAATAAGCGTAAATTGGAATATGTGGAAAATACTGTTGCAGAGGAATACAAAGCACAGTTGGCTAAAGAACAAGAAAGAAGGGAAAGAGAGGATAAATTAAAAGATTACTTCCTGCGACGTTGGGAGGATCTAGAGCATTATGGACATTATATAGTGTATGCGTTTGTAGTAAACAACAAGTTTGTGGGAGTGTTGGCAGAAAAGGATGGGCGGAGGGGTGTATACTGTGTTAAAGGTGTCTGTAAAACTGTATTTATAGAGATAAATAAGAATAGGCAAGGTTATAGCGTGTTGCCATACAGTGGTGATTTGGACATTATTTACCTACCTACCAACGAGCCACTTGCAAGCTTTAACACTAACGGAACCGCAACATTTTATGGCAATTCCTTTCCAAAAATAGAAAACCTAAGTTTCCGTAACAATGAGTGGGATGATGTTGGACAAGAAGACATAGAGATGCAAGATATTAAAGGCAATGTTAAATTTAAAGAATGTAGTAGACTGGAGGATTTGGAATATGGTGCGGAATTATTAATAAGCGCTATTAAACAAGTCCAACATAGGGGTAGAAAAAGATATATTGTACAGTTTGAAAATATTCGTAACCTTTATGTCTCCAACCACTGGCTGGAAAGGGAGCTAGAATGTGGGAAGTTTGATTTTAACTACAAAATTAAAATTAAGTTGGATAAAATAAAGACTACTCCAAACAAGCACAAAGAAAGATTAGTGTTTTGTGTTTAGTTGTTTTGGGTTTTAAAAATTTATTTTTGTTATCGCATTGGCTTAAAACATATCCAAAATTTAGGCAGTTCTGACCATAAATATTTTGTGGATATATATTACTTATCAGCTGGATGTATATAATAAGCTTGCATTTATTTTTTTTTAATCCAACCGCAAAATATAGTTTTGTAAAAACACAAATACCAATGTTACTTTTTAGGTTGCGGCAAAACAAACAACACATCAACTGTATTATAGGTGGAAATAATATTGTAATTTTAGATATAATAGTTGGGGGCTATAACATATCCAAAAATAAATCAGACAATAAATGCTTAGGACAATATCCAAAGTGTAGGCAAATCGGACAATAAACAGCAAAGTCAGTTTTGGGATTACAGCAAAATAAACAAACAAAAAAGACAAAATACTGTATTATAGGGGGTAGTGGAACGTGTGGTAGTGTGGTCTTGTTACCTATATAAGAGCTATAACATATCCGAAAATAAATCAGACAGTAAATAAAGAAGTTTGAAATTGTTAGTATATTTTTCAAAATATTTTTTAAATTTGACCATTATAGTTAATTTGTCAAATGTGGATGGTGTGTACATATACAATAGCCTAGAATAATGACATATATAAATTTTAAACAAATCAGACCATAAATAAAGAAGTTGCCAATTGGCAGTATTTTTCCAAATTTTTTAAAATTTAACCGCAATATTTGTAAAATGTGGATGGTGCATATACACTAGCCTACAACAATAACATATCCAAATTTTAAACAAATCGGACAGTAAATAAAGAAGTTGGCAATTGGCAGTATTTTTCAAAAATAATTTTTAATTTGACTGTAATAGTGAATTTGGGAAATGTAAGTGTAATTTATTAAAACACTTGCCTACGACAATAACATATCCAAGTTTTAAACAAATCGGACAGTAAATAAAGAAGTTGGCAATTGGCAGTATTTTTCAAAAATATTTTTTAATTTGACCGTAATAGTGAATTTGGGATATGTAAGTGGAATTTATTAAAACACTTGCCTAGGACAATAACATATCAAAATTTTAAATAAATCGGACAGTAAATAAAGAAGTTGGCAATTGGCAGTATTTTTCAAAAATATTTTTTAATTTGACCGTAATAGTGAATTTGGGATATGTAAGTGAAATTTATTAAAACACTTGCCTAGGACAATAACATATCCAAATTGCAGACAAATCGGACATTTAATAAAGAAGTTGGCAATTGGCAGTATTTTTCAAAAATATTTTTTAATTTGACTGTAATAGTGAATTTGGGAAATGTAAGTGTAATTTATTAAAACACTTGCCTAGGTCAATAGCATATCCAAACTGAAGACAAATCGGACAGTTAATAAAGAAGGTGGCAGTTGGCACTATAGTATTTTTCAAAAAATATTTTTTAATTTGACCGTTATAGTGAATTTGGGAAATGTAAGTGAAATTTATTAAAACACTTGCCTAGGACAATAACATATCCAAATTGCAGACAAATCGGACATTTAATAAAGAAGTTGGCAATTGGCACTATAGTATTTTTCAAAAATAATTTTTAATTTGACTGTAATAGTGAATTTGGGAAATGTAAGTGTAATTTATTAAAAAACTTGCCTACGACAATAACATATCCAAGTTTTAAACAAATCAGACCATAAACACTAAAGATAGTTTTTTAGCCTGAATTTGAAAATTAATTTTAAAAAATATAGAGGAGGGATGGGGATTGGGAAAATATATTTAATATAGGCAAGGGTTGGACATTAGTACAGGCTAACAAGGAAACTTGTGTAAGGCGGGAGCTGGCAAATGTTCAAAAACGGCTCCCCATAAGAATAACATGGGAAAAAAGCGCCGATTACGGCCCCTCCCCCGTATTTCACCACTACTCCCCTAACATATAGTTTTGTGCTGTAAGTGGATAATCACAGCTGGTCGTTAGTTCATTTTGCTTATTAATAAAAACACTGTAGTGATATTTCCATAAGAAAATCATTGGATCTTTAAAGTCCAGTGTGGCGTAGCCCACGTGATTTTTTGACATTTCTGATATTTTTCCTTGGCCCTCAAGCTTTAAAATGAATCGTCATAACCTAACTTCTTCCTAGCTCAAGACATTTCGTGGGGACCGATTCGCTTACGGAATTAAATATGTAAATTGCTTATTTGGAAGCTCTATACCTCGGTCTTTATACAATAGATTGACTGTGTTCGAAATATTGTACATTATTTTCAATTTAATCAACAATAACTATTCTATAATCGTATAATGTTATGTAGTGCATTGTCTGTTGTTCATTGTAGTTGAAGTTGAGTCTATTTTATTTACGTTAGTGCAGGCATTTGCCATAGTTTGTCAGAGAAAACAACTTTCACGACGCGACGCGACGTTTCGGGATCTTTAATCGGATTCTTGAGGTACAAAGAGTACATAACATAACAAAGTTAGTCGCAATAGTTTAGGCATAGAAAAATAAAGCAGGCTGCTTATTATTTTATGGTTTAGGCAAAGCTGGATGGAAATTAAAAATAGTTAAAACATTAAGATTTGAAGTTTTATGTAATTTTAAATTCTAAGATAATAATAACTCTGAAATCAGCCTAAAGATCAGTCGAGTTTAAGTAGGAAGGATTATCAGCCACACTTTCTTATCAGTTGTAAGATATGTTATCATGTTGCAACGTCACAGTAGGTGCAATCTCTTCTAAGGAACCACTCATATTACGTAACGCACGTAAAGGGGGGTATAAGAGAGCGTTACTGCATTTGGGGGAGGGAGTCTTGGCTTTACTTAACACGAGGTTTTTTTTATATTTGGATGTATAACTTTTCATTTAAGGAATTTGGTATTTAGTAAATGGGTTTCATTGTTACGACAGTGCGTTGCACGAGTGAAAACCCAGGCTGTCCATAAGCCCAATATTAAAATTAACGTTAGTCTTATGGACGGCCTGGTTTTTCACTCGTGCTAATAAGTAACTTGAAAAAAGTACTTCATTCGTAACTTCTTCAGCAAATAAAAACAAATTAGAGTTTACTAATTGACCCTATATACCTCAAATCTTGAATTATCTTCAAACAATTCGGAATGTTTCAAAATATTACTTGATTTCCATAGGTGTAGTGTGTGGTGTACTGGGGTTTTACTGGTTTTAGAATGGAACCCTGGAGCACAACAATCGATCTTGGGAGCTCGTGTGAGTTGTACTGCCACAAAAATCCACGCTCATCGACTGACATACACGGTTGATGTCACATTAGTAAATAAGTCCACTAATATGTAAATATGTCCAAAAAAGTTTGTACAAATTATTAATAATTTTACGACACTTAAGTTGTAAGCCGTAAGTTATAAATAAAACGTGTGTGTATTTCGTTTAGAGTTTAAGTTTTACTTTGATAAAATAAACAACAACAAAATTGGCTTTTGTTAAGGCTCTTCCAAAAAAATTAACTTTCAAGTCGATAAAATAATTAAGTTTAATTATTATTATTATTTTTCGTTAAATTACACTAATTAACGAAAGATCAACACAAAATATGGTATTTTTGTGTAGAGTAAATTATGCTATTTTTCCGATTTCTAAATGGTATAGCTGCTATTGAAAAAGTTTAGTGAAAACATGCATTATTCGATTTCATTCCGCCATTTTCCAATATGACAGATTTTAACTGAGTTTTGATATTTTTTATATTTAAAGGACATATTTCCTCAATTACTTCAACAATTTCAGTGGGTTGTGGATGTTCTTAAGCACAAAATCATAGTGGTAAAAACTTATGGTGGAATGGTAGGAGTTTGATCTTCCACTCTGAGTTGTTGTTTACGCTGAGTAAATTAGCAGACTTTAGCGCTTGGTGTTGACGTTACTTTTGGCCAAATCTCATGTATTATTTATGAATATTGTGTGTAATTTAACTGTCTTCAACTTTGTTAATATGTAAAATTTGTCTATTTTGAGTACTGACCGCGGAAAATCCAAAAGAATAGAAAGATGTCATATTTTAAAACTTAAAAATCAACTTTCATAGGAATTAGTACCGTTAAATACAAAATATCACTATTTAATATAATATTTTTGTGTAAATATTTCCATAGTGAACATTTCGAAATGTACATGGTTAAACCAAATGGTTTAGTTATTAAATAATACCGTTTTAAGTAAAAGTTTGCATGATTATATACTTTCCCCGCCATTTTCCAAGATGGCGGATTTTCCCAAGGTGGGAATTTTTGGGAACTTTCGGGAAACGATGAGGGATATGTCAGGAACACATCCCAGGAGGCTTCATACTTTAACTAATTTGTTCCAGGTTAAACTCTAACTGTCCTGTACTATAGGAAATTTACTAACAAAAGAATTGTAAGAGCTGTTCATAATCAACCAGGGAACTGTCAAAGTAATGTAATACTCGTGTTGTTTATAAAATGTCAACGTTAACATGTGATTTACTGAGAGCAGAGACTAAAACTGTTGAATGAAGATTGCATATATAGAGTGGTCATATCCGAAATAAAGCAAAGGGACATTGTGCTATAAATAACAACTGGAGTGATCTTAAAATGCAGAAAAGAGGCAAATGAGGTATACAAATCTGATAATCAGTTGGGGGAAGTGGTGAAATATTACTCCAAGTCATCTAAACAAACAATCTGTCCTTCCCCCCCCCCCGTACTAAAACTGGATATGAGTAATGATTTATACCACTTACAAATTCGTTTAAATCTGGTATTCTTGCAACATTTCACTTCAAATGGCGGCTGTTAAAGATTAAAAATATTTATATTTATTTTTAAATGCAAGCGTATACGACGAATCAAAGAATCCAAAAAAATGATAGGTAATTGAAGGATAAATCCAACGAGCTATATTTTTTAAATTATTTATTCTTAAATAATGGGAGGAACGAGATCAAAAATATAACCTGGTTTAGATGGTCATTATAAATATGATCGGCAAATTCGCCAGTAAAGTAGTTCTACTTTTGACCACAACATTTAAGTTTTTATTTTCAATACTGTGTTTTTCGCTGGGTTATCATTATCAAACATCAAAGTTGGATTTGTCTTTAAGTTGTCTAAGTACTTGGTCTGTTTATATTTTTCATATATTTACAATTAAGCTGTTTAATTGTCTTTTATCTTGAAGTGGAATATTGTAAGAAATCCAAACTATAAAAGAATTGGAGAGTTACCTAGGAAAATATTTGTAATTTTCATTACTTTATCTTAAGTCTTAGGTTTGGTGTGGTCGAAGCTGGGCACGTAGTGTATAACCAATGGCATAATAATTGCCAACCCTATTTTAAATTAATCTACGAAACCGCAAAAATCTGAAACAGGAGTACATTTTTCAGTTCGTTCACTATGTCATTTATAAATATTTGTATCCAAACGATTCTTTTTAGAAGTACACAATATGTTACCGAATTATGTCAAACATTGTGTAGTTATTTATTGAGCATGCACAAATAAGAAATATTCTAGTCATAGTTGATGCAGACATTCTTTACTGCGACTATTTTTGTGCAGTGCCAAGGAGTTCTTTGTTATTTAAAAGTGTAATTCGAAACTCAGTGATACATGCGGGCTCGCCGGTGTTATCTTAGACGGGTCAATTGCACTTATTATCTTCATCAGGGCCTCTTTTCGTATTATTCTTACCTCTTTGTGCTACGTAAGAGAGATTTGAGTTTCTTAACATTTCAATAATATTGAATGTATCAGAGTGTAAATAATTCAGTGGAGCGTGTTTTCCGTTGAACTTTACAACGTGACTTCGATTTTAAATGCAAACATTTCGGTTGATGCTGATTTTGACTAGGATTTTGAACGGCAATAAAAGGAGTGTTTAAAAACCTGCAATAACTGTTTTTCTCTAAACGATGCTAAACAAGCTAGTAAAATAGCAATGCAATAATTTATATTAGAACACTCTTTATACCTGATGTTTCCACATTATCGTTGATTATTATATAGGAAGCACGTTAGTTGGCATAAACAGGAATAAACAAACTACTATCACCCTTTTACGAGCTTAATCTTAAAATTCAGTCCTAAATACGTATTTAGGACTGAATTTTAAGCTTAAGTTCGTAAAAGGGTGATAATAGTTTGTTTACTATGATACCTCTGTTTTATGATTTTCTGAATGTATCAATGGAAACATATTCTGTCTCATGGTAAACAAACATGCATCTGGTAAAACCGTAATATTTTATCATGTCGGTAACAAATGTTTGCAATGTGGCTAATATAACTTATTATGAATGCATAATAAATGCTAATTTACTAGGATGGTCTGCCGTTACACCTTAGCCGCATAAACGAGCGAAGCAACAGTTATCTCGTGAAATCGCGAACAAAGAAGATCTACAGGGAAGAACGCTACATTTAGTAAGCAAACTTAAAAATAATGTAAACAAAACAGTGACAGTTTTTAACAGCTGTTTATTTAATTTAAATTAAGTCAGTTAAAAACATGTCACATAAACCCAATAAAATATTTATTCCATTACAATTGCATATGAACTTTAAGACCCAGTGGGGCGTAACCTAGGAGGAATTTTGCAAATCTCTCTAAAGAAAATCCATCTCCTCGGTATCACCTAGCTACTGGCCAAATTTCATATCAATCGGTAAAGCCATTACACTGCGATGCCGTTACAAAGAAGTGACAGTGAGGGAAAGAGAGCTTCGCTCAACAAAAAAGTGGTTGAAACCATTGATAATTCTGTATTCATAATCAATGTTGAAAGTGATAGTACATTTCCCCTGAAAAAAACTGACGTGCCTCAACTCCAGCTTATGATTAAATTACGTTTGATTCAATGACAATATATTGGACTAGGGGCTTGTAGGGGCAAAAGCCCCTAAAAAACCAAAATACATAAATTTTTTATCAACCTTCATTGGTCATTTATAAATAAGCACTGATTTTCTAGCATTATAATATAATATTATTATACTGTCTTATGTTTTTAATAAAATGTCCATTCCTAAACAACTATACATTGCTGTAGTTTAAAAGTAAACAAACTGAATAAGTACAGCTGGTATCAATATCAAAGGCTAATTTAACTCTGTGGCACAGCTGTTTTAATTTCAAAAGATGTAAACAAATTAAACCCCATGTTGTTTTAATTGGAAAAGTTTTATTCTGTTGCGAATTTATGGTAAAAAAATAAGAAAAATGAATAGTTTTCCCTCAAAATTCACGTCAAGACCTTTAAAATGATACCCCTCCCATCCTTCTACGGCCATCCAGTCACTCACAATTTCTTTACAAAAATTTGACTTACGGAATTATATATAGAGATTAAAATGATACCCCTCCCATCCTTCTACGGCCATCCAGTCACTCACAATTTCTTTACAAAAATTTGACTTACGGAATTATATATAGAGATTACAAGGTAACCAAACATATAGCATATGATAAATGCATTTACATTTCCCATGTGGGTAATAATGTTTTCAATGTGATAAGTATCCAATAATACCCCCATAGCAGCAAACCTGCGTACTCAGCGAATTTCCAAAGCATATACATGTATCTTAATACCTCATAAAGCCACATACCAAGTTTCGTCAATATCTATCTATAATATTATAAAGAAGAGGTGGTTTCTGTCTGTCTGTCTGTCTGATGTTCCGGGTGAACGCAAAAACTACTTAACCGACTGGGCTGAAACTTTACACATAGGTAGATCTTGGACCCATGCAACACATAGGCCTATTCACTTCCTTAAAATCCCCTCGGGCTGCGCCCCGTGATCGTCCTAAGTTTCAATGTTTACATTTCAGAAGAAAGTAAACATTCAGAAACTGTAATGCGAACAGCTGAGGGCACTTACATTTGACAGCTTAAAGAGCAGAAGCAAGAACAACAGCTGTTTCAAGCTAACTAAAATGAAATTTGCATTGACTATAGAACGGGTAAGGACAACCCCTGTGCGAAGAACGGGTTCGTCAACTAATGAATATGAATGAACAAATATTATTAATGCGGCTTCATCTGGTTGTGGTCTATTCTAATTTGTACAAAAAAACAATTTGTACCGATACTTCCTGTACCCCTCTCGATTTTATATTTTTGCTCCCCCCCCCATTTTTGCTTTGCCCCGCCCCCGATTTTTGTTTTTGTGTGACATATATATAGTCATATATCTCGTAAGAATAATCCGATCTTGACGAAATTTGGTATAAACGTGTAAAGCAGCATTTATGACTTTTAAGTTCGAAAACCAGACAGAGCGACCTATCCTAGGTTTCTAGGTTCCTAAGTTCCTAGGTTCCTAGGTTCCTAGGTTCCTAGGTTTAATAGAAATACTGGAGACAACAATGTAACAATTTGGTTCAAAAATCCGTGCGGGTGATTTCATCAGATTGGTACTCTAGAGGAAAATTACTCGTTCTTTGAACTGCAGTAATGGGTTGTTCAATTCTGCTAAGTGAATCTATACAGGGTGTCACAAAAATGCGTAGCGCGCTATGCAGAACCGGATTCTACATAATAAAACAAGTCGAAAATGTACAGTAACATTTTTGCGATTTCGGATTAGTTTAGTCGTAATCCGCCATTTTGTATTTTTTTGAAAATAATTAATAATTCAAAAACCCTTCGAGATATTTTTTTGAAACTTGGTATAAACTTTAAGTTTCTGGTTTTTAACATTTTCCAAAAACAATTTTTATTTAACTTATCAAATTTCAAAATGGCGGCTATTTAAATATTTCAAAGTCAAATTCCATGAAAAATAGCAGCTAAAACAAAATTTTACAAGACATAAAATTTAAAGCACTTTGTAATCCAAATCTAATGACAGTTTTACTGTAAAAATCGGTTAATAAATAAAAAAGTTATGATAATTTTTTTATAATAAATTTCAAAATGGCGGCCATATACAAATTTCAAAGTCAAATTCCTGGAAAACTAGCAACTAAAACAAAATTTTACAAGACATAAAATTTAAAGGACTTGGTCAAATGCACAAGGGAATTTGACTTTGAAAATGTTATATGGCCGCCATTTTGAAATTTATTATAAAAAATTGTCATAACTTTTTTATTTATTAACCGATTTTTACAATAAAAATGTCATTGGATCTGGATTACAAAGTGCTTTAAATTGTATTTCGTGTAAAATTTTGTTTCAGTCGCTAGTTTTCATGGAATTTGACTTTGAAATATTTAAATGGCCGTCATTTTGAAATTTGATAAGTTTAATAAAAATTATTTTTGGAAAATGTTAAAAACCAGAAACTTAATGTTTATACCAAGTTTCAAAAAAATATCTCGAAGGGTTTTTGAATTATTAATTATTTTCAAAAAAACACAAAATGGCGGATTACGCCTAAACTAAGCGGAAATCCAACAAATTTTACTCTACATTTTCAACTTGTTTTTGTATGTAGAATATGGTTCTGCATAGCGCGCTACGCATTTTTGTGACACCCTGTATATTACAATTACTGGAATGGTAATAATTTGTATTGGAATAAATTGGTTTTGATCTATGATTTACGTATCTATTCTTTCCGTGAAATATGATACATTATTACAAAATACAGATTATTAATGTTCAAATCATGAATAAATAATCGTTTGATTCATTTTGTCAACTCCTTCAATTTGAGCGCGATTAGTTGTTTTCCTCAAAATAAAAATGAAATAGCGGTAGTGGCAAGCAATCTTGTTATTGTTACCAATAGACCTCCTTGTTGGGCTCCATGTGTCCAACTTGAGGCATTTCTCCCTAAATCTAGAGACAATTATTACCTGCTGAAGGGAAGTAGGGGCTTTGTTTTTGTGTTTATGTCTAAGGAATTTTACAACTTTTAGAAGAGTTATTACATTTATGTATTATTAACTTAATTTTATTTTTTTATTGCTCTAAGAATAAAACAATCTCGTATAGTCAGCATGGTAAGACCTAGGCCCGGGACCATGATAACTTATCGTTTTTAGGCCCCCAGATGTCAAAAACACCATTCGTTCAAAACTGTATAAATATATATATATATATATATATATGTATATATGTATATATGTGTGTGTGTGTGTCCATGAGCACGACAACTCTCGTAAAAATAAACCGATTTTGACGAAATTTGGTATAAACGTGTACAGCAGCATTTATGACTTTAGGTTCGAAAACCAGATAGATCGACCTATCCGAAGGGGTATTCTGGGGGGGTTTGTACCCCAAAAATGGGGTTTTGAGTTTTTTACATATAATTTTTGAAAAAGTCAAATTTTAGTTTTTTCCATTGGAATCAGTTTAAAAATACGCACAATTTGGTGTTTTTATCATTGCTCTACGTCAAATGGTTACAGAGATATTGAAAGTGCTAAACACAGTACGTTGTCCAATGTTATTCTTATGGAGATTAAGAAAAATTGTATATCTCACTTATTTATCAACTTATCCTGGTGAAACTTGGAATATAGCTTCATATCGCTGTGGTCTATTGATATTTGCACTAAAAAACTTGTTTTGCCTATAGTTCCCGTAGCAGCAAACCAGCGTACTCGGCCCCCATGTTATTCTTATAGAGAATAATTAACGTGTTATCTCCCTTAATTATAAACATAGATTAATAACATTTCGTATGTGGCTTTACCTACTTGAGTTATATTGATATTTGTATAAAACCCCATTTTTTGTGTCCCTTGCTTCAGCAAATCTGCATGTTCAGCCGCCGTGTTATTCTTATGGAGCATAATTAAAATATCATAAACCGTTTATTTATGAATGTATATTTATGAAACTTGGAATTTGGTTTTATGTGGTATTAAGATACATATATATGCACTGGAAATTCGCTGAGTCGCAGGTTTGCTGCTTCGGGGGTACTTATGTTTACAAAATAATTCGTAAATGTCACTTTGATATTTTTACATTTTAACTCATACCCCTAATTCGGTTAGGTTTGCTTGGGTTTTCATAACTAAATATGACTTTTCTGGTCGCGTATTTGTCACTTAATTCGTAGAAACCCACTTATTTTGTTTATGTTGGCGATATGTCACCGCTTTCTGGCGGTGATTTAAGAAACTATATACTATCGTGCACGCCCAATATTACAATGCGTGAATGAATTTACAATTTTAACTCTTTTGAACCGTATAATGCCTGGTGATGGCACTTCACAGTCTCTTTAGTTCATCTGGCTAATCTACTTAAGTTTAAAAATATACTTTGAAGTTGTCTATATATATATAAATATATATATAGACAACTTCAAAGTATATTTTTAAACTTATAATTTATATTTTAGAACATTACCAATTAATATAAATGCAATCATGATTAGTAGACAAGTGGTCCTTATAAACACTTTTATGTACCATAACATTTAATAAATATTTCTATCCGCATAAAATTAGTTGATAGGGCCTAGTAACCGTAAAATAAAATACAAATAAATATTTAAGTAAATACAATTTTACTAGACCTACCATTAAACCTTTACAGCTATATATATATATATATATATATATATATATATATATATATAAACATTTATATATTTATATAAATATGTAAATAGTATATATTTATTTATATTATATATATATATATATATATATATATATTGCTGTAAAGGTTTAATGGTAGGTCTAGTAAAATTGTATTTACTTAAATATTTATTTGTATTTTATTTTACGGTTACTAGGCCCTATCAACTAATTTTATGCGGATAGAAATATTTATTAAATGTTATGGTACATAAAAGTGTTTATAAGGACCACTTGTCTACTAATCATGATTGCATTTATATTAATTGGTAATGTTCTAAAATATAAATTATAACATATCAAAAGCTTATATTGTCACAGAGCTTCCAAAAATTACTTATGAACATCTAGCTAATTTTCTCCTATAGAGAGATTTGTCGTTGTTTACAGGAATATCACCTAGTGCCTTGGTTGGACCATTGATTGGACATAAATGATGATTGGTGATTGGTTGGATCCTACGAAATGTAGACCTATAATCAATTATATTCTATAGATGTTAATCAATGGTTGGACACTGCCATTATTCAAAATCAATGACACTGCCCGACTCTCCACTTGAGGGACTTTTATCCCAATTTAGGGATATTTTATTTAGGGATTTTATTGTAGAGATATTTTAACGACCCGTGGGATGAAATTAGATTGTGGGATATTTTGGTCGTCCTTACATACATACCACATGTACAATTTTTGTTTTTTATTAAAATTCTTAATTTTGCTAATGATAGAAATCGTTAAATTTGTAAGAAAGAGAACATTTATTTAAAATATAAATATAAATAAATTACATCTTCTTGTTCATTGCAAGTTATATTTATAAAGTGTTGTCAGCTATCAAATCAAATTTCGATAAAGTTCATAGGTTTTAGAAAGAGGTTTCATAATGGTGGGTGGGGTTTGTTTACAAAGTGTTAACTAATCATAGAACTATGACTAAGAGATCAGTGGTTTCAACAATATGTGTTTTTTTTACTATTATTAGTTGTGTAAATAATTCTGAAAATCAGAAGAAATATATTTTTCAACAAAACATGACAAATATATTTCCCTAGAAATATATTTGCAATATATTTATTTTATTTTATTAAAAACCAAAGAATACAAGGAGGTTCAACAATAATTGGATGAAGCGAGCGAATCGAGTTGAATCCTTCATACTCGTGTTTAGTCACTCTCTTGTTACGCTAACTCCTTTTTAACGGTTTAATGAATTGCTTTGAAATTGTCAGGGTAACTCTTAATTGTAAATACCCCCGTCGCAGCAAACCTGCGTACTCAGCGAATTTCCAATGCATATATATGTATCTTAATACCACAAAAAGCCACATATCAAGTTTCATCAATATACATTCATAAATAAACGATTTATGACATTTTAATTATTCTCCATAAGAATAACATGGCGGCTGAGTATGCAGGTATGCTGAAGCAAGGAACACAAAAAATGGGGTTTTATACAAATATCAATATAACTCATGTAGGTAAAGCCACGTACCAAATTGCATTAATTTATTTTCATAATGAAGGGAGATAACACGTTACTTATTCTCCATAAGAATAACATTGGGCTAAGTACGCAGGTTTGCTGCTACGGGAGCCTTTGGTAAAAGTTTTTTTTAGCAAATATCAATGGTCCACAACCAGATGAAGCCGTATACCAAGTTTCGTTAGTATACGTTCATAAATAAGCGAGATATAAAATTTTTATTTTCCTCCATAAGAATAACATTAGACAACGTACTGTGTTTAGCACTTTCAATATCTCGGTAACCAATTGACTAGAGAAATGATCAAAATACCAAATTGTGTGTTTTTTTAAGCTGAATCCAATGGGAAAAACTAAAATTTGACTATTTCCAAAATTATATGTAAAAAATTCGAAAACCCCATTTTTGGGGTACAAAACCCCCCCAAAAAAAACGCCTTCGGATAGAGCGATCTGGCTGGTTTTCGAACTTAAAGTCATAAATGTTGCTTTACATGTTTATACCAAATTTCATCAAAATCGGATAATTTTTACGAGAGTTATCGTGCTCACGGACACACACATATATATATATACAGTTTCGAACGAATGGTGTTTTTGGGGTCTGGGGACCTCAAAACGAAAAGTTATCATGGTCCCGGGCTTAGGTCTTACCATGCCGACTACGGTAATAGCTTCTTCCCTATAGGGGAAATTCGCTAAAAGGGTGGTAATAAACTATAATTGGATTATTATTTTGGTATATTTCTATTTTTTCATTTTCCGGAAATATTCAGATGCGCATGGGGTTGGGTAGTAGGGGGTAAGCAAACAGTCGCTCAACTGATTTTGCAGTCAAACAGACTACAGCCGGATGTTGAAAATAGCAGCTAACCAAAACAACTGATTGTGTCGTCTGTAGTCTGTGGTCTCCTGGCGGCAGTGGCCGGTCAGTTCATTCAGTCATAGATTAAGAATACTCCTTAGGAGATATTGCATCGGCAAGTTATCAGACGAAGACGGGTAGTGGCGTGCTCCTGCGGGATTTTCTAGTACTAGCATAGAATTAGTGCCGACAGCATCAGCGCAGTGGCGCAGCTCGTGGTCACGTGAGGAACCAACGATCCGCGGGCTAGGAAGGGACGCGACATCCGTGTGCGAAAGAGAGCGGGAGTACCTGTGCGATAGAGAGAGAGGGAGTGAGAAATATAGGCGCCGCCGACGCGAAACTGCCGTAGTGCCGTGGCTTGCTCGCAGGGCGTCCGCCAGCCAACAGCCCCACTGCCTTCGTGCCTTCCTTTCGTCAAATCGTAAAGCGGCTTCTCCCTTGATAAATGTTCTACGTTCGCTTGTGAAAATACTCTTACAGTTATAATTACAAATTAGTGTAATAGGTGTATAGTATGTATAACCGATATTTCATTACCAATGATTCAGTGAATTCATAACACACAATATTTCCTTATTAAAATCCCACTTAATTCTTTTTCACAATTTATTATTTTTTTACTTTTAATTTCGTCGGGGCCAGGGGCGGATCCAGGGAGTCACGTTGGGGGGGGAAATACCGGGAATTTGGGGGGGGTATGGAATACTCTTCAGACTCAGGGGTGGGGGGTCCGGGATTCCATCCCCGGAAATTTGTTAAAAATTCCATATCAATAATTTTATTGGCCGTAAAAAATAGCCGAACGCGTTTTATTGACCAAATTGTGTGTTATCGGCCTAAACAGACGACTGTATGGAATTCATGGGCCAAAATCAGAAATTGTACCTGTTATTTCGGATAAAAATGACAATTTGACCGCATTTCATGGTCGCCGTAACTTTTAGACCAAAAACGACCAATGAACGTAGTTTATTGGCCAAAAATACCGCAATAGTTTATACTCAAACCGCAATTCAATGGCCAACCGCCAGCGGAAGTATCAAAGTATTTTATCGTCGAAAACAAAGATTTTACCGAGACTAACATCGAAACAAATTTTATCAGCCGAGATACGGCGATTTTCAAAGACACCCGAGATACATATTATTGGCCTAAAATAGCAATATATTCTCATTTAGCCGTCTAAAACGTCAATCGGACCACATTTTTTAGCCTGAAAACGGTCAAACTGTGTTATTAGAAAAAATTACCGATCGGGTGTGTGTTATCAACCAAAATCGATAATGTTATCGGCAATTTTACAGCAAAATTGCTAGCCAAAATACAACCGCAAAGTTTGTTATCGGCTGAAAATTGAGTACCAACCTTATTTAATGCCGGAAATGTACTTAATCGCTCAAAAACGGCAATCGGACCGCATTTTCTCGGTAAAAAACAAAGCTGGGTCGTGTTTTATATACAAAAGCGAAGTCCGAAACGCATTTTACCGGGCAAAATCAGATATTTGGCCGTGTTTTATCGGTAAAAACATAAATTTTGCCACAACTTGGTGGTCAAAAACACCAAAATGAGTGAATTTTTTAAGTATAATGAAATGGACCACGTTTTATTGGCCTCAAGTGGCAAGCGAGCCGCTATTATCCACGGAAATAGCAATATAGCCTTGTTTTAGCGCCCGAAAAAAGCAATTGACCGACAAACCCCTTTTGCGATTTGTAGGGCAAAAACATTGACCTCAAAAAATTTAAGGGTCGCATTTTATCGGCCGAAAAAGTCTGCGTTTTACAGAAAAAAAATTGTTTAAGCAAAATAGGCAATTCCACTTCATTCTATTTGCCGAAAACAACCGTTTTCCTAGTATTTTAAAGTCCGAAATCGACGGTCGCAACTTGTTTATTGACCGAAAATGACGACCGAGCTTCAATATATATGCCAAAAATCACAATCTAACCGTGATTTATCATAAAAATTGGCAATCGGACCACATATCCCCAACGAAAAATAAAGCCGGATTCCGTTTTATAGGCCCGAACGACAACCGGAACGTATTTTTTACGAATACAGTCGGCGATTCGACCCCGATCTATCACCAAAGAACGCCTATTTTTCCGCATCGGATGGATCAAAAACAGGAATCTACTTGCATTTAATGGCCCGAAATAACGATCGGCAACGTTTTTTACTGTCTGAAAATGACAACCAAAACTTGTCTTATTGACTGGGAACGACAGCGAGGTAGAAAACATGTCGGGATAGACCATGCTCGCGCCCATAGTCGGGATAGACCAAAATTCGGTCCGGCTGGGCTCAAGGTCACATCTCAAAGTGTAGGATTCGGCGGTCGCAGCGCTCAGTACGGCGTCTTATGGGTTATTGGCGACGCGTCCTCAGTTAAATGAGGTTTACGGCGCAAGGGATTTTTTTATAGAAAAATGGTTTTTGGAATCGAATTACTGAATAAATTCTTTATCTTTTGGTACTAAATTAAAATGTATTTAACCTCTAATTATGACGTAAAAACACGTGTAAGTTTCAATATTAGCATAGAAATCTCGATGTTCACGTACTCAACCTGGATTTTCATCGAAATTAATTAATTAACGACTCAATGACTCCCATATTTTATTTACTCGATACATGAGTTAACTCTTTTCGTGAAAATAACTATATAATAACAATTGTACGGCTTTTAAAGAAGCTTAGTTTTGAATTTTTACACAACAAATTTGATTCCATACTATCGCATTTATAGCTTTGGTAGAAAAGTTTATTCAAAACTAAGTATCTTTCGTATTTGAGTTCCTTGAAATGTTCCTCAACTTTTAACGCCAATATGATTTTTATAGGATTGGTTATTACAGTATTGGCTGATGTAGAGGCTTAGATCTGAGATTCGACGTAAAACCATAAGTTCATTCTTAATTTTGATTAAATATTTAGCTACACATATTTACTTACGACTTTGTGTTTCATTTCCCCGATCTATTCCTTATTTATTCACACAAAATCAAATTATAAGTCTATTTGAATAGTTGTTAGGGAGGTATAACTTAAGTTTCTGTAAACAGATGTTGATTCTCTTCTATTTCAATGTTCACGATTAAAATCATAAAATGTGACCATAAAATTAAGGATTATAAACCTGAAAACATGTAAAATTTAAATACAATCTAATTTAACGATGTAATAAATAACTGCTAGAACTAGAATGAAAAATGTTTAAGTGATACAAATTTTAAAGGGAGAAGGGTTTAAATAAAAGGCAAAATTATGTTTATATACGTCCAATACATATCGAGGTTATGACTCCTGTATTTTAACTTAGAAAATGGACAAATAAAGTATTTAGTAAGGAATTTTTGCTTCACAACCACGTTATAACAAAAGAAATATGTTTATTCTTGCATAACATTTTACTTTGTACAACAAATAAGTCTCATATTATTTTTCATTTAATTTAATTACATATTCATTTATAATATTTAATATGTAATTTTTAATCATGAGTCAGATTAGATCTCGATAAATGTTTTTTTTATCATAATTGAAAGCTGTGTTAAGTAACAATAACCTCAATATAATATGGAGTCAAATATATATTTATATAATTACTTGTTATAAAAAATCTAAGTAAAATGAGAAGCGATTATTCTGATGTGGTAGTACGGCGTGGGGCCGTGGTCCTCGACGACGACGGACGGCGGCGCGCGTAGAACTGAACATAGCCGTGATTTATATCGGATTATTGAAGAAACTAGAAGCTCTATCGAAAATTTTTTCGAATAAATTTTGAAGATCAACTAATTAGCTACAACTTTCTCGCTGGAAGTTTAATTTTACCTCAGGAATAAAAGACTTTCTCGCTTACTGACTTTTTTATGTCATGTTCTTACAACCTTCTAATATTTTAATTATTACAAATTACACATAATTTTAAACTAAAATATATTGATACCGTTAGATGCGGACATTCATGCAGAAAAGAAATATATAAGTTTCATTGTAGTTGTATTAAGAGGTACAGGAGCGTGTAAACGACAACGGGCACACCGCTCGGGATTACTCAGAAGTAGGGGGCATTAGTTCCTTCAAAACCAGCAAAGGCGCGGTGAGGATGCGAGGATGCAAGGTCACCCCCCCCCCCCCGTCACGTGACCCCGGTCGATGACCCCCCCCCCATGACGTCATCCCCCCCGACCTGCCCCATAGCCAAGCTCGACCCCCCCGCGACCCCCCCCCGGTCGTCTGCGGCACTTTTCGTGATGACCTTGAACATGAGGAAAAAACTTTCGAAAATTAATAACTAGCCTATTTACTCACCGATTCCCACGGGACTTTTTCCAGAGTGTAGGCCTATCCCAGAGGAAGCGAATGACGTAATAACCCCATAGATCCACCATTAAACAAGGCCGCTATTAATTTATAACCGCGTTTTCCTTATGGGATCTCAGCTGTTTACCTACCGATTTTGATGAAACCTCACCACATGTCGGGTGGTGGCCTAAGTAAACCATCCCTTAAAGAAAATTGAAAATCAACCTTTAAACGGGCCCGCTATTAATTTTTAAACGCGTTTTCCTTATGGGATCTCAGCTGTTTACCGACCGATTTTGATGAAACTTCACCACATGTCAGGCGGCGGCCTAAGTAAACCATCCCTTAAAGAAAATTGAGAATCCACCGTTAAACGGGCTCGCTATTAATTTTTAAACGCGTTTTCCTCATGAACAAGTGAGGAGCCCCCCCCCCCGGTGAACATGAGGAAAAAACTTTCGAAAATTAATAACTAGCCTATTTACCCACCAATTCTCACGGGACTTTTTCCAGAGTGTAGGCCTATCCCAGAGGAAGCGAATGACGTAAGAACCCCATAGATCCACCATTAAACAAGGCCGCTATTAATTTATAACCGCGTTTTCCTTATGGGATTTCAGCTGTTTACCGACCGATTTTGATGAAACTTCACCACATGTCGGGCGGCGGCCTAAGTAAACCATCCCTTAAAGAAAATTGAGAATCCACCGTTAAACGGGCCCGCTATTAATTTTTAAACGCGTTTTCCTCATGGGATCTCGGCTGTTTGCCGACCGAATTTGATGTGACTTCGTTACACGTTGTATGCCGGCTTGACTAAGCCAAACTGCGAGCGGCTCCGCAGAGTCACGTGTCGAGGTGTGTGCTAGGGCCTACGTGACCGCCCGGGGTTGTTTACTCATCAGCGGCCTTCCAGACCCCTCAAGGGTTTCGTCAGTTTGTCTTTGGAGCTCTTACTGTGCGGACGAAGTATTGCTGTTTCTGAGTTAGTCTTGACCAGAGCTCTTTCACGATGGATATCGCTACGGTTGAGGTGTTTGTCGATGAACCCAACTTCCACCGCTACCTTCTGCTAGGACCAGAGTTCCTGACCCTCATGAGGATTAGGGTCGAGGAGGTGATGAGGAGAGGTGCACATATCTTCCTCAGGCCGGGGTGGTGGGGCCCAGCTGTACCCTTAATGTCCTTTCGTCGTTTCGACCCGGGCGACCCGGCGCAGTGGGACGAGGTTTTACAAGGGTTGCAGTTCACCCTTAACCATGGTAGAATGGCAGTGCTGGATGTCCAGGAGAATGTCAGAGGACCTGGACAATAACCGATTACCTTTAACCCACTACATGTTTTTTCCGGTAATAAAGACTTCTTTTACCCTTAACCTCATTCCTTAAAAAGAAATAAAAATAAAAAGTTTACTTATAAACTTGAACATGAGGATCCACCTGGCATGAGGACCCCCCCCCCCCCCCCGGCAGCGATAGACCACCTCTCACGTTTCTGGAAGCTTCTAGAAGGTTCGCTGAAGCGTGCAACCTGGGTATAAAACCGAGGCAGAGCCGCGCGCGCGACCTCAGTGTTGTTTGAGACGTCACCATGAACGGAAACGGAGTCAGTGCAGCTGAAGTGGACCAAACGATCCGCTCCTTCCTAGAGGAGCTGAACGCAATGAACGATGAGAACGCCAACGCACCGCCAGTACAGCAGGGATGTGCGTCAAAGAAGAAAAAGCTCGATGGGTGGACTGTAAAGAGGAAGGAAGTGCCTATCGATTCCCCGACACTGTGCTGGTCCGCTGGCGGATATCAGTACACTGTGAAGAACCCTACCAACAGCGGTAACGTACTGTTGAAGATGAATGTGTTCAAAGGAGGTCGCCCCACGTTCAGTTGCGGCTTGTACTTGGACGAGGAGCGAAACGATGAAATCTGCATATGTCTAGAGGACCTGCTATCCAGATTGCAAAACCTATGGCTGGCAAATAGCGAGACGGGAGAGTCAAGATACGACGGGATCACTAGGACCGCTACTCCTCTACCCACCTGGCGAAAGACCGATTGCGTCATCTCAGGGAAAACCAAGAGGAGCGCACACTCCAGGCGCGCTACCCAGTAAACGAGAGAGCGTGGAAACTTCCACTAAGCAGTTGATAACCGAGATGCTTCTAGAACAATCCACTTGTTTACGCAGTAAAGCTTTCCATTACGTCACCCTTCCTGGAATTAAGCGTGGAAACTTCGACTAAGCAGTTGATAACCGAGACGCTTCTAGAACAACCCACTTGTTTACGCAGTAAAGCTTTCCATTACATCACCCTTCCTGGAATTGAGCGAGTAACTATGTCATCATGTTGTTGATACGCGCGAGTCGGCACGTAGACACCGCCAATAAAAGGCGACTCGGCGGCAAGAGCCAGTAATTCTGCATCCAGCCGCTGCGCCATGCTCAACACGGACCAGAAGATGGACCTCAGGACAGCCCTCAACAGCTGCAAGGCCGCGGGTTACACCCGCATCGTAGACCTACAGGAGAACATGGTGTATCCCATTCGCTCGTTTGAGCGAGTGGACACACCGTACGGCGAGGCGGTGATGGCCACCTTGGAGGTTCTTGTCGGCGATGATCCGATTCGCATTTACATGCCTCGGCGGTAACTTGCAGTCCTGGACGATAACACCATCACGCAGTATAACGTTGGCGTGAGGCCGAGGATGAGCCTTGTGAAGAGGAGCAGCTCTCCAGGCAGTAAAAGTCCTCTCCTCGAATTTGTATAAATAAATGGTATTCCTTATTCCCTTATTTCCCTTCAATATTAAAAAAAATTAAAAAGAAATCAAATAAAAAAAATCAAGAAAAGAATTTAGTTTTAAGAGCCGAGGTGGCGGTGCATGGCAGTCAGTAGACGCCATGGACTTGAGGTGGAAACACCCGTTCACCGCCATCGTGGCCGGGCCCTCAGGCAGCGGCAAGTCGCACTTCGTGGCTCGCTTCATAGAGCACGCCGACCACATGTGCGATACGCGGTTCGCCCGTATCACTTGGCACTATGGCAGTGGTGGCGGCGGTGGTAAGAGCCGTGCGGACTCTGCCGTGCGCTACGTAGCCGGCCTGCCAGACCTGGACGACTACGACGGTAGCGAGCCCGCCCTGGTCATCGTCGATGACATGATGCGCGAGGCTGGTCCCGGCGTGGCGGACCTGTTCACCAAGGGCTCACACCACCGCAACATGAGCGTGTTCTTCATCACGCAAAACCTGTTTCACCAGGGCAGGGGCCAGCGCGACATATCGCTGAACGCTCATTACATAGTGTGTTTTAAGAATCCCAGGGACCGCGCTCAGATCAAACACCTGGCCCGTCAAGTATATCCGGAAAACCCCAAATTCGTGGAGGAGGCTTACGCGGACGCCACGCGTGATCCGCACGCCTAACTGCTCATAGACTTGAAACAGTCCATGCCCGAAGAGATGCGCGTACGTTCGGCCATTTTCCCAGACGACCCGGTGAACTACGTGTATCTGCCTAAGAAGAAGTGATAAATAGGTCGAGCGCACGCCAGTGTCAGTCATCATGTCACACCGCGTGAAGAAAGACGCAGCGCTGCTGAGGACCCTAATACACGCTACGCCCAAAGAACGCAAGTCCCTGTTAAAAGCGTGCGACAAGAGTCGCATCAAGTCATTGTGCGAGTGCGCGTATAACGTGCTACGCGGAAACGTACCGCTTTCTCCCTGCCTCAAACGCAAATTGAGCAAACACAAACAGGCGCTCAGACGGCTGGTGAAACGCGGCGAGGGTTGGACCAAGAAGCGACACTACCTCGTCCAACGGGGCGGAGGGATCCTCCTACCTCTGCTGTTGAACGCTGTTCTGCCCGTTCTAGCGCAGAAGATAATCGGACATAGAGTACGCTAGGAAAATGGTGGTTGTACCGCAGGAGCTCATCGAGAGATTGCGAGAAGGACCGGGACCAGGACCAAGAGGAGGAGCAGGTAGCGCCAATAAGCCAGCCAGCCTGGACGCTGAGATGCATCGCATATTGAGCGACAAGCGGCTGGACGATACTGAGAAATGGAAACAATATCAGCAGGTGTTACAGCGGTTCCTGCACTTTTCCGCGGCTAAACGTCAACCAATAGGTCTGTCAATCATCGAGGGCGAGGAGAGGGAGGAGGAAGCGGCGGGGGGTCCGAATCAGATGAAGCGCGAGTCTAGCGCCTCGGCGGAGGAGGACATTGTGGAATCGTTCTCAAAAATCTACAGGTCGGTGGCGCGCAACTTGTTGCGCTTCATTACCCGGCAAGGCAGCTCCCATCGCCTGGGACGCCAGTGGGACGGTGTACGTGGACAAGGTGAAGATCCCCGATTCCAATATAGTGGACATCGCGCACAGCATAGTGAGAGCGCGAAGGGCGGACCGATTGCCTACCGGCTGGCATCAAGTGGTGGCCGCCTTGAAGGACATGAACGTGCCCAAAGAATACGTGAGCAATCCCACGGCGTTGCGTTACTTAGGCGTGGGGCTGGACTCGGCATCGAGCCCCTGGGGAGACATGACGACAGCCACGTCGACACCCCTCTCACCGAGGTTGACACCGATACTGGACCGCCTGAGACCGCGACCTCCAGCGGCCCGAAGAAGGATAATAACCGAGGAACCCGACCGGGAATCGTCATTGGACAACTGGGAGCCGTTCTCACAGTAATGGAGAAGTTGTACTACGACCCGAGCCAGCCCGGTTCCCTCGGCGGGGTGGTCGCCCTGGCCAGAGCCGCGCGCCTACCGAAACGTCGGGTAGCCGACTGGCTGCGCGCCCAGGACACCTACACGTTGCACAAGCCGGCGCGCAAGCGGTTTCCTCGCAACCGCTACGTCGTGTTCGGGCCCCGGGAGCTGTGGCAGGCGGATCTGAACGACATGCGCGGCCTGAGCCGCTACAACGACGGAGTCAACTACCTGCTGACTGTGATAGACGTGTTCAGCAAGCGGCTGTTCGCGGTACCACTGAAGAGGAAAAGCGGGCCTGAGGTGGCTGCTGCGTTCGAGGGAATATTCGCTGAGGCGACTCCTCGCTGCCTACAGACCGACAAGGGGACGGAGTTCACCGGGACCGCGACCAAGCAAGTGTTCAAGAGTCATGGTGTCACATACGTCACCACGCAGAACCCCGACGTGAAGGCGGCGGTGGTGGAGCGAGTCAACCGCACGCTCAAGACCCGCATGTGGCGCTACCTGACCTACAAGAACACGTATCGCTACGTGGACGTGTTGGACAGGCTTGTGGACGCCTACAACCACAGCTCGCACAGAAGCCTGGGTGGCGGTCTGCGACCCGCGGACGTGGACAGCGGCGATGGTCAAACGGTGTACAAGGTTTGGCGTCACATGTATGGAAAGGCGATCCGGCGACGCAAGCCCAGGGTTGAGCCGGGCGACACGGTGCGCATAGCCAAGGAGAAGGGCACGTTTGCTAAAGGTTACGAGACCAATTGGAGTAAGGAGCTGTTCGTGGTGGACCACGTATACGGGTCGCATCCTCTGCCATTGTACGTTCTGCGCGACCCGAACGGGACGCCGCTGGAAGGGCGCTTCTACGAGCATGAGATGCAAAAGGTAACGGTCGCCCCGGACCGCCTGTACCAAATAGATAAAATACTGGACACCAAAGGGCGAGGCCGCAGTAAGCGCTACTTGGTCAAGTGGGTCGGTTACGGAGAGGACTTCAACTCGTGGGTACCCGCATCTGAAGTGCAACAGCTACTATGACGACAAAGCGCAGACAGCTGTACCTGACGTTGCCCAGAAACAGCTCAATGGACTATTATCCAAACAACACCGTGGCTAACTACATCACCCATCTACCGTCAGTCGTGCGATTGGGTGGCGATGGTGAATGGGAAGTCGCTTTAGTCGAGGTCCATTACCCGTGCTCGTTTGTCACAGTGGGGGAGGACGCTCGCGTATATCTCTACACTAAGGATGACACCGACAAGCCTGAACTGACCGCTGTAAAGGTGGAAGCCGGAAACTATAAAGACATCGATGAACTGGTCAACGCCATCAACGCCATTCCAAAATTGGACTTATACCAATGCCAGTTTGAGTACGACAAAGAGATTGGGAAGGTGGAATTGATCTCGATAGACCAGACTGTGGTGCAACTGGAATTTAGCCCCACCCTAGCGTTACAGTTGGGATACGACGTGCACAATGGGGATTTGATCAAACATAGAAAAGCTATAAGACCGCCCAACTTACTGGCCGGGATCCCTTCGCACATGTACGTGTATTGTGACCTGGTGGAACCTCAGCTAGTAGGTGACACTGTAGCGCCCTTGTTAAAGATTGTGAACATCGACGCAAAAAACTACATCTACGGCGCGAGTATCACCGTGCACTTCACCGACCCTCACTACGTGCCGCTGATGAAGAGCTCCTTCGATAGTGTGGAAATCGATTTAAGGGACAGCGTCGGGCACCACCTGCCATTCCACTTCGGGACTACGTGCATGAAGCTTCACCTGCGCAGAGAGCAGCAGCAGCAATGAACCCGAACGACCCCTATCTGGCGTACTACCACCAACAGCAGTCTGGGCACGGAGTGTCCACGGTATTCAGAGGAGCCGCTTTCCAACGCGGTCACGGCATCGGCAGTTTCCTAGGCGGGCTGATGCGTACAGTGGTCCCGTTGATCAGATCTGGCGCATCGGCGCTGGGCAAGGAGGCGCTGAGGTCCAGTGTGGGCTTCTTGGGCGACGTGGCGGCGGGCACAGCCGACCCCCGAGTCGCGGCCAACACCCGGCTCAGAGAGTTTACCGGGTCGCTGAAACGCAGGGCTGATGAAAAACTGGATCGCGTGCTGAGCGGTGGTGGCACCTATAAGAGGAGGCGTGTACAGCAGGTCACTCCTCAGTCTCTGGCGAAAATCCTCGGAGCGAGGAAGAAGAGCGCTGCGCCCAAGAGGAAAAGGAAGCCCGCAAAACGTGTCGCTAAGAAGAGGAGAAGCAAGACCGTTGTACGACGTAAGAAGAGCAAGAGTACCGTGAAGGACATTTTTGGATAATGGCGTTTCTACATCAGAAGTCGTGCGAGTGTGTCAAGACTGAGTTGGACCTGTTCTCGCTACCGCCCACGCAGACCAGTATAGAGAGCGGTAAATGGGTGCAGTACAAGCCCATCTCCTCCCTGACAGACGACTCGCCCGTGGAGTTCATAGTTCCGGGTCATGGGGACGAGTACACGGATCTGTCACAGACGCTACTGCATGTGAAGGCTACCATTAGATCGGCTAACGGAGATGCTGTAACGGGCGATCAAGCGATAAAAGAGATGGGTCCGATTAACAACTGGCTGCACTCGCTGTTCAGTCAAGTGGACCTGTACCTGAACAACAAACTGGTGTCTCCTCAGAACAACACGTACGCCTATCGCGCCTACCTGGAGAACCTGTTGTCCTATGGCGGTGATGCCAAGACATCGCACCTCACCGCGGAGTTGTTCTATGAGGACTATGCCGGGTACATGGACAATACTGAGGAGGATAATTATACCGGGCTCAAGAAAAGGAGGGAGTTTATCAAGGGCAGCCGGTACGTGGACATGGTCGGACATCTGCATGTCGACCTGTGCAACTAGGAGAAGTTCATGTTAAACGGCGTGGAGATGCGCTTTCGTCTGATCAGGTCAAAGAACTCGTTCTCCATCATGTCCAAAACCGTGACAGACTACAAAGTGGACATCGCCGAAGTCAACCTGTTTATGCGTTGCTGTAAGATCAACCCGAGCGTGCTGTTGGCTCACAGCAGGACGCTGGAGTCGGGCACAGCCAAATATCCCATTACGCGCGTGGAAGTGAAATCCTTCACGCTACCCTCCGGTATCAGCAGCAAGACTCTGGACAGTGTGTTTCTGGGTCAACTGCCGAAACGCGTTATAGTTGGCCTGGTCAGCAATCAGGCGTTCAACGGGGACTACAAGAAGAACCCGTTCAACTTCACCCACAGCCACGTGAACTTCTTCGCGCTGTACATAGACGGTGAGCAAGTGCCATGTAAGCCGCTTCAACCGGATTACACGTTCGGTCGGGAGTTGTGCATGCTCGCCTACCACACGCTGTACACCGGCACCGGCATCAATTTCTCAGACTGTGGTAACGAAGTCAGTCGCAACGAATACCCCTACGGATACTGCCTGATGGCGTTTGATCTGACACCCGATATGGCGGCCTCTCAATCCAGCCACTGGAACCTGGTGCGCAACGGTAACCTGCGCATAGAGATTGGATTCTCCGAAGCCTTGGCGGAGGCGTTCAACTTCATAGTGTACGCCGAGTTGGACAACGTCGTGGAGGTGGACCGTCATCGCAACGTCACAGTCGACTTTGGCGGTTGACTCCGCTCCGCCACCGCTAGGCAGCGCGCGCACCCGAGGTTATCCCGCTAGGCGCGCTCCCGCCAGCGCTAAGTCGAGTTCTGTCAGCCGTACGGGATGGACGTGCCGCCACCAATCTACAACGAGCCACCGCCAGCGCGCTGTCATCACGGAAGCGTGGTGATGGATATGCAGTGTTTTAAAGACAGTGATAATGACTTTCTACTGAAAGAGGTTTGCGTGGTGGACGTGACTACCGGCACGCTGCTCCTAAATCACATCGCCCGCCCACCCTTCAGTAAGGACCTCCTTACTCCCGAGAAACAGCGCGAGAGCGTCTGGGTCACTCGCCACTGCCACGGCTTGGAGTGGGACCAGGGGGACATCGCGTACGTCACCCTGCTGGACAAGCTGCGCTCCTGCCTCATCCACCACCCCTTGGTCTACGTCAAAGGATCGCAGAAGGGGGACTTTGTACAACGCCACCTCATAACCGAGCCCGCCGCCACCACCGCTCAGGACATGGAGGATCTGGGCTGCGGGTCGCTCAACGGTCCGCCCACCTACCAGACCCTGCGCTGTCGCCACCATAAGAGCTCCCACAACCGTTGCGCCCTTCATAACTGCATAGTATTGCGGGACTGGCTCGTGGCTAATGACAGGTCGGACCCGTCCGTCTCAAGCTGCCTGTGCTGCTTCCGCCCACGATGAATACCGTTCAGATCAGAGAATGCCTGGCGAGGATCCCCGGACTGAGGAACGTCACGGTCTACGCCTCTGACCAACTACCGGACGTGCCGGTCAAGCCTCTCACCGCCATCGTGTCCAACACGGTAGCACACACCGAGGGAGGCGAACATTGGGTGGCGTTTTACTGCTCGGAAGAAGACAGACTCGAGTACCTGGACAGCTACGGAAGGCCGCCATACCAGGCCGACTTTCAAATGTTCCTGAGGCGCAATCCTCATCACCGCCACTACATCTACAATAGGTATCGGCTCCAGGGCTACGATACTTCTGTTTGCGGCTACTACTGCCTCACTTACCATCTTATCGCGACAAAATATCGTATCGCCCCAAGCGTATCGCGATATTCCGATACGATACGATACGTATCGCACATCATTATGCCTCAATCTGCCTTGAAATAAACCAGAATATCCCTATTTTACCCTCGAGTTCCTTACAATATTTTGTAATTAATATTAGTTTGTTTATAGTCAAACATAACTAGGTATACGCTCCTATGTCCCGTAATAGGATGTAGCGAGGATTTGTAATACCACCATAATAGGCAGTATAGGTGCCGGATTAATTAATTAAAAGTAACTTATCTAACCTCACCTAGGCCCACATTAATACTTCGACTAGCCTACCACATTCCAGTTTATTGTTGAATCTAGTAGGCCCATTTAGGTGAAGAACCAATATTTATTCGCCCTGAAAAAGAACTACTTACCAAATAAACATTTCTCTCAGAAGAGTCATTGTGTAAACAATTTGTCTATGAATTCTGTGTTGTTAATTTGAAGTGGATATAAATAGGCTATAGGCAATAGGCATATATTTCAACAAGTCTTTAAAGCCCACTTACTTCTGGCCTACTAATGCACAACTTCAGTCAGTGCCACTTTGAGAATCAGGCAATAATTATGGGTCAAATTATTGCCTGGGGAAAAGCTAGTACAGTATCCGGTAAGACCTAGCCAAATATGAAAGTATTCTCGTTGGTTGAAATCTAAACAAACATTATCATATTTGTAACTGTCGCAGATTAATTGACTAAAAGGTACAAGTAACTTACCAAACCCCACCTACGCCCATATTAATACTTCAACTGGTCTACCACATTCCAGTTCGTTGTAGAGTCTAGTATATTAGGTGAATAACCAAAATGTATACACCTTGAAAAATAACTACTTACAACATATAAACATAACTCTTAGAATAATCATTGTTTAAAATTTGTCTTTGAATAGAGTTAAGTTTAAGAGAATATAATAAGGGTAACCCCAGGGCTCTGAGGGGTAGGATATTTCCGGCTTAGAGCCCTGGGGTTACCATAGTAGGCTATGGGCAAAAATTTGATTAAGTCTTTAAAACAAATTGAGAGCCAGAAAACCTCCTAACCTAACCTAATGTAACCTAACCTAACCTAAGCGCAGTGGTGGACTAAGGGGGGGGGGTCATAGGGGTCATGACCCCCCCAAATTTTCTCGAAAATATAAATAAATGGCTGCTTAACAATATCATTTCTCATATTAAGTTGTCAGATAGCCTAGAAATACGTTTTAGAGTCTTATAATTCACCTAAATTTTCCGGGGGAGGGCCCCTGTACCTTGGGGGTATTCCCCCAGACCCCCCGGTAACCCCCCCCCCAAATTTCACCCTAAATCCGCCCCTGCCTAAGTGGTAGCGAAGTGAATTTGCCCTACATTGGACGTGTACGTAGTCACTTCGTTCAAAGAATTCTGTGGGAAATAATTTACCGCGAAGTGAAAACACTGGATGGCAATGATGGCATTGGTGGCAACTGTCAACAGTGGCAACACTGCACAAACTGCACAAGCTCAACAGGTGATGTTAGCGGGCGGGAAGTTTCAAGTAATTTGTGTTTGGTTCGGAATTGGAAGTTTTAAAGTTCAAATTAATTTGATAATAGTTTTTTTAAATTTATGATACTTAATCAAGCATACCATATTCTAATTGGAAGTAATTTGTCAACTGAAACGTAGCTCAAAGGACAGGGTAAGTTCCAAAAGGTCATACCATACATAACCTCACAATGGAACTGGCAAGTGGCAACAGTATATCCTCGGTCTAGTTTTTCTTATTTTCTGTTGTTATTGTTCGAATAATCCGAGTTTTAAACATATGAATATAGTTTAAGTTTTATGTAGGGTTTTGATAACCTTATCCTCCCACCTTAGGCCTTATATTCGTAGAAGTAGACAGTAGGATAAAAGTAAAACACAGTAGTGCTTATTTACAATTTATATGCTTACATTTGTTAAATACCATGGTCAAATTAGGTGGTATAAGACCTAAACAAGTTATTAGGTAAGTTAGACGTCAAAGTTCATCAGTTACTTCTCATAATACAGCATAAATGCTAATGTGTTTTGCTCCTCATGAACCTTCCCCGTGTGACTGAGATCGTGGGTTCTAGTTTTCACTTCAACTCTTTAACTTCAACCTAACATTTATAATGTTATTATTCAATAAAATTTGGTTGCATTACTTACAATGTTTCACAAATGATAAACCTCAAATTTGAATTATTTTGTAAATGAAGATAACGATTCGTTATTTACCTGTTTAGAACTTTTCTTGTCACAGCACATCGATTTGGCCTAGGTTGTTGTTTTATCCTGTGTAAAAAGTAAGTTGATCCAACATAACCTAACAAGTTGGTTGGAATAGTACAACATATTCTAGAAGACGTGTTTTGCAGCTTTTATAAGGTTATTTCCAGGTTTGGGTTCAGTTCGGCAGACATCCCTACGATATATTATCGAATGAAGATATCGATTGATTATAAATATTGATATATTAATGAAACTATCAATTGATTATAAATATTGATTGGAATTCAGTTGAAACACGATATTTTTAATCGATTGTATAAGGTACTAATTAAATGAGAACAGATTTAACTTAAATAACCAAATATATTTAACAAATTAACAAGGGATAAAACATGAAACAAATTTAAAAAACAACACATACTAACAAAACAAAATCTACCCAACAAAACAGATTAAACTTATTTACAAACCATAAAAAAAAACTACGAAAATTATCACTTGTAGAGTTCATTTTAGTTCACTTACCAAGGAAAGGAACTTATAATAGATCGATATTTTCATTCGATAATATATCTTAGGGATGTCTGCGGAACTGTACCCCCAGGTTTTACTGTTTTAATTTACACTTCTTTTTCAGCTTTTATGTACGAACCAGATATAACATAAAGTTACATTTGTGTTTTTAATACAAGTTAGGTTTTAAGTGTTATCTCGCGTAGTTGCACAACTTGCTTTTGCAGTGCAGGATGTGTTAAAAAAATTAGATTTTTTTCCAAATGAATAATATTATCTTGTTCCACATTATGCCATCCCACAAACACTATTTTTCTGCTAAAATATGGCTGGATTCTGAAAATCCACATAGCCTAATTTTGATTTCCATGATTTTATAAGTACGTATTTTACCATTCAGGGTTAGGCTTAATGTTCTAAATAAATTTCTACTGTTTTTAATTGTTTCAAAGAGAGACATACGAATTTGCTGGAAGTTGTTGTAGACTGTTATTTGCATGTAGTGTTTTCAGGGTTTGTTTGTTGACAGAGACTTGAATTGGAAGACTCAATTGATATTAATTCAAATGGTATTTTTACCTTTTAGCGAATTTCCCCTATAGGGAAGAGGCTATTAATGTAGTCGGCATGGTAAGACCTAGGCCCGGGACCATGAAAACCAGACGGATCGAGCTATCCGAAAGGGTATTTTGGGGGGGTTTTGTACCTCAGAAATGGGTTGCTCTACGTCAATTGGTTACTGAGATATTGAAAGTGCTAAACACAGTACGTTGTCCAATATTATTCTTATGGAGGATAAGAAAATTTGTATATCTCGCTTATTTATCAACTTATCCGGATGAAACTTGGTATATTGCTTCATTTAATTGTGGTCTATTGATATTTGCACAAAAACCCATTTTTTGGCCGATAGTTCCCGTAGCAGCAAACCTGCATACTCAGCCCCATGTTATTCTTATAGAGAATAATTAACATGTTATCTCCTTTAATTATCAACATAAATTAATAGAACTTGGTATATGGCTTTACCTAGTTGAGTTATATTGATATTTGTATAAAAGCCCATTTTTAGTGTTCCTTATTTCAGCAAACCTGCATACTCAGCCGCCTTGTTATTATTATGGAGAATAATTAAAATGTCATAAATCGTTTATTTATGAATGTATATTGATGAAACTTGGCTTTATGTGGTATTAAGATAAATTAATATGCATTGGAAATTCGCTGAGTATACAGGTAAGTACTAAAGGGGTATTTAGTACTTTGCGCTGCTGCGGTGTTGGTAAACTCCATTTTGTAAGGTCCATATCCTTGTCAGTTTTAACTGTAGGTTTGTATCATAGAGGAATCATTACTGGAGAGGACATGCCAATGCTTTAACATTAGGGCCGATGAAGCCATGCAAGCCCCCTCTCAACTGGCGATAAGATGGTAAGCGAGTCAATAAGATGGCAAAAGTGCTCCCAGCTTAGCATAGGAAAGATAGGGAAAAATGTGTCTCACGCTTGTTGAATTAGAATTCTCGCCAAGATAATTGGATTATGGTCAAATGACTCTTTGATTTGTATTCCTTATTAAATTCTCGAGATGTTGTTACCAAATATTACCAAATATATCATAGATGAATATGTTTAGTAAATAGAATAGAAAGTTGAATACAATTATTTTAAACTCTTGACATGCATGCGCTCACTTTAATTACGTTTTTGGGTAATATCTGACTAGTTTATCCAAACAACCTATTTATTTGTGTTCCTAATGAGTTGCTCGAATTTTTAATAAAAAATTTCAGCCTATTAGTTTGATATTTTAAGTAAAAATTATAATAATTTTATAATTATTTTAATTTTAATTATTATAATTATTTTTAGGGCTCACTGACGAGGCAGAAATTATAGACCAATAGCAATCCAATCCACGTTTTCTAAATTATTGGAAAAAATCTTTCTAATCCGCTTAAACAATTTTTTGAATGCAAATAATGTTCTGTCTGACAAGCAGTTTGGTTTTCAGAAGGGTAAGTCTACCCTTGATGCTATGTTTGATTTTATTTCGAGTATTGTCTCGTCCTTGGATAGTCACGAACATGTAATGGGAATTTTTTGGACCTAAAAAAGGCATTTGATGTCGTCAACCATAATCTATTGCTTTCAAAACTAGAGCGCATCGGTTTAAGAGGAGTCGCACAGGACTGGATATCGTCTTATTTAAAGGGAAGGATTCAGTCTGTAACAATGCCATACATTGACCCTTCTGGATGTCTTCGTTACCATGAATCAACTCAAACTTTGATAAGTTCTGGTGTTCCTCAAGGTTCGGTTCTTGGTCCGATGCTCTTCTTGCTTTTTATGAATGATATAACTGATTCAGTTGGTAAAGGTAATATTTGCCTCTTTGCAGATGATACATCATTTTGTGTATCAAACAAAAGCAGAAATCAACTTGAAATTGAGATGTTTATTCAGGGTAGTTCCTTATTGCAGTGGTTGGACTCAAATAATCTTCTTGTTAACGGTGATAAAACTAAGTACATTGATTTTTGATCTAAATCTTCTAATCAGTTAGTCTTAATAGGTGATATTGAACTTAATTCTTGCTGTGAAACTAATTTTCTAGGTTTAATAATTGACTCAAATCTGAAATTTTCATCCCATATTGATAAAGTGTCTAAGAAACTGAGCTGTGGTATTTTTATACTGCGTAGGTTGTCTACTTTCTCTAATCTAGATATTTTAACGGCAGCATATTATGGTTGTTTTTATCCACACCTTGCATATGCTGTTCCTATCTGGGGATATGAAAGAACGGCTAAAGAACGGCTTAATTGGTTAATTGGTTGATTAACCAATTAAGTTTGTATTCAGCAATAAAGATGTACAATAGCCTTCCAAATAAGTTTAGATTGTTAAATGATTTTAAAATATTCAGGAATAGCGTGAAAGAATTTTTAGTTGTTAAAGAATATTACAGTGTACATTTATTTTCAAACGATGACTCAATTGTTTAGTTATAAGTTTGACTTGTATTGTACATATCGTCAAACATTTTTATAATTCCATGTACATATTACTGACTTTTGTCATCGCATTTTATTTTGCTTACGACAATAAAGAATTTTGACTTTGACCTTGACTAATAAATATATTTTGAAAACTCTGGACCCACGCTTACTTGAATTAGGTTATTGCGCAATGTAAAGTGTTTATGGCCAAAAACACTACTGATTCATGTTACTTACCAAGTGCTTAAACTTGTAATACCAATTTCAACCATGCTTGAGTGTTATCTTTTTATAAAATAAATATATAACTAGGTAGTTATATAAATCTTTGGACCCACACTTACTTAAAATTAGCTCTTGGCCTATATAATAGATTGTTAACCAAACAAACTAAAGTGTTTTTTCCTTAGTAAGTGCTGAAACTTTAATACCAAATTTAACCATGTTCGAGTGGTATTTGTTTTCTAAAAGTAATAACAAAGTGGCAATATCCTTGCCAATAAAATGTGTTTATACACAAATAAACTATTTATTGAATTTACTAATTTTGTGCTCGATCAGGTGATATTAACCTTTTCGGCAACAGTGCAGTCTGGTGCGGCTTCACTATCCGTCCGCCATGACCGCTCCATCTTTACTTCATACCTCCATGGGTTGTATGGCACTTATACCATGCTGCAACTCAGTTTCACAATACTGAAAAAGCACGCATGCACTCACGTGACCAACTTACAATCATTGTGTACCTATTGTGCCAGTCTTCACTGCCAATTAAGTTCATTAACCAATTTTTGTATGTTCTATTTAACCTTTAGTTGTTGGTTCTTTGTTATATATATAGGTTTTCATTTAAATAAAAACAATTAACTTATAACAAATAAATAATAATAAATAATAATTTTTTTGTTTTGTCATAGAAATCATGTACCGGTACTATACAGATTATAGGCGAAGTCATTTTACAGCCAAGTAAGCAAAGTAAGAAATAGTTATTTATTAAAATGATTAAAATAGTTATTAGTGAATTAAAATGATTTGTTATAACAGATTTTGCAGGTAGCCTATGCTATCAATTTAAGTTGTTTTATAAAAAAGTGAGTTTATTTAACTTTGATTAAACTGTCTTGAAACTGAAATGAGTTAAAGCAGCCTTCACTCCTGCTTCGCACAGCAGTGTTTATAGTGACTTAAGCTATTTAATCAACTTCCTTCTCACATAGCCCAGATTAGTAACTTAAAAAATTTAAATACAAGCTCAAAAAGTACCTCTTAGATCAATGTCTTCACCAACTTCCATCATACCTGACCTGACTCTCAAACCTGTCAAGATTTTGTTTTACAACCCCCCCCCTCCATTTGCGTCTCTGCCTACCATGGTCATGACAGCATCATGAAGATGTGCCAAGTGAAACCTGAAGAAGCTGACTGGTCCTATGCCACGTATGGTCAATCGGGACGACGTGGGATATGTATATGTATGTATGACGCGAGGATGCAGTGGAACTATGAAACTCTAATGCATAGCTTCGAAGCTGTTTTATGCCCTAAAACTGGTTTCAATTTCTTGCAACTTATTTCCATGAAACCAAGTAGAATCATGTATTAGGGACCAAAAGCTTAATAATGTATTTAAATGACACTATTTTTAAGGAATAGTAAATTCCATATTTTTAACTGTTTGTGGTAATGGCTGATAGGACCTGTGATATTTTTTATTGGTGTTGTGTGGTATTCTGTTCATACCATGTTCACTGTGCAAAACTTGATGACTTGAATAGTGCCTTAAAAGCTTATAACAATAAAGTTTATTGTAGATCGCCGTAGAAATTTCGCATGGGCCAAGGTCGTAGTGTATACTTACTTACTTGTGTACTTGTAGAGATCGCACTGGTAGCCGTTTCAGCCGTTGTCGTCAGTTGAATTGGTTTAATCATCCCAGAATTCCTCCAGGGAGCAGTAAGCCTTTTCTATCAGATCAATTTATTCTTCAATTTATTCTTGAATGCTTCTACATTAGTACATCTTTTTATATCTTCTGGAATTTTGTTGAACACCTTACTTGCCGAGTATAGCATTCCTTGTTGAGCCAATGCTGTTCGGCGGCTATTCATGTGCACATCATTATTCCGTCTTGTATTACACCTAAGAATTTCTTTATTTCTTCTGAAAATATCAGGAAATGTGAAAACCAGAATAGCAGACTCCAATATGTGCATCGATGAAGTTGTCAACACCTGTAAATTCTTGAATAGCGGCCTACAGTGTTCTAAATAGTGGACTTTGGACTTTACATATAATTCCCTGATAATTCTCTTTTGCAGTAGAAACACTCTGTTCGCCTCACTACTACTTCCCCAGAAGAGAAGGCAATTCCATAACTGAGAATGCTATGGAAGCATCCATAGTACACTTACATTAGTACATCCTTATCAACCCCATTCTTCAGCCTTTGAACCATGCAGCCCACTACCGTCAATTTGCTCACAATCTTATCAATATGTTCTATCCACCTGAGGTTGTCACTAATAACAATTCCCAGGTACCCAACACTGTTGTTTGGTTTGATGTTTTGATCCTTCAATCTTAGCAATGGGCTGAAGTTAGGGGGCTTCCTATTATAAAAATGTAGTAGGCCAGTTTTCCCTTAATTTAATACCAATTTATTACTGGAACACCAGGCAGCCATCTCCATCATGCCTTTTTGAGTTTTTCTTATTGCTTCATTTGATCTCGCGTCAGACACCACTTGGCAGACATCATCGGCAAATAACCATACATCCCCTTCCTGAACAGCTTCTGGTAGATCATTTACAAATATGAGGTACAGTACCGGTACAAGGGTACAAGGTTTGAGGTACAAGTAGAGGTATTAGTAAAGTATGAGGTACAAGGGTCCCAGGTTCGATCCTTGTGGTACGCCTGTATTAACGTCTTGCTGCAATTTTGATCTATACTGTCTAATCTCATTACCTTCACCCATATGCTTGACCATTACTACCTGTGATCTATCTTTAAGAAATTTACATTATCCAGCTCAATGGTTCGTTTGTTATACCCAGCTTAACTAATTTGTCTTTCAATAAGGCAGTCGAATGCCTTTGTCATATCTTAAAATAGGCCGTAGACCTCATCTGCACAATCAACTTAAGACTGACTGCACTGCCACAGACCTAAAATTACTAACGTTATCCTTTCTACTTTTCTTATAAATAGGGATAATCTTAAAAGTTTTTATCCGTTCTGGAAATTTATCCTCTTTAAATGATTTGTTCACAATGACAGATAAGTGGTTTGGCCACAAATTGAGCACAGGCCTTAAGTAGATTAGGGGCCTACATGGAATACCGTCCACTCCCGAACTAGGTTTATTGCATGATTTATCAATAATTTAGATAATTTCTTTTTCACAAGTAGGCCATAAATTCAATGGACCAGGGTTCATCCCCTCCTCACTGAACTCACTCCCCCGACCACACTGCCCAACTGCCCAGACACAAGACTGTGTGTGTTTATGACAGATGTGACATATACTTTGTTAATCTTTGAGGGAACACAATGAGCTTCAAACAAGGGAGGACACTTGTAGAGTTTTTATTCATACGATGAATCTGGCCAAATTCACAACAGTAGGCCTAATATTTATAAATTGAAATAACTTTCCAGTTGAAGGTTGCTAAGTTAACATACATCAGCCTAAAACAGTCTTAAATTAGGCATTTTTTTAAATTGCAATAATATTATTTGGATAACTCATTTTCAAATTAAAAATCACATTAGAGTACACATGCAATGATATAATAAATACAGTATGCCTACAATAACTCTGCATCGAGGCTCTGCTTTTAAAAACACTATTTTCATATAAAAGCTGAGAATTAACTGGAATAATTATTGGGTTTGTGGGTTCCTTGAGTGGCAGGTGTGGATTGCTGAACTGCAAGTTGTACTTTTCTAAAATAGGATGCATTTTAATGTTAAACTAAAACCCTTGAAGCTTAACGGTCTGACACACAACAACCATTCTTAAATTAAAGTATTTAGGGACAGCATCTGATGGGTATTAATTTTAAGTGAGGAGAAATTCACATTTTTTAGGTGTTTGTTTTGTTAAAGAAATCCACAGGTAAATTTGAAACAAAATAGGCCATTTGTTGTTACATTACAGAGGTAAGATAGGTTTGGTTTTGTTTTGTTTTCCAAGCAATTTTTGAGTTACCGGTATGTATTTTAAATTATTAACATTACAATGTCATTAAGCCATCAAAAAATATGGCCTCCTAAATAACCATCGATGTAAAATGGTTACAGGTCAAATATTCTGTAAAGCTGTATATAAAAAGCAAATGGCCAAAATACTGGTTTTTGTAAAGTTTTAATAGGCTACTTAAAACTTCACTCCCCACATTTTCCAAGGTATGCAGGTGGTATAATTTTGTTAGTGATCCAAGCAAAGCAATGAATAAACCAAATTTAAAATCATTACCGGTGTAGCAACTTTAATACATTTGTTTTCGTTTTTACAGTTTCTTCTTTTTGCTGCAAAATTGTTTTTACCATCAAAACCTACATTTTGTCATTGTGCTTCAAAAACAACAGTTTTCAACACATTCATTGAGATGCTATAGTGTTTCCTTTTTTTTCTAGGATAAAAGTATTGTTTTCATGATTTTCTTTAGTGCTAGGACAAAAAACACCTTTCGATGACACTTTTTGATCGAGGTCATCAGCTGTTAATATGAATTGAACGAATTATTTAACCTGTCAACAATGAAATTTGTGTAACAGCTGTTTGTTTAGTCGCAAGTTTAATATGGAAGAAAACTTTTAACGGTAAAAAATAATACCCCCGTCGCAGCAAATCTGCATACTCAGCGAATTTCCAATGAATATATAACATAACACATTAAAACACTTAACAGGATTCATAAGAAATATATTCACAAACAAGCGATATTTAAAATCTAACAATAACATTGGGGGTGAGTACGCAGGTTTGTTGCAACAAGGAACACAAATAATGGGTTTTTATGCAAATATCAATAGAACTCATCTTTTAGTGAAGTCGCATACCTCATCCATATACATTCATAAATAAGCGATATATAGGCCTAACATTTTAATTATTTTCTATAAGAATAACATGGGGACCAAGTATCTACCTAGATTTGCTATCACGGGAACCATAGGGGAAAATTTTTTTTGTGCAAACAACAATAAACCACAACCAGATGAAGCCATTTACCAAATTTCGTCAATTTATGTTCATAAGTAAGCGAGATATATAATTTTTCTTTTTCTCCATAAGAATAACATTAGAAAACTTACTCTGTTTAGCACTTTCAATATCTCAGTAACCAATTGACGTATAGCAATGATCAAAATACCAAATTTTTTCATGCTGAATTCAATGGTGAAAATTAAAATTTGATTTAAATAAAAATTAGATGTGGAAACCCCAAAAAAAACATTTTTGGGGTACAAAACCCCCAAAAACTCCCCTTGGGATGGTGCGATTTGTCTGGTTTTCAAACTCATTCAAATAAATGGTACTTTACACATTTGTACCAAATTTCATTAAGATCGGACCTTTTTTACAAAAGTTATGCTTACGGACACACACACACACACACACACACACACACACACACACACACACATATATACAAATTTGAACGAATGGTGTTTTTGGCATCTGGGGCAATCTGTTTTTTTGGCAAACTGGGGCAATAGTTTTTTGGCATCTGTTTTTGGCAAAATGAAAAGTTATCATGTCGGGCTTAAGTCTTACCATGAGACCTACGGTAATAGCTTCTTCCCTAAAGGGGAAATTCGCTAAAACAAAATTTAGTTTTTGTGAAATTAATATCTTAATATTGTTTGTAGTATACCTAACGAAAAATATAGTTCATCACTATGACGAAAAGCTTCACTTTTTGGTCCTTGTGACAAAATATACTAGGTTACTGTATTTTATATCTAGAGACCTCATAGAATTATTTTTAAATAGGCAGTAAACTTTATGGACTCAAACAATTAAATAATTCACTATATTCAGTATTAATTCATTATACCAATTTAGATTCTTGCAGCACCAAACAAATATTTCTACTAAAAATTCAAATGCATAAACTTTTTGGAAAATATATAGTTTTCCACATGGTGAACAAATACAAACTTACTTGATCTAATAAAATCACTGCTTCATACAAAACATGTTAACAAGGTAAAATAATAATACAGGGCTATTCCAAAAACATATTTAATACGGTACCTTAAATTAAAACACTGATAAACCAAGGTAGGAAAAACTCATCGTACTGTCCATTTAAACACTGTTCATTTGACCACTTGACATTAGTGTCGCACTAAGCCGTCCATTTGAGACATCGGGTGTCGAGATGGGTGCCAAGACAGCGGGTGCTACAGTACCTTGCGCCACAAGGGATACAAGTGTAGTTGCTGGGGAAACCGCAGACGGCGCAGAAGTGTCGCTCGGGCAGCTGCGACGGCATGGCCTGAGCGGACATATAGTTGGGGGGGTCGGGATGGTACGCTCGGTCCTCCTCCACCAGCTGTGTCAGCGTCTTGCGGAACCTGCGTGCACAATCATGTTGTTGGGCTTTGAAAGTAAAATGACGGTTTAACATGGAATACTTTTCAACTGTTAGTAAAAGTAAATTGAGGTCGATAGATGATGCTATATAACGCTTTAAATTATCCTCAGTAACTGAGTAAAATCGTGGTGATTCTGCTATTTTACATAGAATTTATCAAGATTGTACTCATACAAATTGCATTTTCTCGGCGATGGGTCAAGTGACCTTTGTAATCTTTAAACCTCGGCGATGGGTCAAGTGACCTTTGTAATCTTTAAACCATCATTTTTGGCTTAAAATTTCACATTTTTTAATATGCAATTCAAATGCTAAATAATTTGCCGTTTTCAAGGTACAGTATTAGGCTTTAATACATTCAAATTGCCGCCATTTTGAAACGGTAAAAGACAGAAACACCAAATTGAATACCAAATTAGCCTTAAACCATTATAAATACACATGCCAAGTTTCAAGTCAGTGCCTCAATTGGTTCTTAACATGTTGACTGCTAAAGGAAAAACAGAATTTTTCCAGAAGCTGACATTACATAACATTACACACACGCATACACAGAGGGCGCCACGTCGAAACTAAAACTGCACAAAAACTAACCTCACTTTGATACACAATGCTACACCTAAGTGGAGGTTTCTGTCTCAGTGTGCACACTGATGCAATAAGTTTGTGTGTGACAAAGCGCGGGAAAACTGCCACGTAGCGATCGGGCGCGTGGGTATCAACGTGTTAAGATATGATGCATTGATTTTAAATCACATACAGGCAATGCTTTGATTTCAAATCACATACAGGCAGACAAAAGGTAAACAAAGCGATTTAGAATAAAGTTGAAACGGTAGTGTTTTCCATCTTTTGATGAGTTCTTCCAAATCCTGCATTTTTGCCATCTGTATATTAACACGTGTTCATACTTTGATATTGATTTTATTTTACTCAGCATCAGTGGCAGCTCATGATACGAGCATGTAAACCCTCTATAACAATAATTATACGACATAAGTCATACATCTTTACTGTCATAGTACTAATGGCTTATTTTCAGTAAATTTAAAGTTAAATAAAAAGAACGTATAGCGTGTAAAGTGAGCTTGAGTATAATGACACCCCCAGTGGCTAGGAGCGGACTGAATGTGCTGCTCTGATGCGGGCAAAATATACGACAGAAGAACGAGTCTATTTGCTCGTGGCAGGGAAGGAAACCCGTTTATGTAAGCGGCTTATAGAGAATACCGAAGATCTTCCTCTAACACAGCTCAGTAGTTGCCTAGCAGTGCATAATTATAAGGATATTGCAAGCATTTATTATTATATTTTATTATTACTTTTTATTAATGTTTGTCTTAAAGCGATGATGTTAAAATTAAAATATTAAATTGGAATATTTTTGTTATAATAACTTTTTTTAGCGAATTTCCCCTATAGGGAAGAAGCTATTACCATAGTCGGCATGGTAAGACCTAGGCCCGGGACCATGATAACTTTTCGTTTTGAGGTCCCCAGACCCCAAAAACACCATTCGTTCGAAACTGTATGTATATATATATATATATATATGTGTGTGTGTGTCCGTGAGCACGATAACTCTCGTAAAAATTATCCGATTTTGATGAAATTTGGTATAAACGTGTAAAGCAACATTTATGACTTTAAGTTCGAAAACCAGCCAGATCGCTTTATCCCAAGGGGTATTTTGGGGGGGTTTCGTACCCCAAAAATGGGTTTTTCGAATTTTTTACATACAATTTTGGAAATAGTCAAATTTTAGTTTTTTCCATTGGATTCAGGTAAAAAAAACACACAATTTGGTATTTTGATCATTTCTCTACGTCAATTGGTTACCGAGATATTGAAAGTGCTAAACACAGTACGTTGTCTAATGTTATTCTTATGGAAGAAAAGAAAAATTGTATATCTTGCTTATTAATGAACGTATACTGACGAAACTTGGTATACAGCTTCATCTGGTTGTGAACCATTGATATTTGCTCAAAAAAACAATTTTTTGCCAAAGGCTCCCGTAGCAGCAAACCTGCGTACTCAGCCCCATGTTATTCTTATGGAGAATAAGTAACGTGTTATCTCCCTTAATTATGAAAATAAATTAATGAAATTTGGTATATGGCTTTACCTACATGAGTTATATTTATGTTTCTATAAAACCCAATTTTTTGTGTTCCTTGCTTCAGCAAACCTGCATACTCAGTCGCCATGTTATTCTTATGGAGAATAATTAAATGTCATAAATCGTTAATTTATGAATGTATATTGATGAAACTTGGTATGTGGCTTTATGTGGTATTAAGATACATATATATGCATTGGAAATTCGCTGAGTACGCAGGTTTGCTGCTACGGGGGTATTTAATTATTAATTGTGAACCCCGAACTGTAGATGAACTCACGTGCCGCTACTGTACAAAAACAAGGTTAGGGGGCTATAGGCCTTACAAACTACTAATACTAAAATATTTTTACTAAAATAGAATTTTCACAAAAATATTATTTACTTTTACAACTGAATTAGAAAAATATAATAAATACAGTAAAATATAGTAAATAGAATTTTCACAAAAATATTATTTACTTTTACAACTGAATTAGAAAAATATAATAAATACTTTTGACCTAAGCTAACGGAAAAATTATTTTAAATCATGAGAACAATCATGTACATAGTACCATCACACAATTTGTCCGGTTCTGTTCTATGCCCATTGTTATACCCAACAGCAGGTTTCTTTAATACTTGCTAAGCTTCAGTTGTTAACTGTAACACAATTTTCCAATCTAATCTCCATGAGAGGCAGTCACAAATGCATTGCTTAAGTCATAAAATTAACCTCAGTAAGAGCTTCAGCTCCTCGTTAAGTTCTGAACTGTCTCAAACGAAAGGCCTATATCGTCACTGATCAAATTTATTTGTCCAACTGCAAATTTGAGTGTGGAATAATTTGTAACCATAAAATACATTTGCAAATTTTTCAGATAACAGGCTTTAATCTGTGACTATCTAATATATGGTATGTACGTAAGATATACCTTTGCTTGTAATATTCAGCGCTTTTTGTTTTCTTTTTTCTTCCCCTCGATTCCAGTGTTTCTTGGAATTTTGGTGCTTTTTTGCTCATAACTAAAACAACAAATTAGCTATAAATATACAAGTACAGAATTTATCTGAGCACATTTTATAGTTATCAAAATGGGAACTCTGGCAACAAATTGTGCCTTACTAAGCACTATGTCTTACTATTAATATGCATACTACGTGAAGCAAGGCAGGATTTAGGCATGTGCAATATGAGCAGCTGCACAGGGCGGCAAATTAAAAAAAATTTACCTAGTGATACAACCAGTGGTGATATTTCGATAATGCTATGAGTGAAAATAAATAGGTGGCGTCTTTGTTCAGAAAGTGTAAAAAAGGGCACAGTGTTTCTGTAATAATCCCCACTGTTCGCTTATAACAGTGCAACAAAGTACAAGTCGAGCTTAACAATCGTATTTCTTCTCTGCCGTTCCATTAGTCCATCACTGTCGTCGCAATGAGTCAATGCGGCGCATGCACAAGCCTCAGGCCACAATCTACTCTTCTCGCTCTCGCTGTCTGACAGTTAGTTGCCTACAATGACGAACAATATGTAAAAAATATAGAGCTCTCGTCTCGTGTTGAAAAAGTGAAGCCTCACTGGAGGATATTTTTGTAAACTAATCATCTGGTCAAAGAGTAATAAAGAATAACATAACTTGTGAAGAGAGGATTTGATTGGTTAAACTTATTGTTGCCATAGATCCCGGAGGGTATAGAGGGTCAAAATGGCGAGCATGTAGGCACAGTTTTTTGCCCCAGACGAGACCTCTATAGATATATACCTCACTGACCTAATAGCTGTGCCGTAGCATTGGCCTAATATACCTAATAGCTGTGGCTGTGAAAACATTGGATTGCTCGCGCATCTGCTTGCCGCTTGAAGTTGTTATTGTCAACTACCGTTATTATTAACCAAGATACTTTGTAAGGTCTGTGCAGTCGATATATTCAAGGTTTTCTAGCTAACTGGAAGAGACATCGTAAAACCAGCTGTAAGGTCATATGATCACCAATCCAATCTGCAGTTTTGCTGGAAACACGATATTATATTTTCCTCATCATTGTAATTAAAATAAACATTGTTTAACTAATTACATAATTTATCAGCTGTTGTTTTATGAAACTAATTATTGTTTTGATTTATTTGTTTATATCAATGGATAATGGGTTTAAACTTTCTTTCTACATGTCCAGTGACAATTTAAAAATATGTGTACCATTATTATCCCTTGTAAGGTTGGAAACATTAACACTATGTTGTTGATTTATGCATCAGCTGGACAACATCGCAAGACATCTTTGCTACGAACATTACTCTTATGGAAATGATCATACCTGTGCTGAAAGCTCTATGAACCTTGATTATTATCTACTGTGACTGCTAGTTTTAACATTATCTAGTGTAAAACAAGTGTGAGTGGGGGGGGGCAGTGTTAATTTTGCTCAGGGGCGGTAAACATCCAAACCCGGTTCTGCGTAGAAGGTTGATTTCTGTTAAAATTTAACCAACCCCAGGTTAGCAGAAACAATAATCAATACCCCGTAACAGCAAACCTGCGTACTCAGCAAATTTCCAATGTACATAGGCCTATATGTATCTTAATACCACTTAAAGCCACATACCAAGTTTCATCAATATCTGTAATATTATAAAGAAGAGGTGGTTTCTGTCTGTCTGTCTGTCTGTCTGATGTTCCGGGTGAAGGCAAAAACTACTGAACTGATTGGGCTGAAATTTTACACATAGATATATCTTGAACCCATCCAACACATAGGCCTATTCACTTCCTTAAAATCCCCTCGGGCTACGCCCCGTGAACGTCCTAAGTTTCAATGTTTACATTTCAGAATAAAGTAAACATACAGAAACTGTAATGCGAACAGCTGTGGATGCTTACATTTGGCAGCTTAAAGAGCAGAATCAAGAACAGCTGTTTCAAGCTAACTAAAATGAAAATTGCATTGACTAAAGAACGGGTAGAGAAAACCCCTGTGCAAAGAACGGGTACGTCAGCGAGCTATTAATTAATATTAATAAACAAATATTAATGTAGCTTCATCTGGTTGTGGTCTATTCTTATATGCACAAAAAAACAAATTTTACCGATACTTCCTGTACCCCCCCACCATTTTATATTTTTGCTCCCCCCCCCGATTTTCGTTTTTGCCCCACCACCCAATTTTATATTTGACTCCCCCCCTCTTCGATTTTATATTTTTATTTTATGACCCCCCATTTTATATTTTCGTCCCCACATTTTATATTTTCGCCCCCACATTTTTTATTTTTGCCCCCTCCCATTTTATATTGTTTAGCCCCTCCCCGATTTTTTATTTTTCCTCCCACCCCGATTTGTTTTGCCCCTCCCAATTTTATATTTTGCTCCCCCCCTCTCCCGATTTTATATTTTCGCACCCCCCTCTTTGATTTGATTTTATATTTATTTACCCCCCCAAATTTTATATCTTTGCTCCCCCCGATTTTTACTTTTGACCCACCCCCGATTTTATATTTTTGCCCCCACCCTCTTCGATTTTATATTTTTATTTGATGTCCCCCCCATTCTATATTTTTGTCCCCCCCCCCGATTTTATATTTTGTTTGCCACCCCCGATTTTATATTTTTGCCCCCCTCTCGATTTTATACTGTTTTGTCCCCCCCATTTTAGCGAATTTCCCCTATAGGGGAGAAGCTATTACCGTAGGTCTCATGGTAAGACTTATGTCCGAGACCATGATAATTTTAGCTAATTTCCCCTATAGGGAAGAAGCTATTACCGTAGGTCTCATGGTAAGACTTAAGCCCGAGACCATGATAACTTTTTGTTTTGAGGTCCCCAGATGTCCAAAACACTATTCGTTCAAATTTATATATATGTATATATATATATATATCTATATATGTGTCCGTGAATGCGATAACTTGAGTAAAAAACGTCCGATTTCGATGAAATTTGGCTCAAATGTGTAAACTGACATTTATGACTTTAAGTTCGAAAACCAGAAAAATCGGACTATGGGAAGGGGGGTTTATGGGGGTTTTAAATTTTCCAAAGATCAGTTTTTTGCATTTTTTACCCTAAAATTTTTAAAACACTTAATTTAGGTTTAGACCATGTTATAGAGCTTAAAAAAACAAATAATATGGTATTTTGAATTATTAACCTAGGTTAAGTGGTTGCGGAAATAATCCAAAAAACATGCTCATAAAATCTCCCATGTTAATCTTATGGGAAAAAGGTTTTTGGCTTTTCCTCAGTTAATTTTACTTTAAACTTCACATTTTCTTTTACCAATCACTTCAGCTCCACAAAACAATCATTTTGGTGTTTAAATTGTGATTCTACGTCAAACCGTTGCAGAGATATTCAAAGTGCTAAACACAGTACGTTGTCCAATGTTATCCTTATGGAGAATAAATAAAATTTGATATCTTGATTATTTATGAATGTATATTGATGAAATTTGGTATGTGGCTTCATGTTGTGCTGGTATATTGATAATTGCACAAAAAATAAATGTTTTGTTGATTGTCCCCGTAGCAGCTAACCTGCATACTCAGCCTTAATGTTATTCTTATGGAGAATAAGTAAAGTTTTATATCTCCCTTAATTATGAACATAAATTAATAAAACATGGTAAGTAGCTTCACCTGGTTCAGTTACATTGATAATTGCATAAAAACTCATTTCTTATCTTCCTCGTTGCAGCAAACCTGCGTACTCAGTCCTAATGTTATTCTTATGGGGAATAAATAAAATGTAATAAATCACTTATTTATGAATGTATTTTTCTCAAACTTGGTGAGTGGCTTTATGTACTAGTGAGAAACATATCAATGCATTGGAAATTCGCTGAGTACGCAGGTTTGCTGCAACGGGGGGTATTTTGTTTTGAGGTCCCCAGATGACAAAAACACTATTCGTTCAAATTTATATTAAGTTTGAAAACCAGAAAAATCGGACCATGGGAAGGGGGGTTTATGGGGGTTTTAAATTTTTCAAAAATCAGTTTTTAGCGAATTTCCCCTATAGGGAAGAAGCTATTACCGTAGTCGGCATGGTAAGACCTAGGCCCGGGACCATGATAACTTTTCATTTTGAGGTCCCCAGACCCCAAAAACACTATTCGTTCGAAACTGTATATATATATATATATATATATATATATATATATATTATATTTATATATATATTTATATTATATATTTATATATATATACTTATATATATATATTTATATATATATGTGTGTCCGTGAGCACGATAACTCTCGTAAAAATTATCCGATTTTGATTAAATTTGGTATAAACGTGTAACGCAACATTTATGACTTTAAGTTCGAAAACCAGCCAGATCGCTCTATCCGAAGGGGTATTTTGGGGGGGTTTTGTACCCCAAAAATGGGTTTTTCGAATTTTTTACATATAATTTTGGAAAAAGTCAAATTTTAGTTTTTCCCATTGGATTCAGCTTAAAAAAACACACAATTTGGTATTTTGATCATTTCTCTACGTCAATTGGTTACCGAGATATTGAAAGTGCTAAACACAGTACGTTGTCTAATGTTATTCTTATGGAGGAAAATAAAAATTTTATATCTTGCTTATTTATGAACGTATACTGACGAAACTTGGTATACGGCTTCATCTGGTTGTGGACCATTGATATTTGCTCAAAAAAACTATTTTTTACCAAAGGCTCCCGTAGCAGCAAACCTGCGTACTCAGCCCCATGTTATTCTTATGGAGAATAAGTAACGTGATATCTCCCTTCATTATGAAAATAAATTAATGAAATCTGGTATGTGGCTTTACCTACACGAGTTATATTTATATTTGTATAAAACCCCATTTTTTGTGTTCCTTGCTTCAGCAAACCTGCATACTCAGCCGCCATGTTATTCTTATGGAGAATAATTAAAATGTCATAAATCGTTTATTTATGAATGTATATTGATGAAACTTGATATGTGGCTTTAAATGTGGTATTAAGATACATATATATGCATTGGAAATTCGCTGAGTACGCAGGTTTGCTGCTACGGGGGTATTTGGATTTATCACCCTACAGTTTTTTTTAAACTTAATTTTGGTTTTGACCATGTTATAGAGCTTAAACAAACAAATAATATAGTATTTTGAATTATTAACCTAGGTTAAGTGGTTGCGGAGAAAATCCAAAAAAAACTACTCATAAAACCTCCTATGTTAATCTTATGGGAAAAAGGTTTTTGGCATTTCCTCAGTTTATTTTAATTCAAACTTCACATTTGATTTTAGAAATCTGTTCAGTTCCACAAAACAATCATTTTAGTGTTTAAATTGTGATTCTACGCCCAACCATTGCTGAGATATTCAAAGTACTAAACACAGTACGTTGTCCAATGTTATCCTTATGGAGAATAAATAAAATTTGATATCTCGATTATTTATGATTGTATGTTGATGAAACTTGGTATGTGGCTTCACATAGTACTGGTATATTGATATTTGCACAAAAAATTGATTTTTTGTTGGTTATTCAAGTAGCAGCATACCTGCGAACTCAGCCCCCATATTATTCTTATGGAGAATAAGTAAAATGTAATGACTCCCTTAATTTTTAACATAAATTAATAAAACTTGGTGTGTAGCTTCACTTGGTTGAGTTATATTCATAATTACATAAAAACCCATTTTGTTGTTCCTTGTTGCAGCAAACCTGCTTACTCAACCCCCATGTTCTTCTTATGGAGAATAACTAAAATGTTATATAGCGCTTATTTATGATTGAATATTGATGAAACTTGGTATGTGTACGCAGGTTTGTTGCGACGGGGGTATTATATTTTTGCCCCCCGATTTTATATTTTTTTGCCCCCCCGATTTTATATTTTTTTGCTCCCCCAATTTTATATTTTTGCTCCCCCCTGATTTGTATTCCCCCCGGGATATTATATTTTTACCCTCCCCCTGATTTCATATTTTTTCACCCCCCCCCCCCCGATTTTATATTTTTGCTCCCCCCCTATTTTTATTTTTGCCTCCCCTCCGATTTTATAATTAGCTCCCCCCGCCGATTTTATATTTATGCTCCCCTTCCCCCCTCCCCGATATTTTTATTTTTTTGTACTTGAGTTCTTTTATGTCTAAAAGCGAACCCAAAGTGTTACGTGTACCGATTTGTAGTCGCAAACCACACGCCGTTTACTACCCGACAGAGTTCCTCGACTTAACAACGGAACCCGAACCATCTGCCAGTATATTTCATTAAGTTTGATTTTATTAAAGGTGTAAAATGTAATTTTAATATTGTAAAATAATGTGGATTGTTATTTTGTTAAGTTAATCTGCTATTTATATACAACCCGTACGAAGGACGGGTACACAGCTAGTATATTCATAAATTAATGATTTGTGACATTTTAATTATTCTCTATAAGAATAACATGGCTTCTGAGGATTCAGGTTTGCTGAAACAAGGTACACAAAAAATGGGTTTTTATGAAATTTTTTTATAACTCAACTAGCCACATACCATTTGTTATTAATTGGGCCACATACCAATTTTATTAATTTATGTTCACAGGGAAATAACATTTTACTTATTCTCCATAAGAATAACATGGGGGTTGAGTACGCAGGTTTGCTGCTAGGGGAACTATCTGAAAAAAAATCATTTTTTGTGCAAATATCAATAGACCACAACAATATGAATCAATATACCAAGTTTCGTTAGGATTAGTTGATAAATAAGCAAGATATAGCATTTTTCTTATTCTCCATAAGGATAACATTGGACAACATACTGCGTTTAGCACTTTCAATATCTCGGTAACCAATTGACGTAGAGCAATGATCAAAACACCAAATTTTTTAAGCTGAATTTAATGGTGAAAACTAAAATTGGATTTACTAAAATATTATATGTAAAAAACTCAAAAACCCCATTTTTGGGTTACAAAATCCCCCAAAAACCCCTTTGAATAGAGCGATCTGGCTGGTTTTTGAACTTATATATATATATATATATATATAAGTATATATATAAATATATATACACACACACAGTTTTTAACGAATGGTGTTTTTGGCATCTGGGGACCTCAAAACGAAAAGTTATCACGGTCCGGGGCCTAGATCTTACCATGCCGACTACAGTAATAGCTTCTTCCCTAAAAGGGAAATTCGCTAAAAACAGATAAACGATTAGAAAATAAACTGGACCAAGCAGAATCATGTATTTAGTACTGTTCAAATCTCTCAAGCAGTGACCTCCTACCCCTCAGAAGGTCCTCTGTATTTCTCGAAAAATGTCCCTATTATATTGGTAAACTGTATTTCCGGTACAGTTCTTTTCAGATCTATTCATAATTTACAAATGTTCTAAATATTAATCTGTATACCACTGAACATAGAATTCATGAGAAAAACAGTCTTTAGGCTACATGAAAATGTGATAAAACTGTTATTTAAACTAAATCCCCTATAGCAGCAAACCTGCGTCCTCAGCGAATTTCCAATGCATAATATATGTCTTAATATCGCTTAACACGTTCGCTGCGGCCCACCAATCGCGGGCGTGCGCCGAGCACGGCAGCGAACCAGATTGGCACAGACAAATTCAATTATTTCGGTCTGACGAATCACAAAACAGCGGTTCGGTGATGTGCTGCATTTCCACGAGACTGGACGTAGTTCGCTGAAACACCCACAGGTAGCAGCACTGCCTGGGTACTAGCCATTTCCCTTGTAATGTCAATAACAGGGAGAATATCCCAGAAATATGGGGCAAAAACTGGTTTTTTGTCCCTTATGAACGGGAATTTTACGGGGAAATTTACTACCAACCTACACCAAAATAAAGCTCGCATTCCTAGCTAAAACTCTGACATAAAATACCCGTCCTCACCACAGTGCTGCCAGCCAGTGTTGAAAAACAAAGGTGTCTACAGAATACCGTGCAGTTGCAAAAAGGTATATATTGGAGAAACTGGGAGAACAGTAAATGTTAGAGTAAGTGAGCATATCAGAGACGATAAAAAGGGCAAAATAAATACCTCAGCAATAGCAGAACACACACATGAAACCGGACACAGCATGGAAATTGACAACGTAAAATTATTGCATAAAGAAGAAGATTATTTTAAAAGAAAAATTAGAGAATCCATAGAAATAATTAAACACAAGGAAAATATAAATAGGGAAGATGGATATAAGCTCTCTAAGTCTTGGCTTCCAATTTTCAAAAAAGAAATAAATTAAAAATACACCCCATGGATCACCATATTAATATATTTAAATGTTTGACTAATGTACTTAAATTAGATGTAGTAGTAAGCTATCATATGATTCACTGTTTGTTTTTAATTTTTGTTTTGTTTACATAACCTTCCTACCGATGAAGATGTCCAAAGTGGCATCGAAACGTCTAGGTAAAAATAAAAAACATAAGTAAGAATGAAACTGCCAAAAGCGTTATTATTAGTAATTTGAATTATTCTCTATAAGAATAACATTGGGAATGAGTACGAAGGTTTGCTGCAGCAAGGAAAAAATGTGGGTTTTCATGTAAATATCAATATTAATCAACTAGGTGGAGCCGCATACCAAGTTTACTCAATACACATTCATAAATAAGCGATATATACCATTTTAGCGAATCTCCCCTATTCGCTAATAGCTAAGAAGCTATTACCATAGTCGGCATGGTAAGACCTAGGCCCGGGACCATGATAACTTTTCGTTTTGAGGTCCCCAGACCCCAAAAACACCATTCGTTTGAAACTGTATATATATATACAGGGTGTCACAAAAAAGTGTGATGGGCTATACAGGACCTAATTCTACATGACAAAATAAGTCAAAAATGAAGAATAACATTTTTTGGATTTCGGCTTAGTTTAGCCGTAATCCGCCATTTTGTTTTTTTGGGAAAATATTTATTATTTCAAAAACCCAATGAGATATTTTTACGAAACTTGGCAAAAGTGTTTATACTAAAGTAAGTAACATTTGTAAAAAAAATATTTTTTTACCTTTCCAAATTTCAAAATGGCGGCCATTTGAATTTTTTTATGCCAAATTTCATGAAAACCGGTACCTAAATCAAAATTTTTTAAGACACAAAATGTTTTGTATTTATTATAACAAATCCAACAAAACAAAAATGAATAAAATCGGTTCATAAATAAAGAAGCTGTGTTTATTTTACTAATTTAGACTGAAATTACTTAATTACATTACATAAATTATTGTTACATCAATTTCAGTCTAAATTACTAAAATAAACACAGCTTCTTTGTTTATGAACCGATTTTATTCATTTTTGTTTTGTTGGATTTGTTATAATAAATACAAAAATTTTGTGTCTTGAAAAATTTTGATTTAGGTACCGGTTTTCATGAAATTTGGCATAAAAAAATTCAAATGGCCGCCATTTTGAAATTTGGAAAGGTAAAAAAAATTTTTTTTTACAAATGTTACTTTAGTGTAAACACTTCTGCCAAGTTTCGTAAAAATATCTCATTGGGTTTTTGAAATAATAAATATTTTCCCAAAAAAACAAAATGGCGGATTACGGCTAAACTAAGCCGAAATCCAAAAAATGTTATTTTTCATTTTTGACTTATTTTTGCATGTAGAATTAGGTCCTGTATAGTCCATCACACTTTTTTGTGACACCCTGTATATAATATAATAATATAATATATAATTAATATATATTATAATATTAATTATATTATATATTAATATAATAATATAATCTATTATAATATATAATATAATAATATAATATATGTGTGTGTCCATGAGCAAGATAACCCTCGTAAAAATGATCCGATTTTGATGAAATTTGTTAAAAACGTGTAAAGCAACATTTATGACTTTAAGTTCGAAAACCAGCCAGATCCCTCTATCCGAAGGGGTATTTTGGGGGGGGGGGTTTGTACCCCAAAAATGTTTTTTTGAATTTTTTACATATAATTTTTTAAATAGTCAAATTTTAGTTTTCACCAGTGGATTCAGCTTTAAAAAACACAAAATTTTGTATTTTGATCATTCCTCTAAGTCAATTGGTTACCGAGATATTGAAAGTGCTAAACACAGTACGTTGTCTAATGTTATTCTTATAGAGGAAAAGAAAAATGTTATATCTCGCTTATTTATGAACGTATACTGACGAAACTTGATATACGGCTTCATCTGGTTGTCGTCTATTGATATTTGCTAAAAAAAATTTTTTTGGCTAAGGCTCTCGTAGCAGCAAACCTGCATTCTCAGCCCCATGTTATTCTTATGGATAATAATTAAATGCTATGTCTCCCTTAATTATGAACATAAATGAACTAAAACTGGTATATTACTTCACCTAGTTGAGTTATATTGATATTAGCATAAAAACCCATTTTTTGTGTTCCTTGATGCAGCAAAACCTGCGTACTCAGCTCCAATGTTATTCTTATAGAGAATAATTAAAATTGTATATATTGCTTATTTGTGAATAATTTTTATGAAACTTGGTAAGTGGCTTTATGTAGTATTATTAAGACATTTATATCTCTATTGGAAATTCGCTGAGTATGCAGGTTTGCTGCGACGGGGGTATTGATTATTCACCACAAGAATAACATGTGGGATGAGTACACAGGTTTGCTGTAACAAAGAACACAAAAATGGGTTTTTATGCAAATATAAATATAACTCAACAAGGTGAAGCCTCATACCAGGTTTTATTAATGAAGCCTCATACCAAGTTGTATTAATGATGCCTCATACCAAGTTTTATTAATGAAGCCTCATACCAAGTTTTATTAATGAAGCCTCATACCAAGTTTTATTAATGATGCCTCATACCAAGTTTTATTAATGAAGCCTCGTACCAAGTTTTATTAATGAAGCCTCATACCAAGTCTTATTAATTTATGTTCATAATTAAGGGAGACATTACATTTTACTTATTCTCCATAAGAAGAACATGGGGGATGAGTACGCAGGTTTGCTGCTATGGGAATTATCGGTAAAAGTTTTTTGGGGAAATAACAATATATCACAACCAGATGAAGCCGGATACCAAGTTTCGTTGTTATACATTCATATATAAGCGAGATATATTTTTTTCTTACTCTCCATAAGATAGCACTGGACAAAGTACTGTGTGATCGCACTTTCAATATCTCTGTAACCAATTGACGTAGAGAAATAATCAAAACACCAAATTGTGTTTTTAAAGCTGAATCCAATGGTGAAAACTAAAATTTGACTTTTTAAAATATTACATGTAAAAACTTCAAAAAACCTATTTTTGGGGTACAAAACCCCCCAAAAATACCACTTTGGATGGGTCGATCTGTCTGGTTTTCGAACTTACAGTCATAAATGTTGCTTTACACGTTTGTAGCAAATGTTATCAAAATCTGACCTTTTTTACGAGAGTTATCTCACCCACGGACACATGTATCTCACCCACGGACATACAGTTTCAATCGAATGGTGTTTTTGGGGTCTGGGGACCCCAAAACAAAAAGTTATCATGGTCCCGGGCCTAGGTCTTACCATGCCGACTACGGTAATAGCTCCTTCCCTATAGGGGAAATTCGCTAAAATGTACGACAGTGCAGTTTACAGATAAAATATTACTCTAAACCATCCGATTTTAAAGGTTTATAATTTCAAAACTATTGATCATATGGACATGAGGTTAATTTCATATTAAAGGACAACTAATAAAGTTTTTTTTACATACCATTTACAGGTGCTCAATATGGCCCCCTTTAGATGCACAGCATATGTCTATACGATATTCAAATTCGTCCCACACCTTAGCTAGCATATCTTGAGTGATGGATTCGATGGCTGCTCTAATGCGGTTCTTCAGTTCAACCAATGTTGTTGGAAGGGGAGGGATATAAACATTGTCTTTTACAAACCCCCACAAAAAGAAATCACAAACAGTAAGGTCCGGTGACCTTGGAGGCCAGTGACTTAACGCGGAATCATTAGGTCCAGTACGGCCGATCCATCTTTGAGGAAGCCTACCATTTAAAAACTCTCTCACATGAAGATTCCAGTGTGGTGGGGCACCGTCCTGTTGGTATATGAAGTCATCAGAATCTGTTTCCAATTGAGGGAAGAGATAGTTTTCTAACATATCGAGATATGTTATTCCCGTAACAGTGTTCTCAGCAAAGAAAAAGGGACAATACACTTTATTCTGTGAGATTGCACAAAAAACATTAACTTTTGGGGAATCTCGCTCATGCTGTACAATTTGGTGTGGTTGCTCGGTCCCCCATATTCTCACATTGTGGCGGTTAACTTTTCCACTCAAATGGAAAGTTGCCTCGTCACTAAACACTATGCGTGATACCAAATCTCGATCATCATTTTCCTCATCATCTACTGCCATCTGGCTTTGGATAAACTCACAAAACTGAACACGTCGTACTTTGTCACCTTCATGCAAAGCTTGTAGTAATTGAATCCTGTACGGTTTAAAACGCAAACGGCGGCGCAAAACACGCCATACAGATGTCGAAGGAATGTTAATTTCCCTACCAGCACGGCGAGTGGATTTTTGCGGGCTACGGGTGAAACTCTGGCGGATGCGCTCCACGTCTTCATTGGACACACGGGGACGACCTGATGATTTGCCTTTACAGAGACAGCCTGTATCACTAAATTGCTTATACCATCTTCTTATGCTCTGGGCTGTAGGAGGATCAACACCATATGTGGTACGAAATTCACGTTGCACGGAAATCACAGACTCGCATCTAGCAAACCGTATAACACAAAACGCTTTCTGTTGTGCAGACGCCATTTTGACAACTACTGAGCTGGGCGTTGACAGAAGCGCGCTACTGCTACCTGGCGGAAACGACGTTAAACTCCAGAGCTTCCTCTTTCTAACAGTACATTGTTCGAGCACATCGGATTCACAGATGAATAGCTATGATTTTTCTAAATCGGATGATTCTTTTTGAAACACCCTGTACATTAGTCAAACATTTAAATATATTAATATGGTGATCCATGGGGTGTATTTTTAATTTATTTCTTTTTTGAAAATTGGAAGCCAAGACTTAGAGAGCTTATATCCATCTTCCCTATTTATATTTTTTTTTATTTTCAAAAAAGAAATAAATTAAAAATACACCCCATGGATCACCATATTAATATATTTAAATGTTTGACTAATGTACTTAAATTAGATGTAGTAGTAAGCTATCATATGATTCACTGTTTGTTTTTAATTTTTGTTTTGTTTACATAACCTTCCTACCGATGAAGATGTCCAAAGTGGCATCGAAACGTCTAGGTAAAAATAAAAAACATAAGTAAGAATGAAACTGCCAAAAGCGTTATTATTAGTAATTATAACAATGGCTTACTTAAGTTTAAGAATTGAAATAACAAACCGATATGGCACGGAAGTTTTCCATCAAACAAGGAAGTACGATCATCTCAACCTTAAAAAGGTAAAGTTGCTAAATGATTTGGCATTCCTAAAACGATGTAGAGATACAAGAATAATCCCTAATTTCTGTGTAGTAAAACATCACATTAATAGCACTAAATCAGACCGTATTTTAAATAACTGCAGTTTTGCCATTTTAAGAGAAAGGATAGCTTTTATTCGATCAAAGTTATTCAATGTTAACGAATGTATACTGAATGTTGAAACATTTCTTTCTGAGACTTTAGATCAAAGTATTTTTGAAAAACTAGTTAGCATAACTGAAAGTAAAGCTACCAAATCAGCAGATAAACACAAAGAAAAACAAATAGGGAAATTTCAAAACCTTAAAAGGAAACAGAAACCAGAAGAAAAAGTTAAAAATAGAATAGAAAGTGTCATAAATATGTCATCAAAAACTTTAGATTCAGCAACTCAATCAGTTCTGGAGAAAGGATTTAACTTTGCGATTACACCAAAAAAGATACCTATAGAAACTATAATAACAGGCGTAGAAGCGGCAATCGGTCATTTACGAGAAGAGGATGCTGAAGATGTCAGAAATGAAACAATACATATTCTCAAAAGAGCCAAAGTTCCAAAACAAAACTTAACTAAAGAAGAAAATAAAGCGCTTTATGAATTAAAAAAGGATCAAAATGTTTGTATTCTTCCTGCTGACAAAGGTAATTCAACCGTGATAATGGATGTAGCAACATATGATAATAAAGTATATGAACTAATAAATGACTTGTCGACTTACAAATCATTAAAAAATGACCCAACTTCAAAAATTGAAAAACTCGTTACAAAAAAGATAAAGGAGTCATCTATACCTGAAAACTTCTATAAGAGTGTTATTCCAAAAAATTCACGTTCACCGAAATTTTATGGCAGACCTAAAGTTCATAAAACTAACGTACCTTTGAGACCAGTTGTGGACCAAATATCTAGTCCTACTTATTCATTATCAAAATATTTAAAAAATTACCTTGTTACGTATGCATATGAATCAAAATACAACGTTAAAAATACAAAAGACCTTATAAGTAAATTGAATGAAATACAGATTGATGAAACCGATATCTTATTGAGTTTAGATGTAGCTTCACTATTTACCAATGTACCGATTAGAGACTCTCTAAACATTATTAAAGAAAAACTAGGAAATGCAAACCATGAAGAAAATATGCTAGAACTGATTGAATTATGTTTAACATCTTCTTATTTTTCATTTAAAAATAAGTTTTATGAGCAAGTTGATGGAGTTGCGATGGGAAGTCCTTTATCCCCCATAATAGCAGACATTTTTATGAATTGGTTTGAGGAAAAAGCTCTCCAGACTTCAAGATTAAAACCAAAATGTTACCTGAGGTATGTAGATGATACGTTCATTATTTGGCAACATGGAGAGAACACAATTGAAAAATTTCTAGAACATATGAATTCAGTTCATAATAAAATAAAATTCACAATGGAAAAGGAAAAGGAGGGAACACTTCCATTTCTAGATGTAATGATTATCAAAGAAGGCAAATCATTGAAACACAAAGTATTCAGAAAAGAAACGCATAATAACAAATATCTAAATGGAAAATCGCATCATCATCCGGCTCAAAAAAGAGGGTTAATCAACTGTTTGGTAGATCGTGCTAAGGTAATAAGCAACCCTGAATTCTTAAGCAGAGAAATTAACACAATAAAACAAGTATTAATTGCAAATGATCACAAAAGTGGAATGATAGAAGATGTTATAAGAAAACATAACCTAAAACCGGAAAAACAAAGTGAAGCCAACCAAGAGAACTGCAAACGTGCGATCCTGCCTTACATTAAAGGTACAACAGACAAAGTGTCAAAAGTTCTAGCCAAGCATAAAATAAAGACAACATTTTCGGTATGTTCTAAATTAAGAGATTTACTCCCCAAAATAAAAGATCAAACACCAGTGTTGAAAAACAAAGGTGTCTACAGAATACCGTGCAGTTGCAAAAAGGTATATATTGGAGAAACTGGGAGAACAGTAAATGTTAGAGTAAGTGAGCATATCAGAGACGATAAAAAGGGCAAAATAAATACCTCAGCAATAGCAGAACACACACATGAAACCGGACACAGCATGGAAATTGACAACGTAAAATTATTGCATAAAGAAGAAGATTATTTTAAAAGAAAAATTAGAGAATCCATAGAAATAATTAAACACAAGGAAAATATAAATAGGGAAGATGGATATAAGCTCTCTAAGTCTTGGCTTCCAATTTTCAAAAAAGAAATAAATTAAAAATACACCCCATGGATCACCATATTAATATATTTAAATGTTTGACTAATGTACTTAAATTAGATGTAGTAGTAAGCTATCATATGATTCACTGTTTGTTTTTAATTTTTGTTTTGTTTACATAACCTTCCTACCGATGAAGATGTCCAAAGTGGCATCGAAACGTCTAGGTAAAAATAAAAAACATAAGTAAGAATGAAACTGCCAAAAGCGTTATTATTAGTAATTTGAATTATTCTCTATAAGAATAACATTGGGAATGAGTACGAAGGTTTGCTGCAGCAAGGAAAAAATGTGGGTTTTCATGTAAATATCAATATTAATCAACTAGGTGGAGCCGCATACCAAGTTTACTCAATACACATTCATAAATAAGCGATATATACCATTTTAGCGAATCTCCCCTATTCGCTAATAGCTAAGAAGCTATTACCATAGTCGGCATGGTAAGACCTAGGCCCGGGACCATGATAACTTTTCGTTTTGAGGTCCCCAGACCCCAAAAACACCATTCGTTTGAAACTGTATATATATATACAGGGTGTCACAAAAAAGTGTGATGGGCTATACAGGACCTAATTCTACATGACAAAATAAGTCAAAAATGAAGAATAACATTTTTTGGATTTCGGCTTAGTTTAGCCGTAATCCGCCATTTTGTTTTTTTGGGAAAATATTTATTATTTCAAAAACCCAATGAGATATTTTTACGAAACTTGGCAAAAGTGTTTATACTAAAGTAAGTAACATTTGTAAAAAAAATATTTTTTTACCTTTCCAAATTTCAAAATGGCGGCCATTTGAATTTTTTTATGCCAAATTTCATGAAAACCGGTACCTAAATCAAAATTTTTTAAGACACAAAATGTTTTGTATTTATTATAACAAATCCAACAAAACAAAAATGAATAAAATCGGTTCATAAATAAAGAAGCTGTGTTTATTTTACTAATTTAGACTGAAATTACTTAATTACATTACATAAATTATTGTTACATCAATTTCAGTCTAAATTACTAAAATAAACACAGCTTCTTTGTTTATGAACCGATTTTATTCATTTTTGTTTTGTTGGATTTGTTATAATAAATACAAAAATTTTGTGTCTTGAAAAATTTTGATTTAGGTACCGGTTTTCATGAAATTTGGCATAAAAAAATTCAAATGGCCGCCATTTTGAAATTTGGAAAGGTAAAAAAAATTTTTTTTTACAAATGTTACTTTAGTGTAAACACTTCTGCCAAGTTTCGTAAAAATATCTCATTGGGTTTTTGAAATAATAAATATTTTCCCAAAAAAACAAAATGGCGGATTACGGCTAAACTAAGCCGAAATCCAAAAAATGTTATTTTTCATTTTTGACTTATTTTTGCATGTAGAATTAGGTCCTGTATAGTCCATCACACTTTTTTGTGACACCCTGTATATAATATAATAATATAATATATAATTAATATATATTATAATATTAATTATATTATATATTAATATAATAATATAATCTATTATAATATATAATATAATAATATAATATATGTGTGTGTCCATGAGCAAGATAACCCTCGTAAAAATGATCCGATTTTGATGAAATTTGTTAAAAACGTGTAAAGCAACATTTATGACTTTAAGTTCGAAAACCAGCCAGATCCCTCTATCCGAAGGGGTATTTTGGGGGGGGGGGTTTGTACCCCAAAAATGTTTTTTTGAATTTTTTACATATAATTTTTTGAATAGTCAAATTTTAGTTTTCACCAGTGGATTCAGCTTTAAAAAACACAAAATTTTGTATTTTGATCATTCCTCTAAGTCAATTGGTTACCGAGATATTGAAAGTGCTAAACACAGTACGTTGTCTAATGTTATTCTTATAGAGGAAAAGAAAAATGTTATATCTCGCTTATTTATGAACGTATACTGACGAAACTTGATATACGGCTTCATCTGGTTGTCGTCTATTGATATTTGCTAAAAAAAATTTTTTTGGCTAAGGCTCTCGTAGCAGCAAACCTGCATTCTCAGCCCCATGTTATTCTTATGGATAATAATTAAATGCTATGTCTCCCTTAATTATGAACATAAATGAACTAAAACTGGTATATTACTTCACCTAGTTGAGTTATATTGATATTAGCATAAAAACCCATTTTTTGTGTTCCTTGATGCAGCAAAACCTGCGTACTCAGCTCCAATGTTATTCTTATAGAGAATAATTAAAATTGTATATATTGCTTATTTGTGAATAATTTTTATGAAACTTGGTAAGTGGCTTTATGTAGTATTATTAAGACATTTATATCTCTATTGGAAATTCGCTGAGTATGCAGGTTTGCTGCGACGGGGGTATTGATTATTCACCACAAGAATAACATGTGGGATGAGTACACAGGTTTGCTGTAACAAAGAACACAAAAATGGGTTTTTATGCAAATATAAATATAACTCAACAAGGTGAAGCCTCATACCAGGTTTTATTAATGAAGCCTCATACCAAGTTGTATTAATGATGCCTCATACCAAGTTTTATTAATGAAGCCTCATACCAAGTTTTATTAATGAAGCCTCATACCAAGTTTTATTAATGATGCCTCATACCAAGTTTTATTAATGAAGCCTCGTACCAAGTTTTATTAATGAAGCCTCATACCAAGTCTTATTAATTTATGTTCATAATTAAGGGAGACATTACATTTTACTTATTCTCCATAAGAAGAACATGGGGGATGAGTACGCAGGTTTGCTGCTATGGGAATTATCGGTAAAAGTTTTTTGGGGAAATAACAATATATCACAACCAGATGAAGCCGGATACCAAGTTTCGTTGTTATACATTCATATATAAGCGAGATATATTTTTTTCTTACTCTCCATAAGATAGCACTGGACAAAGTACTGTGTGATCGCACTTTCAATATCTCTGTAACCAATTGACGTAGAGAAATAATCAAAACACCAAATTGTGTTTTTAAAGCTGAATCCAATGGTGAAAACTAAAATTTGACTTTTTAAAATATTACATGTAAAAACTTCAAAAAACCTATTTTTGGGGTACAAAACCCCCCAAAAATACCACTTTGGATGGGTCGATCTGTCTGGTTTTCGAACTTACAGTCATAAATGTTGCTTTACACGTTTGTAGCAAATGTTATCAAAATCTGACCTTTTTTACGAGAGTTATCTCACCCACGGACACATGTATCTCACCCACGGACATACAGTTTCAATCGAATGGTGTTTTTGGGGTCTGGGGACCCCAAAACAAAAAGTTATCATGGTCCCGGGCCTAGGTCTTACCATGCCGACTACGGTAATAGCTCCTTCCCTATAGGGGAAATTCGCTAAAATGTACGACAGTGCAGTTTACAGATAAAATATTACTCTAAACCATCCGATTTTAAAGGTTTATAATTTCAAAACTATTGATCATATGGACATGAGGTTAATTTCATATTAAAGGACAACTAATAAAGTTTTTTTTACATACCATTTACAGGTGCTCAATATGGCCCCCTTTAGATGCACAGCATATGTCTATACGATATTCAAATTCGTCCCACACCTTAGCTAGCATATCTTGAGTGATGGATTCGATGGCTGCTCTAATGCGGTTCTTCAGTTCAACCAATGTTGTTGGAAGGGGAGGGATATAAACATTGTCTTTTACAAACCCCCACAAAAAGAAATCACAAACAGTAAGGTCCGGTGACCTTGGAGGCCAGTGACTTAACGCGGAATCATTAGGTCCAGTACGGCCGATCCATCTTTGAGGAAGCCTACCATTTAAAAACTCTCTCACATGAAGATTCCAGTGTGGTGGGGCACCGTCCTGTTGGTATATGAAGTCATCAGAATCTGTTTCCAATTGAGGGAAGAGATAGTTTTCTAACATATCGAGATATGTTATTCCCGTAACAGTGTTCTCAGCAAAGAAAAAGGGACAATACACTTTATTCTGTGAGATTGCACAAAAAACATTAACTTTTGGGGAATCTCGCTCATGCTGTACAATTTGGTGTGGTTGCTCGGTCCCCCATATTCTCACATTGTGGCGGTTAACTTTTCCACTCAAATGGAAAGTTGCCTCGTCACTAAACACTATGCGTGATACCAAATCTCGATCATCATTTTCCTCATCATCTACTGCCATCTGGCTTTGGATAAACTCACAAAACTGAACACGTCGTACTTTGTCACCTTCATGCAAAGCTTGTAGTAATTGAATCCTGTACGGTTTAAAACGCAAACGGCGGCGCAAAACACGCCATACAGATGTCGAAGGAATGTTAATTTCCCTACCAGCACGGCGAGTGGATTTTTGCGGGCTACGGGTGAAACTCTGGCGGATGCGCTCCACGTCTTCATTGGACACACGGGGACGACCTGATGATTTGCCTTTACAGAGACAGCCTGTATCACTAAATTGCTTATACCATCTTCTTATGCTCTGGGCTGTAGGAGGATCAACACCATATGTGGTACGAAATTCACGTTGCACGGAAATCACAGACTCGCATCTAGCAAACCGTATAACACAAAACGCTTTCTGTTGTGCAGACGCCATTTTGACAACTACTGAGCTGGGCGTTGACAGAAGCGCGCTACTGCTACCTGGCGGAAACGACGTTAAACTCCAGAGCTTCCTCTTTCTAACAGTACATTGTTCGAGCACATCGGATTCACAGATGAATAGCTATGGTTTTTCTAAATCGGATGATTCTTTTTGAAACACCCTGTACATTAGTCAAACATTTAAATATATTAATATGGTGATCCATGGGGTGTATTTTTAATTTATTTCTTTTTTGAAAATTGGAAGCCAAGACTTAGAGAGCTTATATCCATCTTCCCTATTTATATTTTTTTTTATTTTCAAAAAAGAAATAAATTAAAAATACACCCCATGGATCACCATATTAATATATTTAAATGTTTGACTAATGTACTTAAATTAGATGTAGTAGTAAGCTATCATATGATTCACTGTTTGTTTTTAATTTTTGTTTTGTTTACATAACCTTCCTACCGATGAAGATGTCCAAAGTGGCATCGAAACGTCTAGGTAAAAATAAAAAACATAAGTAAGAATGAAACTGCCAAAAGCGTTATTATTAGTAATTATAACAATGGCTTACTTAAGTTTAAGAATTGAAATAACAAACCGATATGGCACGGAAGTTTTCCATCAAACAAGGAAGTACGATCATCTCAACCTTAAAAAGGTAAAGTTGCTAAATGATTTGGCATTCCTAAAACGATGTAGAGATACAAGAATAATCCCTAATTTCTGTGTAGTAAAACATCACATTAATAGCACTAAATCAGACCGTATTTTAAATAACTGCAGTTTTGCCATTTTAAGAGAAAGGATAGCTTTTATTCGATCAAAGTTATTCAATGTTAACGAATGTATACTGAATGTTGAAACATTTCTTTCTGAGACTTTAGATCAAAGTATTTTTGAAAAACTAGTTAGCATAACTGAAAGTAAAGCTACCAAATCAGCAGATAAACACAAAGAAAAACAAATAGGGAAATTTCAAAACCTTAAAAGGAAACAGAAACCAGAAGAAAAAGTTAAAAATAGAATAGAAAGTGTCATAAATATGTCATCAAAAACTTTAGATTCAGCAACTCAATCAGTTCTGGAGAAAGGATTTAACTTTGCGATTACACCAAAAAAGATACCTATAGAAACTATAATAACAGGCGTAGAAGCGGCAATCGGTCATTTACGAGAAGAGGATGCTGAAGATGTCAGAAATGAAACAATACATATTCTCAAAAGAGCCAAAGTTCCAAAACAAAACTTAACTAAAGAAGAAAATAAAGCGCTTTATGAATTAAAAAAGGATCAAAATGTTTGTATTCTTCCTGCTGACAAAGGTAATTCAACCGTGATAATGGATGTAGCAACATATGATAATAAAGTATATGAACTAATAAATTACTTGTCGACTTACAAATCATTAAAAAATGACCCAACTTCAAAAATTGAAAAACTCGTTACAAAAAAGATAAAGGAGTCATCTATACCTGAAAACTTCTATAAGAGTGTTATTCCAAAAAATTCACGTTCACCGAAATTTTATGGCAGACCTAAAGTTCATAAAACTAACGTACCTTTGAGACCAGTTGTGGACCAAATATCTAGTCCTACTTATTCATTATCAAAATATTTAAAAAATTACCTTGTTACGTATGCATATGAATCAAAATACAACGTTAAAAATACAAAAGACCTTATAAGTAAATTGAATGAAATACAGATTGATGAAACCGATATCTTATTGAGTTTAGATGTAGCTTCACTATTTACCAATGTACCGATTAGAGACTCTCTAAACATTATTAAAGAAAAACTAGGAAATGCAAACCATGAAGAAAATATGCTAGAACTGATTGAATTATGTTTAACATCTTCTTATTTTTCATTTAAAAATAAGTTTTATGAGCAAGTTGATGGAGTTGCGATGGGAAGTCCTTTATCCCCCATAATAGCAGACATTTTTATGAATTGGTTTGAGGAAAAAGCTCTCCAGACTTCAAGATTAAAACCAAAATGTTACCTGAGGTATGTAGATGATACGTTCATTATTTGGCAACATGGAGAGAACACAATTGAAAAATTTCTAGAACATATGAATTCAGTTCATAATAAAATAAAATTCACAATGGAAAAGGAAAAGGAGGGAACACTTCCATTTCTAGATGTAATGATTATCAAAGAAGGCAAATCATTGAAACACAAAGTATTCAGAAAAGAAACGCATAATAACAAATATCTAAATGGAAAATCGCATCATCATCCGGCTCAAAAAAGAGGGTTAATCAACTGTTTGGTAGATCGTGCTAAGGTAATAAGCAACCCTGAATTCTTAAGCAGAGAAATTAACACAATAAAACAAGTATTAATTGCAAATGATCACAAAAGTGGAATGATAGAAGATGTTATAAGAAAACATAACCTAAAACCGGAAAAACAAAATGAAGCCAACCAAGAGAACTGCAAACGTGCGATCCTGCCTTACATTAAAGGTACAACAGACAAAGTGTCAAAAGTTCTAGCCAAGCATAAAATAAAGACAACATTTTCGGTATGTTCTAAATTAAGAGATTTACTCCCCAAAATAAAAGATCAAACACCAGTGTTGAAAAACAAAGGTGTCTACAGAATACCGTGCAGTTGCAAAAAGGTATATATTGGAGAAACTGGGAGAACAGTAAATGTTAGAGTAAGTGAGCATATCAGAGACGATAAAAAGGGCAAAATAAATACCTCAGCAATAGCAGAACACACACATGAAACCGGACACAGCATGGAAATTGACAACGTAAAATTATTGCATAAAGAAGAAGATTATTTTAAAAGAAAAATTAGAGAATCCATAGAAATAATTAAACACAAGGAAAATATAAATAGGGAAGATGGATATAAGCTCTCTAAGTCTTGGCTTCCAATTTTCAAAAAAGAAATAAATTAAAAATACACCCCATGGATCACCATATTAATATATTTAAATGTTTGACTAATGTACTTAAATTAGATGTAGTAGTAAGCTATCATATGATTCACTGTTTGTTTTTAATTTTTGTTTTGTTTACATAACCTTCCTACCGATGAAGATGTCCAAAGTGGCATCGAAACGTCTAGGTAAAAATAAAAAACATAAGTAAGAATGAAACTGCCAAAAGCGTTATTATTAGTAATTTGAATTATTCTCTATAAGAATAACATTGGGAATGAGTACGAAGGTTTGCTGCAGCAAGGAAAAAATGTGGGTTTTCATGTAAATATCAATATTAATCAACTAGGTGGAGCCGCATACCAAGTTTACTCAATACACATTCATAAATAAGCGATATATACCATTTTAGCGAATCTCCCCTATTCGCTAATAGCTAAGAAGCTATTACCATAGTCGGCATGGTAAGACCTAGGCCCGGGACCATGATAACTTTTCGTTTTGAGGTCCCCAGACCCCAAAAACACCATTCGTTTGAAACTGTATATATATATACAGGGTGTCACAAAAAAGTGTGATGGGCTATACAGGACCTAATTCTACATGAAAAAATAAGTCAAAAATGAAGAATAACATTTTTTGGATTTCGGCTTAGTTTAGCCGTAATCCGCCATTTTGTTTTTTTTGGGAAAATATTTATTATTTCAAAAACCCAATGAGATATTTTTACGAAACTTGGCAAAAGTGTTTATACTAAAGTATTTAACATTTGTAAAAAAAATATTTTTTTACCTTTCCAAATTTCAAAATGGCGGCCATTTGAATTTTTTTATGCCAAATTTCATGAAAACCGGTACCTAAATCAAAATTTTTTAAGACACAAAATGTTTTGTATTTATTATAACAAATCCAACAAAACAAAAATGAATAAAATCGGTTCATAAATAAAGAAGCTGTGTTTATTTTACTAATTTAGACTGAAATTACTTAATTACATTACATAAATTATTGTTACATCAATTTCAGTCTAAATTACTAAAATAAACACAGCTTCTTTGTTTATGAACCGATTTTATTCATTTTTGTTTTGTTGGATTTGTTATAATAAATACAAAAATTTTGTGTCTTGAAAAATTTTGATTTAGGTACCGGTTTTCATGAAATTTGGCATAAAAAAATTCAAATGGCCGCCATTTTGAAATTTGGAAAGGTAAAAAAAATTTTTTTTTACAAATGTTACTTTAGTGTAAACACTTCTGCCAAGTTTCGTAAAAATATCTCATTGGGTTTTTGAAATAATAAATATTTTCCCAAAAAAACAAAATGGCGGATTACGGCTAAACTAAGCCGAAATCCAAAAAATGTTATTTTTCATTTTTGACTTATTTTTGCATGTAGAATTAGGTCCTGTATAGTCCATCACACTTTTTTGTGACACCCTGTATATAATATAATAATATAATATATAATTAATATATATTATAATATTAATTATATTATATATTAATATAATAATATAATCTATTATAATATATAATATAATAATATAATATATGTGTGTGTCCATGAGCAAGATAACCCTCGTAAAAATGATCCGATTTTGATGAAATTTGTTAAAAACGTGTAAAGCAACATTTATGACTTTAAGTTCGAAAACCAGCCAGATCCCTCTATCCGAAGGGGTATTTTGGGGGGGGGGGTTTGTACCCCAAAAATGTTTTTTTGAATTTTTTACATATAATTTTTTAAATAGTCAAATTTTAGTTTTCACCAGTGGATTCAGCTTTAAAAAACACAAAATTTTGTATTTTGATCATTCCTCTAAGTCAATTGGTTACCGAGATATTGAAAGTGCTAAACACAGTACGTTGTCTAATGTTATTCTTATAGAGGAAAAGAAAAATGTTATATCTCGCTTATTTATGAACGTATACTGACGAAACTTGATATACGGCTTCATCTGGTTGTCGTCTATTGATATTTGCTAAAAAAAATTTTTTTGGCTAAGGCTCTCGTAGCAGCAAACCTGCATTCTCAGCCCCATGTTATTCTTATGGATAATAATTAAATGCTATGTCTCCCTTAATTATGAACATAAATGAACTAAAACTGGTATATTACTTCACCTAGTTGAGTTATATTGATATTAGCATAAAAACCCATTTTTTGTGTTCCTTGATGCAGCAAAACCTGCGTACTCAGCTCCAATGTTATTCTTATAGAGAATAATTAAAATTGTATATATTGCTTATTTGTGAATAATTTTTATGAAACTTGGTAAGTGGCTTTATGTAGTATTATTAAGACATTTATATCTCTATTGGAAATTCGCTGAGTATGCAGGTTTGCTGCGACGGGGGTATTGATTATTCACCACAAGAATAACATGTGGGATGAGTACACAGGTTTGCTGTAACAAAGAACACAAAAATGGGTTTTTATGCAAATATAAATATAACTCAACAAGGTGAAGCCTCATACCAGGTTTTATTAATGAAGCCTCATACCAAGTTGTATTAATGATGCCTCATACCAAGTTTTATTAATGAAGCCTCATACCAAGTTTTATTAATGAAGCCTCATACCAAGTTTTATTAATGATGCCTCATACCAAGTTTTATTAATGAAGCCTCGTACCAAGTTTTATTAATGAAGCCTCATACCAAGTCTTATTAATTTATGTTCATAATTAAGGGAGACATTACATTTTACTTATTCTCCATAAGAAGAACATGGGGGATGAGTACGCAGGTTTGCTGCTATGGGAATTATCGGTAAAAGTTTTTTGGGGAAATAACAATATATCACAACCAGATGAAGCCGGATACCAAGTTTCGTTGTTATACATTCATATATAAGCGAGATATATTTTTTTCTTACTCTCCATAAGATAGCACTGGACAAAGTACTGTGTGATCGCACTTTCAATATCTCTGTAACCAATTGACGTAGAGAAATAATCAAAACACCAAATTGTGTTTTTAAAGCTGAATCCAATGGTGAAAACTAAAATTTGACTTTTTAAAATATTACATGTAAAAACTTCAAAAAACCTATTTTTGGGGTACAAAACCCCCCAAAAATACCACTTTGGATGGGTCGATCTGTCTGGTTTTCGAACTTACAGTCATAAATGTTGCTTTACACGTTTGTAGCAAATGTTATCAAAATCTGACCTTTTTTACGAGAGTTATCTCACCCACGGACACATGTATCTCACCCACGGACATACAGTTTCAATCGAATGGTGTTTTTGGGGTCTGGGGACCCCAAAACAAAAAGTTATCATGGTCCCGGGCCTAGGTCTTACCATGCCGACTACGGTAATAGCTCCTTCCCTATAGGGGAAATTCGCTAAAATGTACGACAGTGCAGTTTACAGATAAAATATTACTCTAAACCATCCGATTTTAAAGGTTTATAATTTCAAAACTATTGATCATATGGACATGAGGTTAATTTCATATTAAAGGACAACTAATAAAGTTTTTTTTACATACCATTTACAGGTGCTCAATATGGCCCCCTTTAGATGCACAGCATATGTCTATACGATATTCAAATTCGTCCCACACCTTAGCTAGCATATCTTGAGTGATGGATTCGATGGCTGCTCTAATGCGGTTCTTCAGTTCAACCAATGTTGTTGGAAGGGGAGGGATATAAACATTGTCTTTTACAAACCCCCACAAAAAGAAATCACAAACAGTAAGGTCCGGTGACCTTGGAGGCCAGTGACTTAACGCGGAATCATTAGGTCCAGTACGGCCGATCCATCTTTGAGGAAGCCTACCATTTAAAAACTCTCTCACATGAAGATTCCAGTGTGGTGGGGCACCGTCCTGTTGGTATATGAAGTCATCAGAATCTGTTTCCAATTGAGGGAAGAGATAGTTTTCTAACATATCGAGATATGTTATTCCCGTAACAGTGTTCTCAGCAAAGAAAAAGGGACAATACACTTTATTCCGTGAGATTGCACAAAAAACATTAACTTTTGGGGAATCTCGCTCATGCTGTACAATTTGGTGTGGTTGCTCGGTCCCCCATATTCTCACATTGTGGCGGTTAACTTTTCCACTCAAATGGAAAGTTGCCTCGTCACTAAACACTATGCGTGATACCAAATCTCGATCATCATTTTCCTCATCATCTACTGCCATCTGGCTTTGGATAAACTCACAAAACTGAACACGTCGTACTTTGTCACCTTCATGCAAAGCTTGTAGTAATTGAATCCTGTACGGTTTAAAACGCAAACGGCGGCGCAAAACACGCCATACAGATGTCGAAGGAATGTTAATTTCCCTACCAGCACGGCGAGTGGATTTTTGCGGGCTACGGGTGAAACTCTGGCGGATGCGCTCCACGTCTTCATTGGACACACGGGGACGACCTGATGATTTGCCTTTACAGAGACAGCCTGTATCACTAAATTGCTTATACCATCTTCTTATGCTCTGGGCTGTAGGAGGATCAACACCATATGTGGTACGAAATTCACGTTGCACGGAAATCACAGACTCGCATCTAGCAAACCGTATAACACAAAACGCTTTCTGTTGTGCAGACGCCATTTTGACAACTACTGAGCTGGGCGTTGACAGAAGCGCGCTACTGCTACCTGGCGGAAACGACGTTAAACTCCAGAGCTTCCTCTTTCTAACAGTACATTGTTCGAGCACATCGGATTCACAGATGAATAGCTATGATTTTTCTAAATCGGATGATTCTTTTTGAAACACCCTGTACATTAGTCAAACATTTAAATATATTAATATGGTGATCCATGGGGTGTATTTTTAATTTATTTCTTTTTTGAAAATTGGAAGCCAAGACTTAGAGAGCTTATATCCATCTTCCCTATTTATATTTTTTTTTATTTTCAAAAAAGAAATAAATTAAAAATACACCCCATGGATCACCATATTAATATATTTAAATGTTTGACTAATGTACTTAAATTAGATGTAGTAGTAAGCTATCATATGATTCACTGTTTGTTTTTAATTTTTGTTTTGTTTACATAACCTTCCTACCGATGAAGATGTCCAAAGTGGCATCGAAACGTCTAGGTAAAAATAAAAAACATAAGTAAGAATGAAACTGCCAAAAGCGTTATTATTAGTAATTATAACAATGGCTTACTTAAGTTTAAGAATTGAAATAACAAACCGATATGGCACGGAAGTTTTCCATCAAACAAGGAAGTACGATCATCTCAACCTTAAAAAGGTAAAGTTGCTAAATGATTTGGCATTCCTAAAACGATGTAGAGATACAAGAATAATCCCTAATTTCTGTGTAGTAAAACATCACATTAATAGCACTAAATCAGACCGTATTTTAAATAACTGCAGTTTTGCCATTTTAAGAGAAAGGATAGCTTTTATTCGATCAAAGTTATTCAATGTTAACGAATGTATACTGAATGTTGAAACATTTCTTTCTGAGACTTTAGATCAAAGTATTTTTGAAAAACTAGTTAGCATAACTGAAAGTAAAGCTACCAAATCAGCAGATAAACACAAAGAAAAACAAATAGGGAAATTTCAAAACCTTAAAAGGAAACAGAAACCAGAAGAAAAAGTTAAAAATAGAATAGAAAGTGTCATAAATATGTCATCAAAAACTTTAGATTCAGCAACTCAATCAGTTCTGGAGAAAGGATTTAACTTTGCGATTACACCAAAAAAGATACCTATAGAAACTATAATAACAGGCGTAGAAGCGGCAATCGGTCATTTACGAGAAGAGGATGCTGAAGATGTCAGAAATGAAACAATACATATTCTCAAAAGAGCCAAAGTTCCAAAACAAAACTTAACTAAAGAAGAAAATAAAGCGCTTTATGAATTAAAAAAGGATCAAAATGTTTGTATTCTTCCTGCTGACAAAGGTAATTCAACCGTGATAATGGATGTAGCAACATATGATAATAAAGTATATGAACTAATAAATGACTTGTCGACTTACAAATCATTAAAAAATGACCCAACTTCAAAAATTGAAAAACTCGTTACAAAAAAGATAAAGGAGTCATCTATACCTGAAAACTTCTATAAGAGTGTTATTCCAAAAAATTCACGTTCACCGAAATTTTATGGCAGACCTAAAGTTCATAAAACTAACGTACCTTTGAGACCAGTTGTGGACCAAATATCTAGTCCTACTTATTCATTATCAAAATATTTAAAAAATTACCTTGTTACGTATGCATATGAATCAAAATACAACGTTAAAAATACAAAAGACCTTATAAGTAAATTGAATGAAATACAGATTGATGAAACCGATATCTTATTGAGTTTAGATGTAGCTTCACTATTTACCAATGTACCGATTAGAGACTCTCTAAACATTATTAAAGAAAAACTAGGAAATGCAAACCATGAAGAAAATATGCTAGAACTGATTGAATTATGTTTAACATCTTCTTATTTTTCATTTAAAAATAAGTTTTATGAGCAAGTTGATGGAGTTGCGATGGGAAGTCCTTTATCCCCCATAATAGCAGACATTTTTATGAATTGGTTTGAGGAAAAAGCTCTCCAGACTTCAAGATTAAAACCAAAATGTTACCTGAGGTATGTAGATGATACGTTCATTATTTGGCAACATGGAGAGAACACAATTGAAAAATTTCTAGAACATATGAATTTAGTTCATAATAAAATAAAATTCACAATGGAAAAGGAAAAGGAGGGAACACTTCCATTTCTAGATGTAATGATTATCAAAGAAGGCAAATCATTGAAACACAAAGTATTCAGAAAAGAAACGCATAATAACAAATATCTAAATGGAAAATCGCATCATCATCCGGCTCAAAAAAGAGGGTTAATCAACTGTTTGGTAGATCGTGCTAAGGTAATAAGCAACCCTGAATTCTTAAGCAGAGAAATTAACACAATAAAACAAGTATTAATTGCAAATGATCACAAAAGTGGAATGATAGAAGATGTTATAAGAAAACATAACCTAAAACCGGAAAAACAAAATGAAGCCAACCAAGAGAACTGCAAACGTGCGATCCTGCCTTACATTAAAGGTACAACAGACAAAGTGTCAAAAGTTCTAGCCAAGCATAAAATAAAGACAACATTTTCGGTATGTTCTAAATTAAGAGATTTACTCCCCAAAATAAAAGATCAAACACCAGTGTTGAAAAACAAAGGTGTCTACAGAATACCGTGCAGTTGCAAAAAGGTATATATTGGAGAAACTGGGAGAACAGTAAATGTTAGAGTAAGTGAGCATATCAGAGACGATAAAAAGGGCAAAATAAATACCTCAGCAATAGCAGAACACACACATGAAACCGGACACAGCATGGAAATTGACAACGTAAAATTATTGCATAAAGAAGAAGATTATTTTAAAAGAAAAATTAGAGAATCCATAGAAATAATTAAACACAAGGAAAATATAAATAGGGAAGATGGATATAAGCTCTCTAAGTCTTGGCTTCCAATTTTCAAAAAAGAAATAAATTAAAAATACACCCCATGGATCACCATATTAATATATTTAAATGTTTGACTAATGTACTTAAATTAGATGTAGTAGTAAGCTATCATATGATTCACTGTTTGTTTTTAATTTTTGTTTTGTTTACATAACCTTCCTACCGATGAAGATGTCCAAAGTGGCATCGAAACGTCTAGGTAAAAATAAAAAACATAAGTAAGAATGAAACTGCCAAAAGCGTTATTATTAGTAATTTGAATTATTCTCTATAAGAATAACATTGGGAATGAGTACGAAGGTTTGCTGCAGCAAGGAAAAAATGTGGGTTTTCATGTAAATATCAATATTAATCAACTAGGTGGAGCCGCATACCAAGTTTACTCAATACACATTCATAAATAAGCGATATATACCATTTTAGCGAATCTCCCCTATTCGCTAATAGCTAAGAAGCTATTACCATAGTCGGCATGGTAAGACCTAGGCCCGGGACCATGATAACTTTTCGTTTTGAGGTCCCCAGACCCCAAAAACACCATTCGTTTGAAACTGTATATATATATACAGGGTGTCACAAAAAAGTGTGATGGGCTATACAGGACCTAATTCTACATGACAAAATAAGTCAAAAATGAAGAATAACATTTTTTGGATTTCGGCTTAGTTTAGCCGTAATCCGCCATTTTGTTTTTTTTGGGAAAATATTTATTATTTCAAAAACCCAATGAGATATTTTTACGAAACTTGGCAAAAGTGTTTATACTAAAGTATTTAACATTTGTAAAAAAAATTTTTTTTTACCTTTCCAAATTTCAAAATGGCGGCCATTTGAATTTTTTTATGCCAAATTTCATGAAAACCGGTACCTAAATCAAAATTTTTTAAGACACAAAATGTTTTGTATTTATTATAACAAATCCAACAAAACAAAAATGAATAAAATCGGTTCATAAATAAAGAAGCTGTGTTTATTTTACTAATTTAGACTGAAATTACTTAATTACATTACATAAATTATTGTTACATCAATTTCAGTCTAAATTACTAAAATAAACACAGCTTCTTTGTTTATGAACCGATTTTATTCATTTTTGTTTTGTTGGATTTGTTATAATAAATACAAAAATTTTGTGTCTTGAAAAATTTTGATTTAGGTACCGGTTTTCATGAAATTTGGCATAAAAAAATTCAAATGGCCGCCATTTTGAAATTTGGAAAGGTAAAAAAAATTTTTTTTTACAAATGTTACTTTAGTGTAAACACTTCTGCCAAGTTTCGTAAAAATATCTCATTGGGTTTTTGAAATAATAAATATTTTCCCAAAAAAACAAAATGGCGGATTACGGCTAAACTAAGCCGAAATCCAAAAAATGTTATTTTTCATTTTTGACTTATTTTTGCATGTAGAATTAGGTCCTGTATAGTCCATCACACTTTTTTGTGACACCCTGTATATAATATAATAATATAATATATAATTAATATATATTATAATATTAATTATATTATATATTAATATAATAATATAATCTATTATAATATATAATATAATAATATAATATATGTGTGTGTCCATGAGCAAGATAACCCTCGTAAAAATGATCCGATTTTGATGAAATTTGTTAAAAACGTGTAAAGCAACATTTATGACTTTAAGTTCGAAAACCAGCCAGATCCCTCTATCCGAAGGGGTATTTTGGGGGGGGGGGGTTTGTACCCCAAAAATGTTTTTTTGAATTTTTTACATATAATTTTTTAAATAGTCAAATTTTAGTTTTCACCAGTGGATTCAGCTTTAAAAAACACAAAATTTTGTATTTTGATCATTCCTCTAAGTCAATTGGTTACCGAGATATTGAAAGTGCTAAACACAGTACGTTGTCTAATGTTATTCTTATAGAGGAAAAGAAAAATGTTATATCTCGCTTATTTATGAACGTATACTGACGAAACTTGATATACGGCTTCATCTGGTTGTCGTCTATTGATATTTGCTAAAAAAAATTTTTTTGGCTAAGGCTCTCGTAGCAGCAAACCTGCATTCTCAGCCCCATGTTATTCTTATGGATAATAATTAAATGCTATGTCTCCCTTAATTATGAACATAAATGAACTAAAACTGGTATATTACTTCACCTAGTTGAGTTATATTGATATTAGCATAAAAACCCATTTTTTGTGTTCCTTGATGCAGCAAAACCTGCGTACTCAGCTCCAATGTTATTCTTATAGAGAATAATTAAAATTGTATATATTGCTTATTTGTGAATAATTTTTATGAAACTTGGTAAGTGGCTTTATGTAGTATTATTAAGACATTTATATCTCTATTGGAAATTCGCTGAGTATGCAGGTTTGCTGCGACGGGGGTATTGATTATTCACCACAAGAATAACATGTGGGATGAGTACACAGGTTTGCTGTAACAAAGAACACAAAAATGGGTTTTTATGCAAATATAAATATAACTCAACAAGGTGAAGCCTCATACCAGGTTTTATTAATGAAGCCTCATACCAAGTTGTATTAATGATGCCTCATACCAAGTTTTATTAATGAAGCCTCATACCAAGTTTTATTAATGAAGCCTCATACCAAGTTTTATTAATGATGCCTCATACCAAGTTTTATTAATGAAGCCTCGTACCAAGTTTTATTAATGAAGCCTCATACCAAGTCTTATTAATTTATGTTCATAATTAAGGGAGACATTACATTTTACTTATTCTCCATAAGAAGAACATGGGGGATGAGTACGCAGGTTTGCTGCTATGGGAATTATCGGTAAAAGTTTTTTGGGGAAATAACAATATATCACAACCAGATGAAGCCGGATACCAAGTTTCGTTGTTATACATTCATATATAAGCGAGATATATTTTTTTCTTACTCTCCATAAGATAGCACTGGACAAAGTACTGTGTGATCGCACTTTCAATATCTCTGTAACCAATTGACGTAGAGAAATAATCAAAACACCAAATTGTGTTTTTAAAGCTGAATCCAATGGTGAAAACTAAAATTTGACTTTTTAAAATATTACATGTAAAAACTTCAAAAAACCTATTTTTGGGGTACAAAACCCCCCAAAAATACCACTTTGGATGGGTCGATCTGTCTGGTTTTCGAACTTACAGTCATAAATGTTGCTTTACACGTTTGTAGCAAATGTTATCAAAATCTGACCTTTTTTACGAGAGTTATCTCACCCACGGACACATGTATCTCACCCACGGACATACAGTTTCAATCGAATGGTGTTTTTGGGGTCTGGGGACCCCAAAACAAAAAGTTATCATGGTCCCGGGCCTAGGTCTTACCATGCCGACTACGGTAATAGCTCCTTCCCTATAGGGTAAATTCGCTAAAATGTACGACAGTGCAGTTTACAGATAAAATATTACTCTAAACCATACATAAACTATACCACAGTATAGTTTATGTATGGTTTTCAGTAATATTCACTGTCACGGTATCTGGTGCGTCACTCTGTTCAGGTCTTCTCCTGCCAATGGCTGATCATTAACGATGTAAATCTTAGGTCGGTGACAGTTTTTATCACAATAAAAACTGTCACCGACCTACCGATTTATATCGTTAATGATCAGCCATTGGCAGGAGAAGACCTGAACAGAGTGACGCACCAGATACGTAAACAACAATCACCAATAATTGCACGGTCGGACTAAGCGAGGAGTCGAATCATCAGAGGTCAGATTAGCACTAGTTCTACCGTATTTCATATAATCGATTTTGACGATAGAAATAAAAGGCATTTTGCTTTAGATTATTCATATATAATCCCCCTTTTACTTCAGGGTGTTCCTGAAAGTTCCCATTATTATTTTGGAAGAAATATTTTACTGTTTTTCACATGTGACTGATCTAAATTCCTAGCATTTCAATAAACCGCTATAAAATAAATATTGCTAAAAACTATGAATGTCACTATTTTAACTTCATACTGAATTACATTACATGTCTTTGATATCCCCGTTGGGAGAATGGGAAATCGCCTAGTTCAAATTATAAAAATTCACAATTTCCATTAAGCTTTGATTTATTTACAAGAATGAGTAGTGACATGATTTCCTCACTATCAACTCACCCAAGTCAGCGTGAGGGTCGTCATGGTAGTTGTCCTGCTCAAGAGCCTCCAGAGCCTTCCGCGCACGTCGACGCCGAGTCGCCTCATCCAGCACCCGCCGTTGGTTGGCATCCTTGATTCGCCCGGACACCCGATCTCCTTTGGCAACTTGACTCGTCATCTTCCGTCCTATAACTTCTAACTTCGTCCTATCTTTCTTCTAACGTCTTACTTCTCTGCCAGCGGAAAACTGATTTGGTCCATCAGATCGTCCACTCTTGCTTGCAGCACTTCCAATATGTCGGCAGAAATGAATAAATGTGTCTCGTCCAAATCTTGAATGATGAATTTTCTTCCGAGAGCGACTGTCTCGTCCAAGTGTAGCAGAAACTGTTTCATAGCATGGTCACTGCAATTGAGAAAAAGTATTGTTTATTTTATTTCAAAAGATTGTTAGGTTGAAGGTGAAACTCTTAAATTAACTGATCGTTTAGGTACTAAATAATTTGAAGTTAATTGTATCTTTAATAATTTTTTTTAGACATCAGCAACTTATATTTTTTTATAAACTAGTTTTATGTGACTTTTTATAAAGAGAACTTGTATTTTATATTGTTAAAAATGCTAACAAACATTTTAGTGGGGAATTTAAAATGTACTCTTTTGTTGCAGATTATGTCAAAACGTAAAGGAGTCAGTGCGGAAGAGAAGAGGAATCGGATGCTTCAATTGTTTTATGAAAAAAAAGAATTTTTCTCCCTTAAGGTACTGTTAAAATGCAGTGCGCTAAAACTAACAGTACGACTTTAAATATTTCCTCACATATGCTACCTCAGTTACAACAAAATACTTAATACTGTATTTTATAACTTAAGAATCTAGAAACTGAGAACATAAATAGCTAGGTCCATTGAAAATTAGAATATGTAATTAATATGAAATATTGATACATTTGTCCTGAGGTATGCATACAAGTTTCAAAAAAACATAATGTTTCTAAAAGTAGAACCTAACGGAAAGTAGCAATAGGTACGGGGTGTGTTATTTGGAAAATTAAGCCATTGCCAGTTTTTTTCAGTAGGGGTTTTTCATATTGCCATAAGTGTACTGATTATTATCTCATGTCACTGCATTTAGTTCAGTTCATAATTAATTACGCCTTTAAAACTGTGTTCAAATGCATTAATTTGTCCGATAACAGTTGTAATGCTTATGCCAATGTATAGCTGAAGTAGGTAATGCCTCATCATTCATGATTTTATGACTCATTAGACCATGAGAACTTTTTGTTTTGAGGTCCCCAGATGCCAAAAATGCCATTTGTTCAAAACTGTATATATATAGTCCGTGGGTGCGATAACTCTTGCAAAAATGGTCCGATTTGTATGAAATTTAGTACAAACATGTACCAAAGATCGCTTTATCCAAAGGGGTATTTTGGGGCATTTTGTACCCCAAAAATGTTTTTTTTGAGTTTTTTACATATAATATTTTAGTAAATCAAATTTTAATTTTCACCATTGAATTTAGCTTAAAAAAAATTTGGTTTTTTATCATTGCTCTGATATTTGCACTAAAAACGGTTTGTTTTCTGATAGTTCCCGTAGCAGCAAATCTACATACTCAGCCCTCATGTTATTCCTATGGAGAATAATTAAAAAGTTATCTCCCTTAATTATCAACATAAATCAATACAATTTATAGTATGTGGTTTCATCTAGTTGAGTTATAACAAACTTTCATAAAAACCCATTTTTTGTGTACTTTGTTTCAGAAAACCTACATCCTCAGACGCCATGTTATTCTTATAGAGAATAATTAAAATGTCATAAATCATTTACTTATGAATGTATATTGTTGAAACTTGGTATGTGGCTTTAAGTGGTATTGGTATAAAATAATTTAATATTTTAAGATACATATATATATGCATTGGAAATTCGCTCAGTACGCAGGTTTGCTGCTATAGGGGCATTTGTTATTCATTAAGACAAAACTGCCAATCATAGTGTTATACGGAAAATTCAAAGCTTTGGATCAGCTATGGGGCCTTATATAGTGTGGCCTAGTAAGCAATGTTGCCATGTGTTATCGCAGTACATATTTTTCAGGAATTGGAGAAAATTGCACCGAAAGAAAAAGGTATAATTGCCCAATCAGTGAAAGATGTTGTTCAAAATTTAGTTGATGACGGTTTAGTGGACACAGACAAAATTGGAACATCTATATATTTCTGGGCATTCCCAAGGTAAATACTACTGTTAATGCTATTTGAATATTGCTCAATATAATTAGATCTTAAATATACGAGGGTTGTTCAGAAAGTAAGATCCGTTTAGGTGTAAAAAAATACTCAATGGTTCTACAAAAGATTTATTATATACATCTTAAAGAGCGTGTCTTAAACTATTTTTTGACATAATTCCCACTAACATTTAAGCACTTATCATACCTAGGAACAAGCTTTTCAATTCCCACTGAAAATAATTCTGCCGCCTGTGCACGTAGCCACCCGTTGACGCCATCTTTCAGCTCGTCATCATTCACAAAACGCTGTGACCCAAGCCATTTTTTCATGTTAGGGAACAAGTGGAAATCACTTGGCGCTAAATCAGGACTGTAAGGTGAGTGATCAAAAACATCCCAACCAAAATGGTCCAGAAGCTCACGAGTTTTCGCTGCAGTGTGAGGACGTGCATTATCGTGAATGAAAACAACGCCACCGGTCAACATGCCGCGCCTTTTGTTCTGGATTGCCTGCCTCAGTTTCTTTAGCGTTTCAATACCCTGTTGAGTTAATTGTAGTGCCCCTTTCTAAATACTCAACCAATAGAACCCCTTTCCTGTCCCAAAAAAACAGTTGCCATGAGTTTTTTCCTTGAGAATGTTTGTCAGCATTTGATGGGCCTACGCGGCGACGCAGTGTGACCCCACTCCATTGATTGTTTTTTTTTGTTCAACATTCACATAAGAAACCCATGTTTCATCGCCTGTCACTATGTGATCAAGAAGTTCATCGCCTTCTTCGTCGTATCGCTCCAGAAATTTTAGGGCAGCGCCCATTCTGTTCATTTCGTGATCAGTTGTGAGCAATTTCGGCACCCACCGAGCACAAAATTTGTGGTAACCAAGATTTTCAGTCACAAGGTTGTACAGAAGAGTGCGTGAAATTTGGGGGAAACACTCCGAGAGGTCTGTAATAGTGAACTTCCTGTTCTCTCTAACCTTATCATTAATTTTGTCCACAAGATCGTCGGTTACCACCGATGGCCGGCCACTTTTCTCTTCATCATGAACATTCGTGCGTCCTTCGTTAAACAAACGGCACCATTTCCGAACTGCACTGTCACTCATTATGTTGTTTCCGTAAACAGAACACAATTCACGATGGATCTCAGCAGGTTTAATTTTTTTTGCCCAAAGAAACCGGATAACTGAACGCACTTCACAGTCAGCAGGGTTGTCAATTGCGGCGGCTGGACTGACGCTCGCGGCGTCACCAGAGCCGGCGGCACTGGCACTTGCGGCGGCCATTTTGAATTTTGATTGCAGCACGCGGAGCAGTCCGATCGACCTTCTTGGCGTACGGACAGACGCCTACTGAGCCAGACTACCCAACGCCGCCGCGGTCACACCTCTACCCCCTCTCCTTTACTCGCTAGCCACCAACGGAACTTACTTTCTGAACAGCCCTCGTAGAATAACAAATTATATTAATCAGGGCAGAATATTTTTAACTGTGTTATTGAGGTGTCAGCATATTAGGAATATTTAGCAAAAATAATAATTTCAAAAATGTGTTTATTACACACAAAAAATTACTGTAGTTAAATTGTTTGAACATTTTTAAGCAGATTTTGAAAGATCAAAGTGAGAGAGAGTTGAGACATTTTCTGCACAAGTAAAAATTGTAAAGAAGGATCGGCATTAACATATGTTGATCAAATATAAATTTATCTTAAATATTTCTGTTTTGTAATTATTTTGTAAGTGAATCACACTTTACAATTAATTAAATGTGATTTGTTTTAATTTATAGAGGTATTATCAGTAATAAAACCATGATACAATGTTTCTGCAGTTGCGTGAGTCTAGGAGTTGGTACATTGCCGGTTACGACTCCTGCATGCATACCACACACGAGTGAACGTAGCTCCCAAGGCGACAGCCATACTCGCCTGGTGCTCAAACACCCTTAAACTGCCGACTCAAGATTTCATGCAAAAGCCTGAGATTAAAGAAACCCAGTCCGAACCCTTCATATTTTGAATTTTTCTTTGAATTTATTTTGTCCTCATCGTTTCGCTGAAACCTACAGTGTGAATGCAACCAACCAAGTACTATTTTTCTATCTTTCAGCTATCTGAATCAATTTTAGTGAAGAATATTTAATAAAAGTTACTGTACTCATAGGCAGTCATTATAGATAATACTAAATTATTTCCTGAGGATTTAAAGTTTGTATTTGTAATTTAGTTTCTAATGTAATTTTCCATGTCAAACTTATACGGAAGTTACATGAACTGCTGTGTTTCTTTTATTTTTGAGGCCATTGTAGTAATGGGTTGCATCCTGTCAATCAAATTTTCAAATATCTACTCGTCATATTCTCTTTTTATTTTGATTAGGTACCGTGGTTAAAAACTTAAAATTGTTGACTGAAAATTATATTTAAAAATTGTCAGAAAACTATTCTGTGACAAATAACTAAAATTCACAATATAATACAACTTTTAGCGAATTTACCCAAAAGGGAAGAAGCTTATACCGTAGTCGGCATGGTAAGACCTAGGCCTGGGACCATGACAACTTTTGGTTTTGAGGTCCCCAGATGCTAAAAATACTATTCGTTCAAAACGTGGTGTGTGTGTGTGTGCTTGCGCGTGTGTGTCCGTGGGTGCGATAACTATTATAAAAATGTGCCAAACAGAATACGCTGTCCAATGTTATTCTTATGGAGAATAAAAAAAGTTGTATATCTCACTTATTTATCAGCTTATCCTGACAGAACTAGGTATATTGCTTTATATCGTTGTGGTCTATTGATATTTGCACAAACAAAATTTTTTGCCGATAGTTCCTGAAGCAGCAAACCTGCGACCTCAGCCCCCATGTTATTCTTATGGAGAATAAGAATAATGTTATCTCCCTTAATTTTATGGAGAATAAGAATAATGTTATCTCCTTTAATTTTAAACATAAATTAATACAACTTGGTATGTGGCTTTACCTAGTTGAGTTATAGTGATATTTGTATTAAAACCCATTTTTTGTGTTCTTGTTTCAGCAAACCTGCATACTCAGCCGCCATGTTATTCTTATAGAAAAAAATTAAAATGTGATAAATAGTTTATTTATGAATGTATATTGATGAAACTTGGTATGTGCCTTTATATTGCATTAAGATACATGTACATATATATATTGGAAATTCGCTGAGCACGCAGGTTTGCTACTACGGAGGTAATTTTTATTTATGGTCATATTTATTTTTATTTATGGTTATTAAAGTGACGAACCATCTAAAATTAAAGATTAAGCATATATATTTCTGATTGCAGCAAAGCTAAACATACACGTAAAAGAAAACTCGCTGAAGTATCTGAAAGGTTGGAGGAAGCTGTCAAGAGGCTTAAAGTTGCAAAGGACAGTCTGATAGAAGCCAAGGTAGATAAGTGCCGAATAACAGCAAATAGTGTAGGCATGAATATGCTTAAACAAAACATTTGAAATCATTTGTAATGAATTGTTATTTTGTTATGTTTTTAATCAATATAACTTAGTATTATTGTAAATGTTGCAAAATTGTTAGCAAAGTTGTACCTATTTTGAGTTATAATCTTAATTTTCATTTAGATAAATCAAAGGTATTAAAATGATAAGATGATGTTTCTTAAACTACAAAAATCCTGCAGTCTTAAACGAATACCACAGATAAAAGATTACCAAATATAATTTAACAAAATTATAGGTGACAGTTAAAATAAGAATTATTTGATTAAAATACAAACTGATAATTAGTAAGATATAATTTAATCATATTGAGTTTGTAACTCCAGCTTTAAGCTCAGCACAGCTTACATACTGATTACTAATGTCCCAGAACCAACAGTTATTTTTCAAATAGAAAATGTAGTCTGAAAAAAATAATTGATTACATTTAAAGTTGAAATTTAATTTTTTATATTAGTTTGAACCTAAGGCCATGTCATAATGCATGTATTATCCAAAATCCTGGTGACAAATTACATGGAATGTAGGCTTTATAGGAAATCTAAATATGATATTTAATTTTAATATTGAAAAAAATATGACCATCATTCTTCTCATTGACTTAGTAACTTATCGTAGTAGCACAAATGTCATCCAATATAATTTAAGACAGTCTTTTGGCCATGAAGTGTTGATTCCATCATTTACAGTTTTATTGTGTTATGCAAGGTTGGTCGTGAAGATACCAGCGCAAGGCAAGAGCTAATAAAGAAAATTGAACAAACAAAAGGAGAAGAGAACAAGTTAACATTGGAAATACAAAAGTATAAAGATTCAGATCCAGAAGTGTTAGAACAAATGAAAGTAGAGATTAAGGTAAAATGCTTAATACCTTTTAGCGAATTTCTCCTATAGGGAAGAAGCTATTACCGTAGGTGGCATGGTAAGACTTAAGCCCGAGACCATGATAACTTTTTGTTATGAGGTCCCCAGATGCCAAAAACACTATTTGTTCAAATTTATAAATAGTTTTATATATATATATTTATATATATTGGTCCGTTCCCGCAATAACTTTTGAAAGAAACGCCCAATTTTGATGAAATTTGGCACAAATGTGGAGAGTAACATTTATGACTTTAAGTTCGAAAACCAGATCGATCGATCTATGGGAAGGGGGTTTAAAATTTTTCAAAAATAAGTTTTTTGAACTTTTTACCCTAAAATTTTAAAAACACTAGATTTTGGTTATAGCCATTTTATAGAGCTTAAGAAAACAAACAATTTAGTATTTTGAATCATTAGGCTATTTTAAGTGGTTGTGGAGAAAAGTCAAAAAACACGATCATAAAATGTCCCATATTGATCTTATGGGAATACGGTTTTTAGATTTTCCTCAGATGATTTAATTAAAAACTCCACATTTCTTTCTATCAATAAGTTCAGCTCTACAAAACAATAATGTTGGTGTTTTAATTGTTGTTTTATGTCCTAGCGTTGGAGTGATATTCAAAGTGCCAAACATAGTACGTTGTCCAATATTATCCTTATGGAGAATAAATAAAATTTGATAACTTGATTATTAATGTATGTATATTGATTAAACTTGGTATGTGGCTTCAACTAGTTGTGGTATATTGATGTTTGCTCAAAAAAATTGTTTTTGTTGATTTTTCCCAGTAGCAGCAAACCTGCATACTAGGCCCCCATGTTATTCATATGGAGAATAAGTAAAGTTTTATATCTCCCTTAGTTACGAACCGAAATTAATAAAACTTGGTATAGCTTCACCTGGTTGAGTTATATTGATAATAGCAAAAAAACATCTTCCTCGTTGTAGCAAACCTGCGTACTCAATTCTAATGTTATTCTTATAGAGAATAAATAAAATGCTTTGTATCACTTATTAATGAATGTATTTTTGTGAAACTTGGTAAGTGGCTCTAGGTAGCAGTAAGACCCATATATATGCATTGGAAATTCGCTGAGTACCCAGGTTTTCTGCGACGGGGGTATTTTTTCTTTTTAGCTGATAGGTAATAAATTGTTGTCTGAAAAATCTTTCTTGCTGGGGCTTTTTTATAGTCTCTTCAGATTACAAAACAACCTCTGTAGCTACAATAATTCGCACAGCAATGTGTCATCGATGAACCTGACTGTAGTTATACTACTCTTGCAATGACAACTACAATAACTTTTGTCAACAGTCAGCAATCATACTACACAATAGTGAGAGGTTCAAAGACTACGAATTTGCGTCACTAAATGCAATTAGTTTATTCTCATGTATGGTTTGCCTACTTTTCCCCTTATCTTTATTAAACAGTAGTATAGTAGCTGACAAATAAGACATGCAACAACAAAAAATAAGTAGGGGGCGTGAGTAGTGACTTTTTTAATCGAGTCGAGTAGTGCCTATTAGTTTTGAGTATTTTCGAGCGAGCATTTGCCATCAGTTGGTAGTTTCAAATAGTGTAAAGGGATTTGGATACCACTCCAGATTTGACAATCTAAACATGGTTTATAACTAGGCCTAAAATACAAATTGTTGGCCAGTACAATGAAACTGGATTATGTATTGACAAACACGGTTTGTCATTCGTTTCCGGCCGATAAAACACGGTCCGGTTGTCATTTGGCCAACATCACTAGGTCCGGACATCGCTTATTAATCAATATTCGATGACGAAATCATTATTTATGGCCAAGATTAAGTGGCCCGGTCGCCACTTTGGCCGATATTATTATTTATACCGTCGTCATTTGTGGCCTTTATTATGTGATCCAGTTGTCATTTTTGGCCGATATTATGTTTTCCGTCGTCATTTACAGCCGAAATTATGCGTCCAGACGTCATTTACACATATTCGGTTGTTTTTATGACTAATTCATGTTTCTAGTCATCGTTTTCAGCCGCTTTTACGTGACTGCGGTTTTGTTGGTCGTAATCGTTAGCTATCGTCCAGAAATCGGCAGGAAATACTGGCTCGAACTAAATATTCCCACACCCCTAAAAATAAGTTAATATCAAAGCCAATCCAATAAACATTTTAAGATACTGTAGGATTAGAATTTGAACACCCTGCATGCTGGTATTGTAAAACGTACGGGTTTCTATATTTCCATGACTCATTGATTTTGTTGTTGTGAACCAGTGGCGTAACTGCCGGGCCCGCGGTGCAGGGGGTCCACAAAGCGAAGCCCTGGGGCCCGCGGGCCGAGGTAAAAGCTCTGGTGGGCCCGCATAATGGGGTGAAATTTTTATATTTAGTTTTCAAAACATTTCAAAATAGCAATAACGTTAGTCAAACTCTAAGAATTAATCTATTTTTAGTCTAGTAATAGATTTTTTATTCGTTGTGATGTTGTGATTAGTGTTTAATAAATTACACAATTTAAAACTGCAATAAGGTTTATTATTTTAATTTTCCTCAATTCTAATTACTTTAAAAGTAAAATTTAATGTGAGCTACTTTAACAAATATTTCATCATTTTGCATAACAATTTTAAAATGTTTGTTAGTTGTGCCAGTAAAGTTTTTGAACTGTGTTTTTGAAGGTGAATCAGCATTAGGATAGTGATAAATGATAAATCGGGGGCTCAAGATAAGATCCTTTTCAAAACCTCAAGGTGCAACCATAAACACTACAGCAGCCATTTCATTCCAAACTGAATATAAATCCACTCCAAATACCTTTTCCACATTTGAATTTTAACAGGAACAGAACGAATTGCTGACCTGGGATCTGGCTTCATGTTTTGACTCGACACTTGTCAGCTTAATTTTTAGGTATTTTAATGCTACAATGACGTGATTAAACTATTTAAAACATTATAGCTAGCCTAAATGAGAACCTTATGGGCGTTATTAAATCACTAAAACTATACAGTGTTGCAGGCTGGAACTGACTGAAGTAATGTATTTGGAGGATAGGAAACATCTGGTGTAAGGGTTCAATTTTTACACCCCAGTTTTTTTTGTTAATGTTATTAAGGAAGATTGAAGTTAATTTCTCCGAAGAGTTAGTTTTATTTCATTTCCATCATCGCTAGTAACCTCGGGCGGCAGAAATTTAGTTTTGAGGTTAGGTTCTAACAGCAACCAAGGCCGAGGCAGTTAGCGCGGGACCCGATGCTGCCGCCGCCGTGTCTCGATCCAACTGTAGAAACGGGTTTCTGCGCATGACAGGCCGAGACAGGTATCAAAACCAAGCGAGCCGCCACCGCCAGCCAGTTGTGCCTGTGATTTCCGCTTGGATACTCGTCTCCCGAAGTAAGTACTGTGCTATACCGACTTGATGCTTGCATTGTGATAAGAGTACAGTATACGATCGTTAGACTTGAGAGTCATTGGTAACACTTATTACCCGATTATTATTTTGAGTAAACAATTGAATATATATATATTTTCGAATTGGAATAAAATGTCATTGCCAACTTGGTAAAATTATAAGGTTGATAACAGCTCAGAAAGTTAATTTGACTAGATAAATTTACTTTGTTCATTGCCATTGTAGTGGTGTAGGGGCTATTACAGTATTTGCTATTAATAGCCACTGATTGAGAGTTTTATAAATGTACTGATCGCCCTAGGCTATTGCACTGCTGATTTATTTACTGGTTATTTATTGATTGATTGCTACACTGTTAATAGATTGCTTAATATGTATTATTGCAATTGAGGTTATGTTGCATCCTTGTTCTGGGATTTAGGTACAGCCTATACCAGGTGAGCCATTGTTTATACACATATTGAGAGAAGTGTAGTAATTTATTGGTGATAGTAATAATAGTGTTCCTGGACTTGTTATTTCACTGTTACGTTCCGACCCTCATGATGTCTTAGGCCTATAAAGGTCATACAACTATACCGTTCAAAAATTGTTTAGCCCGTGATAGAACGATCGTTTGGGTGACAGCGATCCCCGAGAGCTTTGTTTTAGCGAGTATACCTAACTATATTTTTAGTACAACCCAAATCGAACAGTAAATAAATCCTAGCCTAGATAAAGGTGATATTGCATTGTGTAACGTCTCTGAAGTATCCTTTAACCCATCACCACCTATCCTGGTTGCTAGAAGTATACTCAGCATCCCAGTTAGCCGTACAGGCTATCTATCCTAATACCGGCCACCCGTTTTCTTGGTTTTTATAGGTTTTAGGGTAGCGATCGAGGTGTTTCACGGGTAAATTAATATTTAGGAATACTAGGCTCACCTTACGACCCGCCCACACCTATCCTGGTTGCTAGAAGTATACTCAGCATCCCAGTTAGCCGTACAGGCTATCTATCCTAATACCGGCCACCCGTTTTCTTGGTTTTTATAGGTTTTAGGGTAGCGATCGAGGTGTTTCACGGGTAAATTAATATTTAGGAATACTAGGCTCACCTTACGACCCGCCCACACCTATCCTGGTTGCTGGAAGTATACTCAGCATCCCAGTTAGCCGTACAGGCTATCTATCCTAATACCGGCCACCCGTTTTCTTGGTTTTTATAGGTTTTAGGGTAGCGATCGAGGTGTTTCACGGGTAAATTAATATTTAGGAATACTAGGCTCACCTTACGACCCGCCCACACCTATCCTGGTTGCTAGAAGTATACTCAGCATCCCAGTTAGCCGTACAGGCTATCTATCCTAATACCGGCCACCCGTTTTCTTGGTTTTTATAGGTTTTAGGGTAGCGATCGAGGTGTTTCACGGGTAAATTAATATTTAGGAATACTAGGCTCACCTTACGACCCGCCCACACCTATCCTGGTTGCTAGAAGTATACTCAGCATCCCAGTTAGCCGTACAGGCTATCTATCCTAATACCGGCCACCCGTTTTCTTGGTTTTATAGGTTTTAGGGTAGCGATCGAGGTGTTTCACGGGTAAATTAATATTTAGGAATACTAGGCTCACCTTACGACCCGCCCACACCTATCCTGGTTGTTAGAAGTATACTCAGCATCCTGTTTAGCCGTACAAGCTATCTGTTCTAATACCGGCCACCCTTTTCTTGGTTTTCCAGGTTTTAGGATATCGATCGAGGGGTTTAGTGACATTGATAAACTTTTGGTGCGTACCGTACGTCCCTTCAACCCGTCAAACCCCATCCTAGGTTGCTCGAAGTGTATTCAGCATCCTGATTAGCCGCGCAGGCTATATATATATCCTAATTCCGGCAGCCAAGGTTATTGGGGCGTCCCGGCTGAAGATAGCGGAAGAGGCGCTGAGTGATTTACGACCCGACCCAACCGTAGAGGATTCAAAATTTAATTCAACATAGGGTAGCGATGATGAGGCACATTTGACGAAATTTGATTTCGAAACCTCCCTCCTGAGTTACCCTATAGTTTTTTTTTACGCATTGAAGATAAAATTGACACACGATAGACCGATTAAATCGAGAGGGATTTGTTGCCACCGTATGGGAACAAGTAAATCGAGTTAAACCACGACCCCTGGATTTCCAAACCCAGCTAGGCTGAGTCATTCCGAGCAAAGCGTGAAAAGAAACAATAGTACTGGAAATCCCTCACATATTTATGGCGCCCGAACAGGGACTACTGTGAAAGTAGTGTACGTACGATATTTGGAAAAAAATAAGACTTCGAGAATAATTTTATTTTGACAACGGCAATGACTTACCATCTAGAGCGTTTTCTGAAACCGTTCAGACTACTTCTCGCCTTCCATATCATAGAGCACGATGACGCTGGTAAAGGCCCTTCCACAACGACCTCTAAAACCACTCCTGCAACAACCACCTCAGCAGTAGTGTCTACTGAAAGTTTGATTACGACGACGGCACCAGTGTTGACCTCAACTTTTTCCACGACAACAGAATCAGAGGTACGAGTTAGTTGGGTGTATAATTTGTCTAAAACTCAATTACAAACCGAATTGACTAGGCTAGGGGCACCTGTAGAAGGAAATACCCAGCAACTTAGGGCCGAGCTTGTCCGACTAGTGAGACAGGGAATTTCGAGAGCGCAAACTACTGAGCCTGGAAAGGAATCTTCAAAGGAGACGGACGAAGATGCTCGAAGCTATAGCGAGGAAATTATTAGACCATTGGAGCTTGAAGCGGCTAGTATTCGAGAAATGTTAGGTTTGCCTCCAAACGCAAAATTTGATGAGGTTAAACGTCTTTTGACCAAGACCTCAAGGACAGCACTGTCAAGTGGACTTCCAACTGCCAAGTTTAATTTAACAACTTACGATACATGTCCAACGTTAGAGTTTCCCGGAAGACACACTTTGCCGAAGGTATCCTTGGAAGAGCAGAGACATCACTATCCAATGCATACACGATACGGTAACCCATCTGAATACCGAGTTTCAGAGAGAGAGTATGTGTCTCCACAGCAGTCCGCACTGGATTATACTTCCAGATATACCCGAAACGATGAAGAACATCGAAGAGAATCGCAGATATACAGGGGTGTTTTACCTGGCGATGAAGAAGCCGATAAATTTTTGAGTACGGCCTCGTTGTGTAATATGGTCAGAAAATGGAATTTACGTTTTGACGGGAAAAGAGATGCAGACGCTATATCCTTTTTGGAACGATTACATGAGCTGATGGAGGCATATGACGTCCGGCCTGAGAAGATTCTTAAGGCGTTACCCGAATTGTTGAAAGATAGTGCGCTTCTATGGTACAGGAACAACCGAGAGTTCTGGGCAGCATTCACTGACTTTCTGCGAGATTTTCAAATCCAGTACCTTCCTCCTGGCTACCTGCTCCACTTAGACGACGAAGTGCGAAAGAGGACTCAGGGAGATGGCGAAGTTTTTAGACAGTATGTGGTGGCTATATCTACGTTAATTCGACGGCGAGGAGGTTTCTCAGAAAGCCAGAAGTTAGACCGGATATATACCAACATGCATCCGAACTACAAGACTTACGTCAGAAGGCGAGACTTTATAAATCTACCCGGCCTGATAAAGGTAGCCGAAGAGTACGAGGCTTGCTTGAGGGAAAGGATGAACTATAGACCCCCCCCAGGCCCGGCTCAAGCACTAGTACCCGAAACCGCCTTCCAAGGAAAGGGCAGGCCAAACTATAAGGCACCTTACTACACCTCGATTGTGTCAGGAAACGGCTCACAAGTCCTCGAAAAACGCTCCGATAATTGTGAGAATATTAACAAGAGCTTTCAGAGGGTCAACTTCAGGGAAGAAGTCCCACATCAGAATAAAGACTATCATAGACCAACTGGACGATGGGAGCCTAAGGGTGGCAATCATGAGCGTTATGGCAGCACTGCGGTGGGAAGGAGGTCGGCCCCTAAGATTTGTTGGAATTGCGACAGGATCGGACATCTTTATAAGGACTGCAGGAAACCAAGAGTGTTGAAGTGTTTCAATTGTAAAAAGGTTGGTGTCAGGACGACCTCGTGTGATTGTTTGAGACAGGGAAACGAGAAGAGGACAACGGAAGAAGGAGGTCGCCGGAGTCCGAGGCCCGATCAAATGCAACGACCTCCCCTTTCCAGTTAGGCACCGTGAGAAACCATAGCATGGGCTCAGGGAAGCCAAGGACCGACCCACGACCATACGTAAAAGTCACTCTATTTGGCCGAGAGTACGATGCCCTAATAGATACTGGTTCCGTCATATCCCTGATCGATGGGGAAGTTGTTAGTTTCTTGGAAGATAAGGTCCAGCCTGAATACAGAGAGTTTAAAGTATCTATGGCCGATAACTCGGAAGTTCTGCTAGACAAAGTTCTTATTTTACCAGCCGAGATACTGGGCTCCATCTACGAAGTAACCATGGCGCACCTCCCTAATTTGAATACACGAATTATCTTAGGCATGGACATCATAGAGTTGCTAAATTTGATAACGATACGTCACGAATGCTCGAATGAAATAAAAGACAACTCTGATGTAAGTTGCGTAACAAAGGCTTCTGAATCCAACGAGACTTCACCAGCCACTTTGCCTATTCGTGAAGTTAGTCCGTCACAGATTATGAAACTTGACGAAATGTTGAAATCAGAACTGCCAAAATTCGACGCTATGGCTGGGCGAACATCTTTGGTCGAGCATACAATAAAACTTAAGAACAAAGAGCCATTAAAACAGCGATACTATCCTAGGAACCCAGCAATGCAGCAGGTCATCGATGAAGAGGTAGATCGCATGTTGTCTGAAGGCGTAATTGAGCCATCGTCAAGCCCGTACTCGAGCCCTGTGGTGCTTGTAAAGAAGAGTACCGGGAAATACCGTTTTTGTATTGATTTTCGCAAGATCAACCAAATAAGTGAGAAGGATGCATATCCGTTACCACAGATCAATGCAATTTTAGAGAAGCTGAGAGAAGCTAAGTTTATTTCTACTCTGGACTTGAAACAGGGTTACTGGCAAGTCCCGTTATCTAAAGAAAGTCGGCCGATTACAGCGTTCACAGTTCCAGGGAAGGGTTTGTACCAGTTCGTCGTCATGCCATTTGGACTCCACTCTGCAGGTGCAACCTTCCAGAGATTGCTAGACAGAGTTATTGGACCCGAACTGGAACCAAAAGCGTTTGCTTATTTGGACGACCTTATTATTGTTAGCAAGACTTTCGAGGAACACCTGGCATTGCTGAAGGAGGTGTTTAGACATCTAAGGGAAGCCGGATTGAAGCTGAATCCCGAAAAGTGTCAGTTCTGCAAGCGGGAGCTCAAGTACTTGGGCCATATAGTAGATGATAGAGGGATTAAGACCGATCCAGAGAAAGTCCGAGCCATTCAAGAGTTTCCTGTCCCAAATTCAGTACGATCGCTACGTAGCTTTCTTGGATTAGCTTCATGGTACAGGAGGTTCGTAGACAACTTTGCGAAAGAGGTAGCTCCCCTCACGAAATTATTACGGAAGACGGCCCGGTGGAACTGGACTGATGAGCAACAAGGCGCTTTTGATGCTATGAAGCGCAAGCTGGCAACAACTCCTATATTGGCCTGTCCAAACTTTGAATACCCGTTTTGGTTACAAGTTGACGCCTCCGGCGATGGGCTGGGAGCTGCCCTGACCCAGAGGATTGATAAGAAGGAATTCGTCATCGCTTATGCAAGCAGATTACTATCAGACAGTGAAAGGAAATTCACCGTAACAGAGCAAGAATGTCTGGCGCTTGTTTGGGCAGTAAAGAAGTTTCGACCGTACCTAGAAGGGTACAAGTTTATTGCTGTGACAGACCATCAAGCACTGAAATGGTTGATGAACCTCCAACAACCTTCGGGACGATTGGCGAGATGGGTTCTCGAGTTGCAACAACACGACTTCGAAATTCAGTACAGGAAAGGGACTTTGAACAGGGTTGCCGACGCCCTTTCTCGCTATCCAGTCGGAGACTTGACCGAACCACAAGTGTGTTCATTTGAGATAAAAGATGGCGAATCACAGCAAGATGACGGGAAGGATTGGCACCAGAGGATGCTTTCTAAAGTCAAACGGAACCCTAGGAAGTTCAACGACCTTATGATTAGGAACGACAAATTATGGAAGCGAAAAGTGAATAGACGGAGCGATCTAATTGACGAGACGTTGCAATGGAAGTTGTGTGTACCAATCGCTGAACGAGAAATTGTCCTTAAACAGAACCATGATGTAGAGACTGCGGGACACTTAGGGGCCCGGAAAACGATTAAACGAATGCAGCAAAGATACTATTGGCCTGGAATGCTTAAAGACACAAAATCATATGTCAGGAAATGTATTACATGTCAAGCCCATAAGGTAGAGCAGAAGAAACCTGCGGGGAAAATGTTTTTCCGAAAACCTACTGGACCCTGGTACACTGTAACAGCAGATTTGGTTGGCCCTCTCCCTAGATCGAAGAAGGGTGCAAGGTTTCTGTTGGTGGTACAGGATGTTTTCACTAAGTGGGTGGAATTGGCGCCACTGCGGTCAGCAACGGCCCTAGCTGTCTCAAACGCATTCCGAGAAATTATACTGCTCAGGTATGGGGCACCTGAAGTGGCTATCACTGACAACGGATCCCAATTCGCAGCGAAAATATGGCGTGACTTACTCCACGGATGGGGAATCGAACAACATCTAACCGCGCCGTATACGCCTCAGGAAAATCCAGTAGAGCGATCAAACCGAGTCCTCAAAACCATGATAGCCCAATACATAAAAGACGATCACCGATTATGGGATGTTTATCTAGACGAGTTTAGATACGCCATCAACACAGCGGTGCACGACTCGACTGGGTTCACACCAGCGATGCTTAACTTTGGGCGCGAGCTGCGGACGCCGAATGCGTTACACGGCCCGTTAGAAGTCCCCACCGACGAGGAAGAAAGTGAACCTGACCACTCTGCCGTGAATCAAAAACGACTGAAGCAGTTCTTCAAAATATCCGAACGATGTAAAGCGAACATGGAGAAAGCGAGTCGGCAGCAGGCGAAATACTACAACCTTCGAAGGCGAGACGAGCGATACAAGACAGGAGATCAAGTGTGGTTGAGGCAACACCATTTGTCTTCTGCAGGAAATGCGTTTGCGGCGAAGTTGGCCGCGCGTTACGATGGTCCTTATAAGGTAAAAGGGAGGGCCGGCACGAATATTTACGAACTTCAGGACGCGAGCGGGAGATTTACCACACGAGCGCATGTAAAGGATATGAAGAGATGGGTCTCAACAATTGACAGCCACCCGCCTGTTGCGTACGCAGGTTGCTTGGAGCGCCTGCCGAATAAGCAGCTGGTTCCGAGCACACCGGGCATGTGAGTACCCTATCTCATAAGGCTTGGTAGTTTATTAGCGTAGTGTTGCACGTGCTTGGCTTGAGATTAATAGACGCTATTGTTTTTTTCAGGTTGCATGCTAACTGCCTGCCTTGTCTTTAGTTTTGCTTGTAGTGCTTTTGCTTGTTTGCTGTGCCTGTGCAATTTAGTTTTTCACTTTGCATGGACTTTTTCGCTTGTTGCTTTGCAGTGATTTTGAATTTGTGTTTATATTTAATTGTATACGGAAGTTGTGGTCTACTGGATTGTTTTGAGATATTTTTACAATGGCTGCAAATGTGATTTGTACTGCGCAACGACCCCTTCGAAAGGTTGAACACGTCTCAGCCGAGGATCGAAAATGTCTGTTCCCAGGGCAGTTGGTGAACGGGGACGTCATCAGCGCGTATCTACGCCTCGTAGAACGGAGGAGCACGAGTCGACCAACCCTTCCGTCAGTGATCGCGTTGAATACGTACTTCTTCACGATCCTGCGGACGTCCCCAGTACATCGCGAAGAGGGCTACAAGAGGGCTCGGAGGCATCATAAGGATCTCTCTCTGACCGATTATGAAATAATCCTAGTCCCTGTCCACGAGCCGAGGCTGGGACAGGAAGGACACTGGTGGCTGTTGGTAGTAGACACGAGGGCGAACACCATAAGCGCCTACGACTCGCTCCCAGGACGACGCCAGACTTCTGAGTTAGAAGTAATGGAGGGCTACCTGCTGGCAGAAGAGAGGGCTGTGTTACCCAACAACGTGGCAAGGAGCTGGTCTAAGTGGGAATCCCGACCATGCCCGTCGCAGAAAAACGCCGTCGACTGCGGCGTGTTCGTGTGCGCCATTGCCGCGGAGGTGGCACTGGGCAAGCCCCTCGTGAATTTCCAGGTGGACGTCAGGGGAACCAGGAAGGAGATAGACCGGGCACTTCGAGCTTCCGCCCTTCAGGGGGAGAAGCCTTCCGAGCCGGATCCCTTCGAAGGGGAAGTTGATTGGACCTTCGAAGATTTGATTCACGAGTTGGAGAGGCTCGCTCCACCGATCCCGATCGACCGCCCAAAAACAGAAGGACCTGAGCTCAACGAGGAGATGGATTGGGATTTCCTGCTGGATCCCCCCTCCCCCCTCCAATCATCAACGGCGGTTACGGAAGTTGCCCAGACGACGGATGTTGTACCGGTAGAAGACTTTCAGCCGGTTCCAGCCGCGCGTCCGACTCTTTTGGAGTTAACAGGAATGTCAGACGAGGTGGTGGGGTCGCCCATCGCACCACTCAGTGGAGAGCCCGGAGAAGTGCCTGCTAGCCCCTCTTTATCCTTGTCGCCAGGCTGGAGTGTGACGTCCAGCATCGAGGTCATACCAGATCCAGAGGAAGCGGGGCCTTCCAGCGCCACTTCAATGCCTCCTCCATCCACGTCCCGGAGTGCCGATCCCGTTACCAGCGGACCGAGGAGAGTACGAGGGAAGCGAAGGACCATGAAAATCCAAATTCCCGGGACCAACGTTTTCAAAAGAATCAATATCCGGCGTCTTGGGTTGACCCCGTACAAGCGCTGAGAGACCAGGTCTTGAATTGTTTTTCTCTCACATGTTGAGAAGGTTGGTTTATTTTTGTTATGATTTATGTTAGATACACCGAGATTGTTTTTTTGTTGGTTTTGCTGTCCAAAGAAGATTTTGGAATTAGGTCGGAAGATTAGATCTTCAATATTTGTGTTAGCAGATTCTAAGAGTCTGAGACTCGATGTTTGAGTGTCTTGGAGGAAGACACAGTCGTTTTTTCTTTTTCTGTTTCTTTTTTTTTGGCTCGAAGTGAGTGGAGGGTGTAAGGGTTCAATTTTTACACCCCAGTTTTTTTTGTTAATGTTATTAAGGAAGATTGAAGTTAATTTCTCCGAAGAGTTAGTTTTATTTCATTTCCATCATCGCTAGTAACCTCGGGCGGCAGAAATTTAGTTTTGAGGTTAGGTTCTAACAGCAACCAAGGCCGAGGCAGTTAGCGCGGGACCCGATGCTGCCGCCGCCGTGTCTCGATCCAACTGTAGAAACGGGTTTCTGCGCATGACAGGCCGAGACAGGTATCAAAACCAAGCGAGCCGCCACCGCCAGCCAGTTGTGCCTGTGATTTCCGCTTGGATACTCGTCTCCCGAAGTAAGTACTGTGCTATACCGACTTGATGCTTGCATTGTGATAAGAGTACAGTATACGATCGTTAGACTTGAGAGTCATTGGTAACACTTATTACCCGATTATTATTTTGAGTAAACAATTGAATATATATATTTTCGAATTGGAATAAAATGTCATTGCCAACTTGGTAAAATTATAAGGTTGATAACAGCTCAGAAAGTTAATTTGACTAGATAAATTTACTTTGTTCATTGCCATTGTAGTGGTGTAGGGGCTATTACAGTATTTGCTATTAATAGCCACTGATTGAGAGTTTTATAAATGTACTGATCGCCCTAGGCTATTGCACTGCTGATTTATTTACTGGTTATTTATTGATTGATTGCTACACTGTTAATAGATTGCTTAATATGTATTATTGCAATTGAGGTTATGTTGCATCCTTGTTCTGGGATTTAGGTACAGCCTATACCAGGTGAGCCATTGTTTATACACATATTGAGAGAAGTGTAGTAATTTATTGGTGATAGTAATAATAGTGTTCCTGGACTTGTTATTTCACTGTTACGTTCCGACCCTCATGATGTCTTAGGCCTATAAAGGTCATACAACTATACCGTTCAAAAATTGTTTAGCCCGTGATAGAACGATCGTTTGGGTGACAGCGATCCCCGAGAGCTTTGTTTTAGCGAGTATACCTAACTATATTTTTAGTACAACCCAAATCGAACAGTAAATAAATCCTAGCCTAGATAAAGGTGATATTGCATTGTGTAACGTCTCTGAAGTATCCTTTAACCCATCACCACCTATCCTGGTTGCTAGAAGTATACTCAGCATCCCAGTTAGCCGTACAGGCTATCTATCCTAATACCGGCCACCCGTTTTCTTGGTTTTTATAGGTTTTAGGGTAGCGATCGAGGTGTTTCACGGGTAAATTAATATTTAGGAATACTAGGCTCACCTTACGACCCGCCCACACCTATCCTGGTTGCTAGAAGTATACTCAGCATCCCAGTTAGCCGTACAGGCTATCTATCCTAATACCGGCCACCCGTTTTCTTGGTTTTTATAGGTTTTAGGGTAGCGATCGAGGTGTTTCACGGGTAAATTAATATTTAGGAATACTAGGCTCACCTTACGACCCGCCCACACCTATCCTGGTTGCTGGAAGTATACTCAGCATCCCAGTTAGCCGTACAGGCTATCTATCCTAATACCGGCCACCCGTTTTCTTGGTTTTTATAGGTTTTAGGGTAGCGATCGAGGTGTTTCACGGGTAAATTAATATTTAGGAATACTAGGCTCACCTTACGACCCGCCCACACCTATCCTGGTTGCTAGAAGTATACTCAGCATCCCAGTTAGCCGTACAGGCTATCTATCCTAATACCGGCCACCCGTTTTCTTGGTTTTTATAGGTTTTAGGGTAGCGATCGAGGTGTTTCACGGGTAAATTAATATTTAGGAATACTAGGCTCACCTTACGACCCGCCCACACCTATCCTGGTTGCTAGAAGTATACTCAGCATCCCAGTTAGCCGTACAGGCTATCTATCCTAATACCGGCCACCCGTTTTCTTGGTTTTATAGGTTTTAGGGTAGCGATCGAGGTGTTTCACGGGTAAATTAATATTTAGGAATACTAGGCTCACCTTACGACCCGCCCACACCTATCCTGGTTGTTAGAAGTATACTCAGCATCCTGTTTAGCCGTACAAGCTATCTGTTCTAATACCGGCCACCCTTTTCTTGGTTTTCCAGGTTTTAGGATATCGATCGAGGAGTTTAGTGACATTGATAAACTTTTGGTGCGTACCGTACGTCCCTTCAACCCGTCAAACCCCATCCTAGGTTGCTCGAAGTGTATTCAGCATCCTGATTAGCCGCGCAGGCTATATATATATCCTAATTCCGGCAGCCAAGGTTATTGGGGCGTCCCGGCTGAAGATAGCGGAAGAGGCGCTGAGTGATTTACGACCCGACCCGACCGTAGAGGATTCAAAATTTAATTCAACATAGGGTAGCGATGATGAGGCACATTTGACGAAATTTGATTTCGAAACCTCCCTCCTGAGTTACCCTATAGTTTTTTTTTACGCATTGAAGATAAAATTGACACACGATAGACCGATTAAATCGAGAGGGATTTGTTGCCACCGTATGGGAACAAGTAAATCGAGTTAAACCACGACCCCTGGATTTCCAAACCCAGCTAGGCTGAGTCATTCCGAGCAAAGCGTGAAAAGAAACAATAGTACTGGAAATCCCTCACACTAGGTCATGCAACCTTAGCCCAGAATCTAGAATAATGGATAGGGATAGGGTGAAACCAAACGATTATGATAAATGGGGAGGGGGTGGGGCCTAAAAATAATTTTGCGGAGGGGCCCAAAAAAATCAGTTACACCACTGTTGTGAACCTCTTCAAATCATAGTTTCATAGGCTTTTTAGCGAATTTCCCCTATAGGGAAGAAGCTATTACCGTAGGTCTCATGGTAAGACTTAAGCCCGAGACCATGATAACTTTTTGTTTTGAGGTCCCCAGATGCCAAAAACACTATTCGTTCAAATTTATATATATTTATATATATATATATTTATATATATATATATATATGTGTATATATATATATATATATATATATATGTGTGTGTGTGTGTGTGTCCGTTAACACGATAACTTGAGTAAAAAACGTCCGATTTTGATGAAATTTGGCTCAAAGGTGTAAAATGACATTCATGACTAAGTTCGAAAACCAGAAAAATCGGACCATGGGAAGGGGGGTTTAAGGGGGTTTTAAATTTTCCAAAAACCAGTTTTTTGTATTTTTCACCCAAAAATTTTTAAAAAACTTAATTTTGGTTTCGACCATGTTATAGAGCTTAAAAAACAAATAATATAGTATTTTGAATTATTAACCTAGGTTAAGTGGTTGCGGAGAAAATCCAAAAAACAACTCATAAAATCTCCCATGTTAATCTTATGGGAAAAATGTTTTTGGCTTTTCCTCAGTTTATTTTAATGTAAACTTCACATTTGCTTTTACCAATCTGTTCATTTCCACAAAACAATCATTTTGGTGTTTAAATTGTGATTCTACGCCCAACCGTTGCAGAGATATTCAAAGTGCTAAACACAGTACGTTGTCCAATGTTATCCTTATGGAGAATAAATAAAATTTGATATCTCGATTATTTATGAATGTATGTTGATGAAATTTGGTACGTGGCTCCACGTAGTACTGGTATATTGATATTTGCACAAAAAATTTATTTTTTATTGATTATTCCCGTAGCAGCAAACCTGCTTACTCAGCCCCCATGTTATTCTTATGGAGAATAAGTAAACTGTAATGACTCCCTTAATTATGAACATAAATGAATAAAACTTGGTATGTAGCTTCACTTGGTTGAGTTATATTGATAATTATATAAAAACCCATTTTTTTGTTCCTTGTTGCAGCAAACCTGCTTTCTCAGCCCCCATGTTATTCTTATAGAGAATAACTAGAATGTTATAAAGCGCTTATTTATGATTGAATATTGATGGAACTTGGTATGTGGCTTCTCCTAGTTAAATTCTATTTATATTTGCATAAAAACCAATTGTTTGTGTTCTTTGTTTCAGCAAACCTACGTACTCATTACCAATGTTATTCTTATGGAGAATAATTAACATCGCTTATGTGTGAATATATTTTTATGAAACTTGGTATGCGGCTTTATGTGGTATTAAGACATATTTTATGCATTGGAAATTCGATGAGTATGCAGGTTTGCTGCGACGGGGGTATTTATATATATATATATATATATATATATTTTTTGATATTCCAACGCCAGAGGCAATTTTGTTCAGAGTAGGCCTATACTTCAAACGCTTTTAAGAGAAAATGGTCCAAACGCCTCAAATGAATGCCCCGAGATTTCATGCCGCAACCCCTTGAACCCAAGTCCAAGATTTTGATTTATTATTATTTTAGATTGAATTATTATAGTTCAGTAGGTTCACAGACTGAAGAACACGATTATGTCAAAGGTGGATGAAGAATAGCGAGTTTGGAAAAGAAAAAACACTCCCAATAAAAATACAGCATATGAACATAGTGTATTAGCTCTTTTTGGATACTGACTAAAAATCTTCTTTGTTTCAGGTCCTGAAGGACGCAATCAACAGATGGACAGATAACATTTTCCAACTGAAATCTTGGTGCAAAGATAAATTTAGTATTGAAGAAGATACTCTGAACAAATCATTCGGGATACCCGCTGATTTGGACTACTGTGATTAACTTTGTGTTCCTTTCCTTGTTATCTAGGCAATATTTTGATGTTAAAACTTACTACAATAGGTGTAAATAAAGGATTAAGAATGTAAGGAAAGTTGTCATTACAGTATTTATATTTATCTCATTTTAACACTTTCGCTACGTTTTACATGTTAAAACATGAAAATCTCATATGTTTCAATGTTGAGCAATGTTCTGATTTGTAGCAGCAACATGATAGCACAAAATAAAGTAGGCCTAATAGGAAAATTGTGTTTCTTATCACGATATGTGCCACTGTACACTATACACAGGAGTTGTTATTTCTTCGGTTTTTTTGTTTTTTAATTTATATACAAAGTACTATGAATTTTAATGTGGAATTGGGCTTGATGAGATACTGGTACCTATCGGTTTCTATACCTATAATCTTTTTAATCATTATATTTTACAAAAGAAATATAAGCTTAGTATATACAATTTGTTAAAATTGGCTGATATACATCATATTTAATATAAAATTCATATAAATTTAACCTTAGGCCTGCCCTTGTCTGATTAAGGCTAAATTTCTCGGTGCCCTAGCAATTTTTGCCATTTTGCAGAGTTTTTTTTAACAATTCAAAGTGCTGAAACTACTTTTGATAACCTAGTTATATTCATACTCGTTTTGTTCAGAAAAATTAGAAGATTTTGAATAATCCCTGTTGGTGGGTTTTTTGCAAAATTTCAAAAACCACAATTTTATAAAAATGTTAGAAATAATTTTCAAAAGTGGAGTCCAAGTATTTTTACACTTTTTTACAAATAATGATAAACAAAATGTAGGCAATTCATTCCTCTGTATGTGGAAATGTGTTTGATTTGTTTGACAAACTTGGTTTACTCGAATTACAGAAACCGGGGAAAATCGACAAAATTACGCTGAACATTTGAAAAATAAATACCCCCATGACAAAGATAAATAACTTTTTCCTGGCTATAAAATGGTATGATTTACATCACGCTAAATCAGTTATTGATCATTTTATTAGTGATTTAAAATTTGACGTATTTCTGTCAAATTGGGCAATTTCGCGCCTGACATAACAGCTGATTTCAAAAATTATTTCTCAGACTTTCTGAAGTCATATGACAAATTTCTCTTTACAGAAAGAAAGAACAACTAATGCTGCTTCCAATGGTACCAACCGCTTCCGGTTTGGGCCAAAATTACAGACAAAGTGATTTTTAAAGAACACGTGTTTTACAAGATTTCACCGCTCGCGAGTCGAAAATGTTTCACAAGCTAAATTTAATTCAAATTATAATAGCAAGTATTTTGATCTGTTATTGCTACGAGGTTCGTTTATATACCGGTATGAAAATTAAAGTTTAGAATAACCTCTTTTTTTAAATGGTATCAATATTATTACGTATTATCAATAGGCATTGAAAATGATCCATAACGTAATAATATTGATACCATTCAAAAGAGGTTATTCTAAACTTTAATTTGCATATATAAACGAACCTCGTAGCAATAACAGATCAAAATACTTGTTATTATAATTTGAACTGAATTTAGGTTGCAAAACATTTTTGACTTGCGAGCTTATAACGCAGTTGAAAAAATTACCCAGTCTGACGGAACCAAGCAATAGACCATCCAGCGCACAAATGCAATTGACGGATATCCAGCAATGGCCAGTCCTAGGGTTAAGGACAGAAAAACTTGTGCAAAGAAAAAACCAGGCCTAGTGACTTAGATAAAATATACAATTTTTTTGCAAAAAACTGCCAGGGTTAAGAAAATGAGAGGTAGGTAAACTTTCATAAGCAGGACGATATAAAATACAAATGAAATTGTTCAATATATTGATTAGGTCTATTATAAAATATGTTATCGTCTGCATATTAGATTAGAAATTAAGTTACCGTATGTCACATTTGTTTTTTTTAGTTTTAGGGTACTTTGGTATTATACGGATGCCACGATTTTAGGAGGTTAATTTTTACCGGATACAAAGGATAACTACATAATTCGAAAAAACGTACTTTTATTGACTTACTGTACAAATTTTACATCATTCTGATGAGCGGTCTTTGTGTTGTGCCTCCCAAAAGACAGCGATGTCCGCTAGGATCGTGTTGAATGCGTCGCCGCCGCTAGCAGCCACACCCGATCGCCACGTACTCTGCCAAATATACAGCGTGCTGCGGCAGTTATGTTAGGATGGGTTATCATAAAAATACGTACGGTTTCCTCTTCATTTCGAGATAAATATCACACCAAAAGAACGTCACTCATTATGAAAACAAATGTAACGTAGTGGACGGCAATAAATCACTCATGACACTGGCCCAGATACAGGCGGTGACAGGTGATGCGCGCGCTCCGGTCAACGACCTGACCTTGGCCTATTTGGAGGGGGCTTGGCTGCCTGAAGTATGACTCATCAGGTATCATTCGATTCGTAACAAAACAAGGAAAGTCCTACTATCATTTTTATGATAACCCATCCTAACATAACTGCCGCAGCGCGCTGTATAAGGGTGGCATCCGTATAATACCAAAGTACCAGTTTTAGTTTGTTCACTTAAACTTAATATAAAAATTAAATAAACGTTACAGGTGGCTAACTTGTATGACAAAATAATTTATTCACGAACATTAAACCAATTTGGGCCACTATTTTTTAAGTCATTATTTTATTTTACTTAGGTACTGAAACAAAGTTAAATTAATAGGCATCCACATAAATAAAAAATATTGAACTTCCAGAATCAGATCTAGGCCTATCCATTTTTTCACACAACTAAAAATACCCCCGTCGCAGCAAACCTGCATACTCAGCGAATTTCAAATGGAGATATAAATGTCTTAATACTACATAAAGCCACTTACCAAGTTTCATAAAAATATATTCACAACTAAGCGATATATACAATTTTAATTATTCTCCATAAGAATAACATTGGGGCTGAGTACGCAGGTTTGCTGCAACAAGGAACACAAAAATGGGTTTTTATGCTAATATCAATATAACTCAACTAGGTGAAGTCGTATACCAGTTTTTATTCATTTATGTTCATAATTAAGGGAGACAGAGCATTTAATTATTATCCATAAGAATAACATGGGGGCTGAGTACGCAGGTTTGCTGCTACGGGAGAATTATGCAAAATCAATTTTTTTGAGCAAATATCAATAGACCTCAATGAGATGAAGCTGTATACAGTAGACGCTCTTTTATCCGGCATTCTATGAACCGGCACATTCTATTAACCGGCACCAGGCGACCCGGGTTTTTCCAGGTATTTTCGGTCGTTTCCGTTTCGTACTGCGACTGCGCTGGACTGTTCCCGCCTTTTTCTTAGTCACCTGTTGTTTGTTTACGTCTCAAGCAGTAACGTTCAGTGATGTTCGTAACCTTTGCTCAGTACACTACTGTATTCAACCTATTTTTAGACGCCAACTTCCGCCCGGCTGTCTGTCCGCCCGTCTGTCTGTCTGTCTGTCTATCCGTCCACAAATGCAGGTGTTCCGGAGCAGTGCCAAGGTCAACCAACGCACGCAACCACCGCTCATTACTGTAGCGAGACTCTCAGATTACAGTATTCCCATTAATAACTAATAAGTTCTATTATCCGGAAAAATCGATTTACCGGCATGGGCGTGGTCCCGAACATGCCGGATAAAAGAGCGTCTACTGTACCAAGTTTCGTCAGTATACGTTCATAAATAAGCGAGATAAAAAAATTTCTTTTCCTCCATAAGAATAACATTAGACAACGTACTGTGTTTAGCACTTTCAATATCTCGGTAACCAATTGACGTAGAGGAATGATCGAAATACCAAATTGTGTGTTTTTTTAAGCTGAATCGAATGGTCAAAACTAAAATTTGACTTTTTCAAAAATTATATGTAAAAAATTCAAAAAACCCATTTTTGGGGTACAAAACCCCCCCAAAATACCCCTTCGGATAGGTCGATCTGTCTGGTTTTCGAACTTAAAGTCATAAATGCTGCTTTACATGTTTTTACCAAATTTCGTCAAAATCGGATCATTTTTACGAGAGTTATCGTGCTCACGGACACATATATATATATATATATATATACAGTATCGAACGAATGGTGTTTTTGGGGTCTGGGGACCTCAAAACGAAAAGTTATCATGGTCCCGGGCCTAGGTCTTACCATGCCGACTACGGTAATAGCTTCTTCCCTATAGGGGAAATTCGCTAATAGGTAGTTATCAAAATCTCATAAAGATTACTGTAAGTTTAATACTTTCCGTGCGGTTCAAATGTTGTAAGGTTGACCCAGGATCTGAAAATTTGTATTTACTTAAAACATTGGTTATACATGTAGAAACAATGTTTGAGTGATAAAACCATGTTTCTGACATTTCTTTAACCCTAGCCGTGGCCAAAGGTCGCTCGGCGACCATCGAAATCGTACCCTTGAAATGGCCATGGTCGCCCGGCGACCATTAAGGTCCACAAATTTTCCAATGCTAAAAAGTCATTTATAATTAACTCGAAAGTGGACAAGTTATATACCATTTGAAAGATGACATTCTGAACTTTCATTTTATTATATAAATGAACCGTATAGCAGTTGTATAAGAACGTAACGACTATATAAAGTGAATGGTTTTTTAGTGCAAATCAATACCTGCAACTGACACGTCGAAATTCGTCAAACATGGCCCGGGACAAGATAACATAACTGGGGTAAATTTCGTGGTATGGAGTAGCGGGTGGTACCACTGGACAGCAGACGAGTTGCTGTACATTATCGTATTTATTATTTGAACGATACATTGATAACAAAGAGCATATGATTTTTATAAAACAGGTGTTTTTGCCAAAACTAACGAATGGCCAATGGTCGCCCGGCGACCATTATGAAACGCTGTAAATATATATATAGGAAGTTTTATAACTAGTCAATAGTTGGGTCAAATTGTAGCAGAAGAAACGTAGAATAATTTTGTTTTGACAAATGGCAGCACTGGTCACTCTCACAACCTTCAGCAACGCAAGTAAATATCAGTTAGGCAGGTGTTTGGCCGATTCTTGCTGTTGTCAGATGAACCTCAAGTATAACCTACATCTTTGTAAGTGAATTTTTATCCGCGATTATTTCAGAAATTGTCCTAAATTCGGAGTTTATAGTGACAGTGTAGTGGTTGTGTGTTTATAACAGTAATCTTTATGCATAAATATTACTGGAAGGGGATAAATTAGTCAATTGGTGAAGTGAAAGTGAGTAATGTTTTTGTGTGTTGTAGCATAATGTTAGACGATTGTTGGGCCTATCATTCATAGTATCGCGTGTATATTTGTTTATATACATAAGACATATAAATAAAAATGTTTTTCCCATGTGTTATACTTTACTGTGTAGGGAATTGAATTTACTACAACATGTTTATAATATTTTTGGCCTAAGAAAATCTGTACAAGATTTTTGTACTTCAGTGGCTCGGAAATGTTTTTACGTAAATGCTAATTTTCTAGTTATTTTATAGTAAACGGGTAATAATATTTTTTTACTCCCCACAATATTACAGATTTGTTTTCCTTAGTCCATAACCTAAAGAAATATATGTACAATATTATTATAAATATTTACCTTACATGAGTTATCTCCGATTCACTAATTATTCGTCTTACTCGACAAAAGTTGCGATTTTTCGAATTTTATTATATAACACATGTACAAAAAAATATTTTCCCCATGTGTTATACATTTCTATGTAGGGAATTGAATGTACTACAAAATGTATATAATGGTTTTTACCTAAAAAATCTAATGTACAAATTACAAAACTTTACTTTTGAAATTTCAATCGAAAATTTTTGAATTTTTTATTTTTTTTTATTTTATAAAAAAGATAAATTTCCAGATTCTTTTGTTTTATATATATTCAGATTTCCCTGGTCTTTCTGAATAAAATGAGTATGCATATTGATAGGTTTACTCCAAAATTGTAATTTATACGTATTTTTAACCCTAGCAGTGGCCAGCCAAAAACTGTAGAATGGCCAACCAATTTTGGCGATTTTGCAGACCTTTTTTTGAAAATTCGTATAAAATTGAAATGAGAACTAAACATAGCCAACCAGATATTCTTTTTGTTCAGAAAGAACAGGGGTATCTGAAAATAGTAAAATAGAAAAGATCTAAGAGATAGTTTTTTCAGCAAAGTAAAAAAAATAAAAAAATATTGAAATTTTTTTTCGAAATTTCAAAAGCAGCCTCGGTAAAACTTTTTTGTCAGATTTTTTATGGAAAATTCATTATATACATTTTGTAGACAATTTAATTCCCTACATAGAAATGTATAATATGTTGGGGAAAAAATTTTATTTGTAAGTATTATGTAAGTATATACAGAAAACCGCAAAATTTGAAAATTGTACAGTGTTAGTTAGTACTGTAAATAGGTAATGTAAATATGTATATGCTAATAATAATATGTATATATTTGTAAAGATAATGAAATAAGAAATGTAAAAAAGTCATAAAGTTGATGGTAAAAAATTTTTATCACTTATGATTAGATGAATTTTGGAAATTTTAGGGTATTCGGAAAAAACAAAATTCTACGGTATATAGTATATAACTTTTTTTAGAAATTTATTTCTCCAAATACTATATATACATTTAGTAGGACATTCAATTCCCTACATAGAAATGTATAATATGTTGGGGAAAGAATTTTATTTGTAAGTATTATGTAAGTATATACGGAAAACCGCAAAATGTGAAAATTGTACAGTGTTAGTTAGTACTGTAAATAGGTAATGTAAATATGTATATGCTAATAATAATATGTATATATTTGTAAAGATAATGAAATAAGAAATGTAAAAAAGTCATAAAGTTGAAGGTAAAAAAATTTTTATCACTTATGATTAGATGAATTTTGGAAATTTTAGGGTATTCGGAAAAAAAATTCTACGGTATTTAGTATATAACTTTTTTTAGAAATTTATTCCTCCAAATACTATATATACATTTAGTATATTATATCTATATATTATTCCTGCAGGTATTTAGAAACAATAAAATATATAAATATACATATACACAGGGTAGTGGCATATTATATAAGAGATAACGTGTGATTGTAGGTCCGGTCACCTAGGCAAAATTACAAAATTGTTATTTTTTATATTAGGCCTACTCAATAAATGAAATACATCCTACCTTACAATTGTAAAAGTAATAAAAATCAATATAATTACTCACCCCAGTCCCATTATTATGTTATCCTGTTATCGCACTCCTATATTCGTGACATTGTACGAAAAACAATGTTTTTTTACAAACAATATTTCACACACTTCAGTAATATTTATGCATAATAAAATGCATAAAGATTACTGTTATACACACACACACACTTCACTAACACTAACACTCCGAAATAATACAGGATTTAGCAATAATTCGCGGATAACAAGCGAGCGCAAACTCACATACCACGGTGAAAAATTCGCGAAATGGCGGACTTCTGCGCATCAAACGTCAGAAGAGTGACGCAGTTCCATCGTCTTCCAGAGCGCAGCCGGGAAAGGCGATGCGCAATGCTGCCAATGTCAAAAGCTAAATTTCTTCCTCTTCAAAATGAAATATTATATGACTAGTATTTATAACTTGCACTGGATGTAATTCGTATTTTAAAATATGTCGTATAACGACAAATGGCCATTTGTTAGAAATTCAGAAAACAGCTGTGTTCATAAAATCGTAACTGTTGTGCAATCAATATTTCGTTCTAAAAATCAATACCACAGTGAAACTAAACTCTTTGGCTATGCAGTGGTACCACCCGCAACATCCTAGGACAAAAATTACCCGAGCAGGGTAATTCCAAAGTAGTCGTGTTTTTACATTTTCCGAGCGTCGACTGCAGGAATGGCGTAGCGGCAAAATTTCATTGTAATTATAATCGTCATGACATTGTTATAAAACTTGTAAACGGTTCATTTATGTAATAAAATGAAAGTTCAGAATGTGATCTTTCGAATGGTATAAATATTGTTCACTTCTGAGTTGACTATTAATGTTTTTTTTACCGTTAAAAAAAATTCGACCGGATATGTCGTATTACGACATTGGCCATTTTAAGGCAACACAACAATATGTCGTATAACGACACATGGCCACGGCTAGGGTTAAAAAAAGGTCTGCAAAATCGCCAAATCTGCTGGCCATTTCCCACTTCAACATTAGGCCACTGCTAGGGTTAATGTAATTATTGCCAATCAATTTTTGAAACTACCCGCAGTTTTGGTTCGGCGTAATGGTAGCAAGTGCCTGCCACGACGCAACGTGCTCCACAATACTACGAGACTAAAACACACTATTCACCGGAATGCTAGTCTATTATTTCCTTCTAGAAACGTAAACAAACAAAAAAACCGAGCGCTGATAAGAGCTGGAGTAAGTATTGGTAAACAACTTGGAAGCGAGCGCAAAAGTGCCCCCTCTCCCACACCTTCGAGGGGGGGAGCCGGAAACTGACCATATAGCAAACATTGTAGGGGCATGCACAAACTCGTGACGAAGCTACATTCATCCAGCTGCATTGGCTGAGGCACAGTATTCCTTTGAAAACAACTGGCTGGGTAGCGTAGTGGTTATCGTGCTCGCCTCATAATCCGAGGTTCGCCAGATCGATCCTGATCAAAAAATCGCAAAATTATGAGAAGGTTCGAAACTGGACCTGGCTGCCATTTGTCATTGGGCTATTAATTAAAGACGCTTTCTAAGAACAGGTTGACCTTAGACAGTAACATGACTAGGGTTTGGACACCGCAACCTATCAAAACGTTTAAAAAATGCCACTGGCAGATACAAAGAAAAACAAAACAAAATCAAAATACCCCAGTCGCAGCAAACCTGCAATTTCTATTGACTATATATATATATATATATATATATATATATATATATATATATATATATAAGATGTATATTCATATTTTAACAAAGTACCCTTTTTTTTATAAAAAACATTTTTATTTTAGACTGACATGTTTTGTGCGCTTAGGCCATTATCAAAGTCTATAAAAATATAACCTCACATTTAAAATAAAATAATTATTAATCATATGTTAAAATTAATTATTTTAAAGTTGCATATGAATTGTTTGTCATAATCGATAATATATTTGATTTTCTTCTGTTATTTTCTTTGAATACTATATTAAGTGATTTTTATGCGTCCCTGTTCTTATTTTTTCAATTTTATCAAATATTGGGCTTGATTGTTTAGGTAAAACTGTATTTAGTATGTTTGAAGGGTCTTTTTTAAAATTAAAGTAAATATTCATTTCTTCTTTGACAAATAGCTTCTCTCTTTCTCGTTCAAACTCTAAAATTGTTAGATAATCTTTTATATCTGTATATTTGTGTTTCGACTTTATCAAGTGTTCTGCAAAGTTAGATTTCATTGTTGTTTTGTTGTTCGATTTAAAAGCTTGTAGATGTTCATTGAATCTAATTTTGAAGTTTCGGGAAGTTTGTCCGATGTAATAAGTATTACACTCGTTGCAGTTTATTTTATATATTCCAGATCTGTTATATGTGTCGTCTTTATTATCTTGATGATTTGCTACTATTTTGTTGTATAATATTTTAAAGATATTGTTCTTAGTTTTATAGCTAATAGTAATTTGAGAATTTTTAAATGTGTTAATATCAAATATATATGTCTTAATAACACATTAAGCCACTTCCCAGGATTCAAAAGAAATATATTTACAAGTAAGTGGTACGATATTCAAAATATTAGGCTAATTATTTTCTATAAGAAAAACATAGGGGATGAGTACGCAGGTTTTCTGCAACAAGGAACTCAAAAAAATATTGAGTTTTGATGCACATATCAATAGAACTTGTCTAAGTAAAGTCACATACCAAGTTTCATCCATATACATTCTTAAATAAGCGATATAACATTTTAATCACTCTCCATAAGAATAACATGGGGACCGAGTACCTAGGTTTGCTGCTAAGGGAACCATAGGCGAAAAACTGGTTTTCAGTGCAAACAACAAACCACAACCAGATGTAGCCATATACCAAGTTTCATCAGTTTACGTTCATAAATAAACGAGATATCATTTTTTTATTTTTCTCCATAAGAATAACATTAGACAACGTACTGTGTTTAGCACTTTCAATATCTCAGGAACCAATTGACGTAGAGCAATGATCAAAATAGCAAATTGTTTGTTTTTTTATGCTGAATTAAATAGTAAAAGTTAAAATTTGATTTCAATAAAAATTACATGTGGAAACCCCAAAAAACCCATTTTTGGGTACAAAACCCCCCTTTAGATGGTGTGATTCGCCTGGTTTCCGAACTCGTTCGAATAAATGGTGCTTTACACATTTGTGCCAAATTTCATTAAGATAAGACCTTTTTTACGAGAGATCGTGCTTACGGACACACACACATATATATAAATTTGAACGAATGGTTTTTTTGGCATCTGGGGACCTCAAAATTAAAAGTTATCATGGTCTCGGGCTCAAGTCTTACCATGAGACCTACGGTAAGCCTAATAGCTTTTTCCCTATAGGGCAAATTCGCTAAAACAAAACATTAGACTATGATGGAGCTGCAAGGCCAGCTTGGAGTTCATGTACTCGTACTCTACCCACACGCAATGTGTTAAATAAAGCGTGCTAATTATTATTTTATATTTTCCAGAACTTACCACTCAACAAGGACTCCTTTCATAACATTGACCATGATCAGTAAAATAAAATTCTCATGCTAAAAATATAAAGACCACGTATTTTTCTTAATACTCCCTATACCAACAAGAATATTTGTAAAATTATGAATTAAAAAACGTTATCCTTGGAAGTTTATTCAAATTAAGTACTGCAAGAAGGATAACCTAGAAACAAACTTGGCGTCTGTCTACAGTGTCTACTGTCTTTACGTTCAGTTCACACACAACCATTACCATAGCAGCGAGCGGCCATGCCACGGTACACGGTAGACAGAATTCACCGAACGACCAGTGTTGCCAGACTGGGTTTGCCATTTTACCCGCAAACCCCCTATAAAATCCCCGCTTTTACCCGGTAAGTTTGTTGTAATCCCCGCGTGGGCTCCAAATACCCGAAAACCGGGTAATTTCTTGGAAGTTGCCTGACAATTACCGGAAAATTAACAACGATAACAGTTTTAGTAACCCTCAGCGCTTAATGTTAACCTAGATATCCATTTTGGTGGAGGGAGAGGGGTTTAGTGTTCTCTTGGAGGAGCCCCACACTACCCCTGCGGGAGCGGGTAAAAGAACAAAATTAATCTAGAATAAAATATTTGTTTGCAGTTAACTGGCATTTAATTTTTGTTTGTTTTGCATAGATTGATTTATTCAGTTTGTTTTCAAGTGGATGGTGGCTGCACCTGAACAAAAGATAACCGGATCATACAGCCTGATCAACGAGGTAAATATATCTAGAGGTATCGTTGGGGGTAAGAAAGTGTACCCTACATGCTGACCGCCATTTTCATTAAGTAACTAATCATATCATCTCTTGACAAGTTAAAATGTTTTGTCAGCACATATAACTTGTGAAGAGAGGATTTTATTGGTTGCCGTGGGCAGAGGGGGCAAAATGGTGGTCGGCCATGTAGGCTACACTTTTTTACACGAGACGAGACCTCTAGATATATTAACTTGCTTGAGTGGAATAGATTAGGTCAAAAGGCCAGATTTAAGCATCGGCGTACACCTAGGACGGGGCCCGCACCACTGGTTGCGCCTGAGGGCCTACAGCTAGTAAATCCGGCCCTGTTAGGTCATCTGATTTCACCCTATCCTGTCCCTCGTCCAGCAATGTTCCCGATTAGAACGAGCATTTTAATGCTCTATAAACAACGAGCTTAATAATATAATAGTGCAAGAAACACATGTTAATTTCCCAAGACAAATTGAAGCTTATATGTGGGGGCACCATTTCCCCCACTATTCACAATAAACAATACCCTATTTCTACATGTTATCCAACTGGTTAAAACAATCCTTTAACTTTAAAAAAGCTTTAGCAGTCCAAAATAAAAGTATGATAAACTTACAGGGATTATCGTGATGAAGCGCTTCCTGGCATCATCTAACACTTTTAACAGTAGCCTAATTTGGGTATAAGCAGAAGTAACTGTATACATTGCCACTAAACGACTTTACGCACGTTATTATGTTGTTTATGTTTCAATTTGAGTTTAAATTGCATGAATCTTGAATCTTTTACCGTTCAAATTGACATTTATACCAACTATCACACAAAATGGATAATACCCGATATTTCGGGTAAATCCCCGATCTCAGGTCCAAAATCCCCGGTTTTTAATCCCCGCACGACCTTCAAAATACCCGAAAACCAGGTAATTACCCGGTTTCTGGTAGGCAGAGGCTACGTACACGTCCGACGTGAGCCGCTACTGTTCGCGTCCGTTGCAAATTATGCACCGTACGTTACTTTTCCTGTGATTTTTAAAACAAATTGAGAGCCAGAAAACCACCTAACCTAACTAACGTAACCTAACCTAAGCGGTAGCGAAGTGAATTTGCCCTTACATTGGACGTGTACGTAGTCACTTCGTTAACACTGGTGCTGGTCACTGGTACTGGTACTGACTCTACGACCGTCTACGCGCAGTCCATGCCGCAGCTGCTGCGCATGCGCACCAGCGTTGGATAGGTGTCACTGTTACATCTAGTATTTACCTGTTCCTTTGTGCGTTCCACAGCTGAATAAAGTAACAGTGTGTAATGTAGCACACTGTTTTATTTATCAAGGTGTTGTTGCGAAACATAATTTTAGTTGTCTGCAAGATTCACTAGTTTTTTATCCTATACAATGTCAAATCAAAGTTTTCATCCTGTTTCTTGATCTAAATATACTTTTGTTGCAAAAATTGCCACCAGTGTCTCTTTAAATGATTTTTTAGACACATTTAGGCAAGTTAGCCGTTAAAAAACAACAATATTTAAAGGCCTACCTAAACCAAGTTTTATATATAAAGTTATTGTGTTTTATTTGAAGTTAAAATATAAAGCTTGTTTGCTCTATAACTTTATGGTATCTATTCATTTTGAAACTGTGAAGTCCTACTCAAATTAAATATGAAGACAATTCAAACAAATAAGTGTTGCAGGCATATTTAAGTTTTTTACTCATAGTAGACATTTTCTATTGACAATTATTAAATAGGCTGTTGTAAATATCTATTATGGTTTGCTGTTGCAAGAGAATCCTGCACAATACACCTGGTAATACACTAAATAAAACCTGGAGCCTATTTTATAAACATATTTATAAAATAGTTTTTATTGTATAACATTCGATGCCAATGATCAAATATAAAAAATAACCAAGGGCTAGACGACTAGTGGCTCAGTGGCTGTCAAGTTCACAGGTACGTAAAATCGGTTACTTTCAACTATAGCAGTAACTGTTACTCGGCATTGGCAGCATCCACGGAAGGAACGGTTACTTTAAAATATAGTAGTAACTGTTCCACGGCATGGACTGCGCGTAGACGGTCGTCTGACACGGTCCTCTCCCTCTGTCAAAGAAAACTGAAAGGTGTGAAGGTGGGGACTGTGAGGTTGCGGTTAGTTATTTGAGAATTTATTGTATCAGCCATGAATAGGCTATGTAAAATAGACTTAAGATAATATTTTATGTTGGATTGATATTGGACTAGGCTGGGCTGAGTTACAAAACGTCTAAGCAAATGTGGTATTTCATACTCCCAATTAGTAACACTGCACTCTCAGTTTGCCAGTCAGCTTTAGGATGAAAATGTTTGATAGAACTATATTAAATTATTAGCGGTCCCTGTTTACTACAGACAAACTAAACTTGTTGAGTTAGAATTTTTACTACGTGAAAATGTCTACCAACAAAATTACTTGTTACTTGTTACTTACTTGTTACTTGTTGTTTCCGTTCATAGGCCGATGGCGTTGAACAGGTCAAAGTGCTGAATAAGTTTCAGCCACTACAGAATGTGATTGGTAGGGAGGGGAGGGGTCAGAGAGTCACACAGGGGGTTACATTGCCCGAGATGTTCAATAATACTTTCTACAGAATAAAAACAGTGCACAATCAAATAATTCTTAAGTGTTACTTTAAATTTGTTGTCATCAGCAATGGATGAAATGAAGTTAGGCAACATTTGATAAAACTTTAAACCAGCGTAAAGAGGTTTTTTTTCAAAGACCGACAGTCTGTGAAAGGTGGAAAATTTTGATTTGAACCGTATTGTGAGTATGATTTCTTTGACATAGATTCATTAATTTTTGATTCCTAATGTATATTACTAACTCATAAAAATATAAGGCAGGAACAGTCAAAATACCTAATCTTATGAAGTAACTCTCACAATGCTCCCAAGGAGCGAGCCCAAAGATGACCCTGATGGCCTTTTTTGCCAGGTAAAAACTTTCCCTATGTGAGTCTTGTACCCTCCCCACAAGGCGATGGAGTACATGATGTGAGACTCCAAAAGACTGAAGTACACAATTCTAGAAACGTTTAAATTGCAGAATTTACATACTCTTCGGTACTTTGGTATTATACGGATGCCACCCTTATACAGCGCGTTGCAGCAGTTATGTTAGGATGGGTTATCATAAAAATGATTGTAGGACTTTCCTTGTTTTGTTACGAATCGAACGATACCTGATGAGTCATACTTCTGGCCGCCAAACCCCCTCCAAATCAGCCAAGGCCAGGTCGTTGACCGGAGCGTGCGCATCACCTGTCACCGCCTGTATCTGGGTCAGTGTCATGAGTGATTTATTGCCATGCACTACATTACATTTGTTTTCATAATGAGTGACGTTCTTTTGGTGTGGGATTTACCTCGAAATGAAGAGGAAAACATACGTATTTTTATGATAACCCATCCTAACATAACTGCCGCAGCGCGCTGTATAAGGGTGGCGATCGGGTGTGGCTGCTAGCGGCAGCGACGCATTCAACACGATCGTAGCGGACATCGCTGCCTTTTGGGAGGCACAACACAAAGACCGCTCATCAGAATGATGTAAAATTTGTACAGTAAGTCAATAAAAGTACGTTTTTTCGAATTATGTAGTTATCCTTTGTATCCCGTAGAAATTTAACCTCCAAAAATAGTGGCATCCGTATAATACCAAAGTACCTACTCTTCTCAACACAAACAGCCCTGAGGCAAGCTTTTTTTCTATTTTATCGATTTGGTCGGCCCATGATAAACCATCGTCCAGCCTAACCCCTAGGAAATCAGAAGAGTTGGAAGGATCCAGCATGTCCTCCCCAATAAAGACATTCAGATCATCAATTTCGTTAAACCTCCTCAATTGATGTGTACTTATGCAGAGATACCCTGTCTTTTCGGTGTTTAATTTCAAGGCGTTGCTGGAGAAATATTGAGCAAGTGTATTGATTTTTGAAAAAGTTTCAATTTCAAGGTCATGGACGTTATTGTTCTTGGTAAAAAGAGTGGTATCATCTGCAAAAACAAATAGACTCTCGTCCGACACCATCCCTTTCATATCATTAATATACGTCAGGAACAGTATCGGGCCAAGAATCGATCCCTGAGGCACTCCATTTTTGACCAATTGTTTGCTCGACTGAAACTTTTGAATTTTGAAATTTGATTGATGCTTCAGCTCAGCAAACTGGTAGCGGTCGGAGAGGAAGGAATGTAGCCAGCGATGGACACATCCTCCCACCCCAAGCCCCGCCAACTTCCCAAGCAAAATTTGGTGGTCGACACAATCGAAAGCTTTGGACAAGTCTGCAAAGCAGCTAATAACAGATTCCCCAGCCTCCATTGCATCGATACACTGATTTACAAAATCAATAAGTGCCAATTTGGTTGATTTGTTTTTTCTGAACCAAAATTTGCCTACTATAGAAAACTATAATATTAATTGTCATTGAAATGAGTCCTACAAACTCAACATAACCTAAGGATTTATACCGGAGCCAGGAGCCAGAATAGGACGCAGGATGGCACCATGGACCCAGAATCTTTGCTGTAATACAAGTGGCGATAGCAGCCAATGTATAGGTTGGGCCACGTGTAAGGAAGGTTCCTAGTGGAAGAGAGATAGTTAACACACCCCCCCCCCACTATTCTCCTCCAACGGTTGTGTACAGTCAAGTCAAAATTTTGCATGGACTGTAACGTTATTAATTGTATGACTTCTACTACATTTACATACCCTACTGTCCACTTTATTTACATTTGTATTCCAGCTGTATGAAATAATGTGATGGTAATAAATGAAAGATTATCAGTGAAAACAACTAAGTTAACTTAGATTGGTCATTTGTTTTAATGATATTTATGTTCATCGTTTATGTAGTGTCTAGGCAAGCGAAGAGGAACGAGAGGGTATAAATGTGTAGTTCGCTTCCGCTTGTGTTATTCCAGCTCAATATTTAGGTCTACATTATAAAATTGCTTGCCACATTGCTCTTCCGAAGACCAGTGCAACTCGACGAATTATAACATTGGTTATGATCTTGTGTGTTTTTCCGTATTTTCCTTCACTTTGTTTTTGCCGCTAAACTATGTGCTGGATTTTATAAACTTATTCATAGGCTACAATAAAATAAATAAAACACTGAATTAACCCTAGAAGTGGCCCAATGCTAAAGTGTGGAATGGCAGGCTAAATTTCTTGATTTTGCAGACATTTTTTTGAAAATTCGTATAAATTCAACCATAGAGGTAAACCTAGCCAACCCTATATTCATTTTGATCAGGAAGAACAGGGCAATTTAGAAATACTAAAATTATAAAGATCTAGAAAGGTAATTTTTTCGGTAAAGTGAAAAGAAGAAAAACAATTAGAATTTTATTTTTGAAATTTCAAAAGTAGCCTCGGTGAAATTTTTTCTACTGATTTTTTATGGAAAATTCATTATATACATTTTGTAAACAATCTAATTCCCTACTTAGAAATATATAACATGGTATGGAAATAATTTGTTTTGTAAGTTTTAGGGGTGTAATATAATAATAAACGGAAACCCGAAATATATGTAAACTGTACGGTGTTAGGATGTGTTGTAAATAAGTCATGTAATATATGTATATACTAATAATGATATATACATATTTGTAAAGCTAATGAAGTAAGGAATCCAAAAAAGTCATAAAGTTGATGGTAAAAAATTGTTATCACTTATAAATAAATGTAAATAAAAGAATGTTTTGCTATTTTTGTGTATTTGGGGAAAAATATTTCACAGTATTTAGTATATAACTTTTTTGTCTAATATTTTGCCCCCAAAGCAATATAATCATGTTGTAGTACATTCAATTCCCTACATAGAAATATATAACATGTTATACATAGAATACATAGGAGTATACATATAAATATATAACTCACCACTACCAGATAAATAATCCAATTAGCCTAGGCCTACGACGCAACATCACAAAAGTCGATCATCTCAATATCACTACCTATATTACCCTCTAAATCGTCATCAACGTCACTAATACTTTATTCAAGAGCACCCCGAATGTCACTACAATCCATTTTTGCGTAAATTCGGCTAAATAAATAACTAAAACAATCTTACACAACTGACAGCGGTCAAACATAGCGCGCCATTTTGGACTGGGACTTCGACATTGCATATTTCAAATGTCATGTCATATTCTCAACAAAAACACAACACATCGAGATAGATATAAGAAGAAAGCCTGAAATCTGCTGTTTACAATGATACCAAATACAATACAGTTTGGAGCAAGCCAAACAAACTAACTGAGACTTCGTAAACAGCAAACAGCTGCGCAGTTGCCGATTAGGCAAAAATGTGACGTAATGAAACTATTCCTTGGTGATGATTTTCAGAATAAAACAGTGCTGCCAACGGCAAAACTAAATTACTCTACATTTCTTCCTCTTCAAAATAACATATTATTTGACTAGTAACTATAACTTACACTAGATATAAATCCGATTTTCCTGATGGCCCTTTTTCGGCCATCTGCCATTGTACAACAAAACAGAAAACACCTGTTTTCAAAAAATCATATGATCTGTCTAATCAATATTTCGTTCAAAACATCAATACCAAAAAAAAGCGCATCTCTTTAGCAGTGCATTGGTACCAACCGCAACTTCCCACGACAAAAATTACCCGAGCTGTGTAATTTCAAAAAAGTAGTGTTTTGACATTTTCTTAGCATCGGCTGCTAGAATCGCATCGCGCCAAAAATTCATTTGATTTCTAATCGTCGTGACATTGTTGTATAGCTGCTACAGGGTTTGTTTATGTAATAAAACGAAAGTTCAGAATATTATCTTTAGGATGATATATATATATATATTGTTCACTTTTGAGTTGATTATTAGTGTTTTTTTACGTTACAAAATTTTCGGTCCCGAATGGCCGATTCTCGGCCCCTGCCACAGTAGGCTGCAAAAAATAGGGCCGAATCTCGGCCATTGGCCACTCCTAGGGTTAAATAACACAGTACCTAGTTATATGCTCATGCAATTTGTAACAACAGCACAAATATGTAAACAGTGACTAAAATAATCAAAACATATGTTTTGACTTTGACAGAAAGATACATATTGGCATTGTACATAACCCTATAAGTAGGAACACCCCATGTTATTTTAGTTTTGCCCCCAAGTTCAGAGGAGAATATAGCACTGACTGTCCCAGTTAATTCACCTTGGTCCTGACATGCGCCAATGTTTACCTTTAAAACGTCAAAATGAGTATGTTTGTTTGTAAACAAACTAATAAATAACAGATTCCGTCAGTATATTTTAGCAAGCTATTAGAATTTAAGCTAAACAATTAACTTTATCCATAAACACTAAAACCCGGTCTGAATAGAGTCAAATATGCGATCGTGACTCTATCTGAGTTCGGGGGTTGGAGTTATCACTAGAAATCGTTTTTCCATAAGCTACTCCATAATCGTTTTTCACTACTTACTCGGTTATGTATACACTGGTATTGGTTAGCTTGACTGTACTAATACGCGTGGAGGGGGAAGCCATTGATCTGTGATTGTACATGCGCAGACTAGTCGCCGAGCACCGTGGTCCGATCTGTAGACCTACTCGAATGTTATTATTTCGGTCAGCTGGTTTGAAGTATTTGTTTCAAATTAAATAGAAACGCATAGCTTTTAAATGTTTTCATTTTGAATTATATTGTGTAGGCCCTAAATTGCAAGTTGTTTAATTTATCGTCAGTTTTCCATTTTGTTATATTATTTCCTTTGGTTTGTTTAAGATTTATAAGTTTATAGTTCTGCGACGTATTTTCCCCCTGTAAGAAAATATTCGCAAGAGTATGATTTAATTTAGCCGCAGATGGCTCAGCTTACATTGGCTAGGTTATTCCGGGGTTCTACTGGCACACAGGGGTTTACGGACCGGACATCAACGCTGGTTTATGTTTAGGGCCTGTGTGTTGAAGGGACGGATTCAGAGATCCAAAGATTCAAAGATCCTCACACGTCAACCGAAGCTTATTGTCTGTCCCTAGTACGTTAGTTGGGCAAACCAGTGCCCGTGCCCTTTACGAGATCCAGGAGTTTTTTCCCAATACTAACGTCCCATTCATGACCTGGTTGCTTGCAACCAAACAGAGCCCTTCTTGTCGCCCCGAGTCTCTCGCAATCCAGTATGATGTGCTTGGCAGTCTCTTCAGACTGATTGCAAAGCCTACACACCTGACTTTCATATTTCTAAGTCTAAGAGTGTGGAGATGTTTCCTGGAGTGGCAATGTCCAGTTATCAACGCAATCACCTGCTTAACCCGACGTCTGCCCAACCTCACCAACCAGTTAGTGAAGTAAGAGCTAATGTCTGCTAGCAGACTTTTGCTAAGTGCTTGACCAGAGTAACCCTGCCATTGCTGGCGATGTAAGTCCCTGAACCATTTGTTGATCGTGTGAAAAGCAGTTGTTTTGCTTATGCCACAGCTTGGCTCTAGACCAAAGAATGACATACCGGAACCTCTTTTAGCAAGCTCATCTGCCACCTATGCCTACATGGCCAGGTACCCAACCAAGTTGCATGTTGCGAGTTCGCTGAGTGCGTTGTAACACACTCACACTAATTTTGACTTGATTTCGTTAGAGTCAAGAGCCTTTGAGGGCAGCCTGACAATCTGACAAGATTACTATATGCTTGTCGCAATAGTGTCTGGCAAGGCCTAGATTGGCGCAAACCATGATGCCACAAATTTCTGCTTGAAAAATAGTACAGTTTTGTCCCAGACTTGCGCAGAGTTCTGTTCTGAGTGATTCACTGTAGCCAGATTTTCCTTCAGTGAGAGAGCCGTCCATGTACCAGACAAGGCTGCCTTTCCTGAAATAGGGCCCTTCCTCAGATATCCACTCTGCTATGGAGCAGAATTCAACAGAAAAAGGTTTTATTGAAAACCATCTCCGTACTCATGTCATCTGAAGTCATTTCAAGCACAGGGCTGTGAGCAACGGCTTTGGTGATGGTGCATTGGCCTGTTCCAGACAGGCCTTCCCTCCATTGGCCTGCGACTTTTAATTGATAGGCTGATTTTCGTGCTTCTGCCTTGATGAAGATATCCAAAGGCAGTAATCTAAGAGCAACTTCAAGAGTTGCTGACGGGCTGCTCCTGAAAGCTCCAGTGACTAGAAGTGTGCCCAGCCTTTGTAAACTTGTGAGTTTGGCTATGGCTGTAGTCTGGTTCACCTTTGTCCACCAGACTAGTGATCCATATGTGACTTGAGGCCTTATTACTGCCTTATACAGCCACAGCGCTATGTGAGGCTTGATCCCCCACGTGGAGCCTGCAAATCTCCTGGACGTCATGAGCGCCCATTTTGCCTTATGCGCCATTCCAAGTCAGCTTAGAGTCAATTGTCAGCTCTAGGTATTTGACTGTACCTGATACTTCAAGCCGTGTTGGTCCAAGTCTCAGCCGGGAAAAAGACTCTAGGTTCTTTTTTCTTGTGAATGGAACAACTATTGTCTTTTAGGGGTTTATGCTTAGTCCCTCTCCAAGACACCAGACATTGACATATTGAAGATTGACATTCATGACATCAGCAACAATATTCGGAAATTTTCCCTATACCACGATGACTATGTCATCTGCATAGCCCTGGACAAAGACGCCTCTGCTAGCGAGCTCACGAAGGAGACCGTCTACCACAAGGTTCCACAGAAGAGGCGAAAGCACACCTCCCTGCGGACAACCTTTTGTGGGTGCGATCACTATCGATTCATCTTGAAGATCGGCTCTAATCCATCTGGAGCAGAGCACGGTCTCAATCCACCTACAAATAGCAGACTCAAGACCATGCCCACGCACCGCCCGGACCATGGCCGTGTAAGTAACATTGTCAAAAGCACCTTCAATGTCCATGAAGGTGCATAGAGCGATTTCCTTAGCAGCAAGGCTGTCCTCCACCCTGCTCACAAATTGATGCAGGGCTGTTTCGCAGGACTTACCAGGCTGTTGATGTCTTTCTACCAGTCTTTCCAGCGTCTTCAAGAGAAATGACGAGAGACTAATGGGACGAAACGATTTTGCAGTTGAGTAGTCTGCTCTTCCTCTCTTGGGAATGAAGACCACCCTACTGAGGCGCCAGGCTTGAGGAATGTACCCATAAGCTAGACTTGCTCTGAAGAGTTCGCACAGGAGGATGAAGAGAGCTTCCGGTTCTTGCTGTAACATTGCCGGTATGATACCTTACCCCCCCCAGGAGATTTGAATGGGCCAAACTTGCTGATGGCCAAATTAACTTCGGAAAGTGTAAAAATTCGTCTGGCTAAAATCCAGCTTCCGCGATCAGCTCTTGGCCATGAGCCCATTTCGCTGTTGCCGAACATGCCAGAACAATCACTCTCAAAAATGAAACCCGGAAAGTGAGTCTCAGAAGTTTGAGACTTACACCAATTCCAGTGGTATATTGTCCCCCTGGTGACCTCAGGGATCCCAGGAGGCCAATTGGGCCTGAGGCTAAAACACGCTGCAGTCTTGCTGCTGCGCTGAGACTGTTTACCTCTTGTTTACTCTTGTGTAAACCATCTCCAGGAATTCTCTTTGGCTTTTTTGATTGCAAGGCTATATTCTGTGAGAGCCCTATATTATGGCTCCTAGATATGGCTCTGTTTGCAATGGTTGTAAAGCTTCCTGACATCTGTCCTTTTGCAGTCAAGGCAATTGTGATGAAAGCAGCTTACGATTGGGTTCTGAAGAACAGAAGCAATCTGGTCCATGTCTGCAAAGCAGCTGACCCTCCTACCTAATGATCCCAGTTGAGACAGGAGGTCAGACTTAAAGAGTGACCAGTCCGTTCTCCTGGGATCTCGATAGCAGGGCGAGTCACCTTCACTTTGCAAGTTAAAACAGATGTACCTGTGGTCAAACAAGGAGGCCTCATGGCTTAAGTGCCAACTGTCATGACCCTAAGGACTGCTTCTGAGCAAAAAGTAATGTCAATAACCTAACTTTGATTTCGTGTAACAAACGTCGGACGGTTTCCGACATTACAGATAAAGGTTCTTAAATATGAGAAACTGAAGAAGAGCCTCACCTCTTGGATTCGTGTCGTTGCTTCCCCATCCGATTTTGTGATGGGCATTGGCGTCACAACCTAAAAGGAGTTGTCGTCCGCCAGCGCAGGATGACTCCATTTAAAGTTTGAGTTCTCTCGATGGAGGAAGGTCCCCGGAGTCGTAGGGCAAGTAAACCGAGCCTGCAATTGTGCTCCATTCCTTGCCTTCATAACTCCAAGTTATAGACACCGCAGTGAGATCTCTAGAACAGAATTCAGTGAGGGTTAAAAAGGCAATCCATATCTTTCTTCACAAGTATGCATGTTCTGAAATTGTTGAGAGAGGTACAGTAAATCAACCTACCCTTGGTATTGCCCAGGCCTGCACCCTTCCTTGGTGAAGCCATGGTTCTTGAATCAGTGTCAGGTCAACGCTGGCTTGGGCCTGGCTTTTACACTCAAACGTGAAATAAGTTCACCACAGATGTAGTTTATAATCACAGCCAAACCAGGGGGGGGGGAGGTTGAGGGAGGACTTGACGTCATCACTCGCGGGGTTGACACACACTGCAGCTTGGGCCATGTCTTCTACAGCGACTACTCGCACCAACGAAAATGCCCAGAGTGCCTGCAACACCATATGTCACTAAACCCTATTGGTAACAACGCCTATAACTCCTAGATAAGTAATCGGGGCTGGCTCGGCTGATGCCAACACGATCTAACGTGTACACCACTGGCTACCTTACAGAATACTCGACACAGTAGTCTTAAATTAAATTATTCAGGCAGTGCCCAAGCCAATCAGTACGTTACTAATATAATAAACTGGATAATCTCGTGCTCAATCTAAAGTAGGCCTACCAAGTAATTGGTCTCAAACTACCAAGCACAGGCACATGCAACTACAATACGCCATCTCATGAAACTTGTCACGATTTTAAATTAATACAGAACACAATGGCAACCGTAGAACAATCCAAAACTAACTACTTTGGCCGGGCTTGTTTCCAGTAATACGACACGTGGTGACAAAGCGTGTCGGCATGTGCCCCATATTGTCAGGCCTCAAAAGGTTTCTCAAACCACCTCGCCTCGAAATATATATTTCCCGACTTCGGAAAAAAAATAACCAATGTGTCTGAGGCTTAGCGAAATATGTCTAAATAAATATAATATTTATTTTCAGCCCTGCCTAGACAGTAAACACCACTCTGACTCAAGCGTGTCTTAATGGAGCACGTGGCAAAAATCTTCGTCACAAGTTTTAAACTTGAATTGTATATTAATAATAATAGTATAATAATATTCAGTCAAAACTCACCAAATAGCAGGTCACAACCCAACTCAATATGCAGATCTCACTGCACAGATAGCTACATATCCCCAGGGCCCAAGCCATATTTAGGACCTCTGAGGCCCCGGGCGTATAGGAAAATGGGGCCCCCCTAACATAAATTGAAGCATGTGTGTAGGTATATGTACATACGAAAGTTATTTTTACTATTCTGTAATATAACTCCATTATTTTTGATATGGTAGTATTTAATGAATGTTCCAAATATACAAATAAATAACAAATTTTAATTTATTATCAAAACGTTAAAACTCACAAAATAAGAATGTTGGACAGTATTTAATTTTCCATAATGCAAGATTTGGTACAGTTTTAGCTCTCTTAAGCCTGTATCCAATAACCTAATAATTTATTCAGTTAATATACAATAAATACCCCCGTAGCAGCAAACCTGCGTACTCAGCGAATTTCCAATGCATATATATGTATCTTAATACCACATAAAGCCACATACCAAGTTTCATCAATATACATTCATAAACAAACGATTTATGACATTTTAATTATTCTCCATAAGAATAACATGGCGGCTGAGTATGCAGGTTTGCTGAAGCAAGGAACACAAAAAATGGGGTTTTATACAAATATCAATATAACTCATGTAGGTAAAGCCACATACCAAATTTCATTAATTTATTTTCATAATTAAGGGAGATAACACGTTACTTATTCTCCATAAGAATAACATGGGTCTGAGTACGCAGGTTTGCTGCTACGGGAGCCTTTGGAAAAAAATTGTTTTTCGTCATACTGCTTCAAAAACATCTGTTTTTGACAGAAGCGTTGAGATTCAAAAGTTCTTCATTTTAGTCTTTGGATAATAACATATGTTTTGATGATCATTATCGTACTAGGACTAAAAAGATCATTGTTGATGATACTTTTGATTCGAGGTCGTCATAAATCGATTAAAATTCATTCGATTATAAATAATCGAAACATTCATTGTTATTATCGAAACATTCATTGTTGTATTGTTATTTGAAGAACAACCGATTGATTCGAACCACAATGATTGGTTTGAATGATCGACTCAACAACCGATAGATATGAATGAACCGAAGTTATGCATGTGCAACAGCTGATTGTTTCAAGAGACAAGCTGAAAGAAACATTTGAGGTTATGAAGACACAGTACGTAAATTTTACTTTTGTTTTTGTTTAAACCTTAAGTTTTTTGGCAGTATGACGAAAAATATAGTTCGTCACTCGGATCAAAAGTGTCTTTTTAATACTCGCTCATTTCCCAGCCTCGGCTTCGCCTCGGCAGTTAAACTGGAGCTCGTATTAAAAAGATCCACTTTTGATCCTAGTGACGAAATATACTATTTTTGAGCAAATATCAATGGTCCACAACCAGATGAAGCCGTATACCAAGTTTCGTCAGTATACGTTCATAAATAAGCGAGATATAAAATTTTTCTTTTCCTCCATAAGAATAACATTAGACAACGTACTGTGTTTAGCACTTTCAATATCTCAGTAACCAATTGACGTAGAGAAATGATCAAAATACCAAATTGTGTGTTTTTTTAAGCTGAATCCAATGGAAAAAACTAAAATTTGACTATTTCCAAAATTATATGTACAAAATTCGAAAAACCCATTTTTGGGGTACAAAACCCCCCCAAAATACCCCTTTGGATGGAGCGATCTGGCTGGTTTTCGAACTTAAAGTCATAAATGTTGCTTTACACGTTTATCCCAAATTTCATCAAAATCGGATAATTTTTACGAGAGTTATCGTGCTCACGGACACATATATATATATATATATATATATATTTATATATATATATATATATTTATATATATATATTTATATATATATATATACAGTTTCGAACGAATGGTGTTTTTGGGGTCTGGGGACCTCAAAACGAAAAGTTATCATGGTCCCGGGCCTAGGTCTTACCATGCCGACTACGGTAATAGCTTCTTCCCTATAGGGGAAATTCGCTAAAAACATTATGACTAATTCAAATACCCCCGTCGCAGCAAACCTGCGTACTCAGCGAATTTCCAAATCAAAATCAAAATTCTTTATTGTCACATAAACGTTTTACAACAGCAAAGCTATTTTAACAGGTGACATTGTCAATATCTTAATATACCTTAATATACAAAACCTAAAACTTGTATAAGCAACCCAAAAACAAGACTGCAAAGTATAAAAGGAAAAGTGAGAAAAAAGGGGATTGCACAGATACAGACCTTAATTTTAAAAAATAATTAGATTGAAACCTAGAATTTGAGTTCCGGACTTCAATTTAAAAACTATCATTTAAATATTCATTCACAGATTAATAACATATATTCAGCAAAAAAGATTTCAACTTAGAATTGAAACCAACTGTGTCAAAATCAGATTTTAGGGCTGAGGGAAGTTTGTTGTAAAGCCTTTTACACATATAACCATGGGTTTTTTCAAACAAAGTTAAATGATGTATTTGATACTGCAAGTCATTTTTGTTTTTAGTGTTATAATTATGCTCATACTGTTTGGATAAGACGGACAAGAAATTAACTTTAAGAAGAATCATGGATCTATAAGTATACAAACTAGGCAGCGTCAACAAACCTAATTGTTTAAAGATGGGCTTGCAAGATCTCCTAATATTTGAAAAAGTCATGATCCTAATAATTTTTTTCTGAATTTTAAATATTGTTATAATTTCTGTACATGTTCCCCATAGTTAAACTCCATATTGCAAAATAGAATTGAAATAAGAATAATAAACGAGTTCGCACGCAGCACGCTGACGTGAGGGAAGTGAATTTCGACATAAAAAACTATAAAAACTCAAAATCAGTTAAAAACATACATTTATTCCAACTTTTATTAAAATCTGAAAACATTGATTTTTTGGCTGTTCTGATGCTCCTGGTTCTATTTACCTGCAATGCTGGGAATACAATTTTGCACATTATAAGGTTAGGAGAAGGTCCTGTCAGGCTTAAAAGTAGGCGTGAGGTTGTTGGGGATGATAAAATTACACCAACAAATGAATAACAGGCTTTTCTAATGTAAAATCCCCACAAGACAACGTACTGTGTTTGGTCGATACACATTTTCTTTAATAACTCGGTAAATATTTATGCTAGAATTACGAGAGAGGGCTTAAAACTTTCGCCTCTCCAATTCCCATCTTTTTACATGCATTTATTTTACATACGGGGCTTTTCTGACCCTTTTTGGGCCCAAAAACTCAAAATTTGAAAGATTAATCCCCAAAAAAGGGGTTTAGAGTTTTCTGATTGTTTTGCCCAACGAACTTGTCCAACTGATTACAGAAAGGAACGTCCCTACCAAATTTGAAGTAAATCGGACAAAAAATGTGACCGCTAGAGTGCAAACACACACACATATATATATATATATATATATATATAAAATTTTGAACGACCCCCCAAAACGTGTTCAGGGGGTCACATTAGGAACTTCTATGGTGGTCCCGGGCTTAAGTTTCACCGTGCGGATCAAGCTAATAGTTCACTTTCCAAAGGAAATTCACTAACAACCAGTCTTGTATCCTGGTCAATTAATCTCCTTAAAACCAACATTTGAAAACATGCACTATTTAATTTGTTACTAATCATGGTTAAATGTTTCTTCCAGTTTCAGTTAGAATCTAGTAAAAATCCCAAAAAACTAGCATGAACACTAGGTGGCATTTTGTTTCCATCCAAATCCAAAAATGCAACATCTGAAACACTGCTTTGCGCGGATTTAAAGAGCAACACATCCGTTTTACTACTATTGAGTTTAAGGCCATTTGCATTAAACCCTTGGAGAGATCTGTTAAAACTTTTAAAGTGTTTAATTGAAGCTGTAAATAATTAGTGCCAGTAACTAGGGCTGTTGTGTCATCTGCATATAAAATATTGTTTGAGTTAACGCAACTATCAAGATCATTTATATAGATCAAAAACAAAATCGGGCCTAATATAGATCCTTGAGGAACCCCAACACTTATATCATGCCATTCTGAGAAGGTTTTGTTTAAATTTCTTTTAATTATAACTCTTTGTTTGCGATTCTCTAAATATGATTCTACCCAAATCTTTGCCCTTTGTGAAAAATTATACTTAAATTGTAATTTTGCCAATAAAATATTGTGAACTACACAGTCAAAGGCCTTGGACAAATCACAGAACAAACCAGTTATCCTCTGCGATTCGTCCAAGGCCTGAGCGACTGATTCAACAAGCTTAGAAGCAGCCATTGTAGTGTTTTGATTCGGCTTGAACCCATATTGTACCGAAGAAAAAATATTATGAGATTCAAAAAAGGACAAAAAAGGATTCAAAAAATGGGTTTTTATGCAATTATCAATATAACTCAACCAAGTGAAGCTACATACCAAGTTTTATTAATTTATGTTCATAATTAAGGGAGTCATTACATTTTACTTATTCTCCATAAGAATAACATGGGGGCTGAGTACACAAGGTTTGCTGCTACGGGAATAATCAACAAAACATTTATTTTTTGTGTAAATATCAATATACCAGTACAACGTGAAGCCACATACCAAGTTTCATCAACATACATTCATAAATAATCGAGATATCAAATTTTATTTATTCTCCATAAGGATAAAATTGGACAACGTACTGTATTTAGCACTTTGAATATCTCTGCAATGGTTGGACGTAGAATCACAATTTAAACACCAAAATGATTGTTTTGTTGAACTGAACAGATTGGTAAAAGCAAATGTGAAGTTTACATTAAAATAAACTGAAGAAAAGCAAAAAACCTTTTTCCCATAAGATTAACATGGGAGATTTTATGAGTAGGTTTTTTGGATTTTCTCCGCAACCACTTAACCTAGGTTAATAATTTAAAATACCATATTATTTGTTTTTTTAAGCTCTATAACATGGTTGAAACCAAAATTAAGTTGTTTAAAAATGTTAGGGTGAAAAAAGCAAAAAAACTGATTTTTGAAAAAATTAAAATCCCCATAAACCCCCCTTCCCATGGTCCGATTTTTCTGGTTTTCAAACTTAAAGTCATGAATGTCATTTTACACATTTGAGCCAAATTTCATCGAAATCGGACGTTTTTTTACTCAAGTTATCGCATTCACGGACACACACATATATATATAAATTTGAACGAATGGTGTTTTTGGCATCTGGGGACCTCAAAACAAAAAGTTATCATCGTCTCGGGCTAAAGTCTTACCATGAGACCTACGGTAATAGCTTCTTCCCTATAGGGGAAATTCGCTAAAATCAACAAATTTAGAAATAAAATAAATCTCGTGTAATTGCTTTATTGTACTAACATAATTAAATACCCCCGTCGCAGCAAACCTGCGTACTCAGCGAATTTCCAATGCATTTATATTTTTCTCACTAGTACATAAAGCCACTCACCAAGTTTGAAAAAAATACATTCTAAATAAGTGATTTATAACATTTTATTTATTCCCTATAAGAATAACATTAGGACTGAGTACGCAGGTTTGCTGCTATGAGGAAGATAAGAAATGAGTTTTTATGCAATTATCAATATAACTGAACCAGGTGAAGCTACTTACCATGTTTTATTAATTTATGAACGAAACAAAAACTATAGGTTCAAAAAACAAAAACCTAACCTCAAAACAAAAAGTTATCATGGTCTCGGGCTTAAGTCTTACCATGAGACCTACGGTAATAGCTTATTTCCTATAGGGGAAATTCGCTAAAACAAACAAAATGTAGCATATATGAAAGAAATATGTTTAAATTTGATACACATTGATTAGGAACTCTTTGAAAGTTTTTTTATCAATATACTGCTAGATGGACTTTGTTAAATAATATTTCATGCAGTATATTCAGTAAAAACTCCTTATTTCTGCATTTCTTGGCTGACAAATCATTAATTATATGTTCAAAGTCAAGGCAAAGCAGCTAAAAATGCTACAAATCCGTTGCTTAAACCTGTTATTTGATTGTTTAAAGTATTAAATGCGGAAATTCACTTCCCTAACGTCAGCGTGCTGCGTGCGAACTCGTTTTCTATTCTCAGGAATGCTATAGTTATTTGTGTATTAAGGGAGTAAAGTGCAACTTTGTCTCCCTGAGGGAAATTGTTGGCGCCCGACGCCGTAGGCGAGGGCGACAATTTCCCCGAGGGGGACAATGTACTTAACTCCCGTAATACACCCAACATTCTTCCCACACCCCAAAATCCACAAGTATTGATAAGTATTCATCACAATCGCTGTCCATTTTGGTTGCGTGGTGCGTAATCAAGGTCCATATATACTTTGAACAGGTTTGCTGAGTCGATCTATTTGAGGTTTTCTAATCAACCGGAAGAGACCTCGCAAAAAAAACTGGAAGGTCACATGATCACCATTCCAATCTGCAGTGTTGCTGGAAGCATGATATTTATCGTACGAGTACCATATTTTCCTCATCAGTGTAATTAGAATTAACATTGTTTAACTGTTTACATTCTATGATAAGCTGTTATTTTATGAAACTAATATATTGTTTTGGTTTATTTGTATTATTAGATTAATCGTTTAAGGGTTTAAATTTTCTTTCTGCATGTCCAGTGACAATTTAAAAATAGCTGTACTATTATTATACCTTTAAGGTTGGCAACACTATGGTATGTTGTTGGATTATGAATCTCCTCGACACCCTCTTAAGACATCTTTGCTGCGAACATTACTCTCATGTAAATAAGCACACCTGGTCTGAAAGCTCTACGAACCTTGGTGCGTAGTAACCACTGACCTCTATGTTATATCCGGAGTCACCACTCCGTGGTGAAAAAGCATGCAGCTGTGTTTATGCTGGCCAGATGTTTTTTTGACGTTTTGGTGGTATAGTTATTACATTTCCTATTGGTTGAAATTTTGACATCGTCCACCCAATGCATTTTGATTGGTCCAGTTAACGGTAGGGTGATAACACAATAGAGCAAAAAGTCAATGTTGACGGCACATTTTTGGAAAATATTTAGGCAGAGAGTAGTGACTCCAGATATAACATAGGGCTCAGTGGTAATAACTAACCTCGGAACTTGGAACGTTAAATGCAGCTGGAGCGAGATATCAATCAGCTGATTCTGTTCCGCGGGAGACAAAGTAGCACTATACTCCTTCATTACAAGGAGTAAAATTCGACTTTACACAGTAGGTGGGGGATATAGTATATTTCATAACAAGAGTGGAAAGTGGGGTTTTGCATGTTCGAGACCATATGTTTGAAGTGCGAGATTTATCGAGCACTTCAAATATGGTCGAGAATATGCAAAACACTTTCGTTTGTGTTTTGAACGATACTTTTCACTACACTATGGAATAAAAACTCATTGTTGGAATGTTAACTGTTTATTAAATTAGAAACATGTTTTAAAACCAGGTCTACTATTTTAATTGAAAATTCACATTAATTGTACAGTTTTTGTTATTAGAAATAGATATTCCTTCCATTTCAGTTGGTGAAACGATAGCAAGAATGTGTTTAGGTTTAGGTGTTTAGGTTAATGTGTTGACAATGGAAAATTTTCGGTTGTAAACAATGTTACTTTCGGTAGTAAACAATAGACAGCTGTTGAAAATATGATGTTTCGCAGGTTGTAAACACATAACGAAAACAGCTGAACTCATAGTAGTGTAGTGAAAAAGCTTTTAATCACTCTGGTTTAATGCTAATTCAAAGGTAACTTTTTACGTGTAAACTATTTTTACGGATGCATTTGATGTTGTTATCTCACACAAAAATGTTCTTAATGAGATTTAAATACCTATCTGGAAATATAGTAAAAAGTCGATTAAATATTATAGACGTTTGTACATTATTTTTTATTTAAATTTTACATGATGACGACACAATGAAATGCTATCTTCATCATTGCTCTCGTCTCTTCCTACGTTATTTTAATCAGGGTGTGGGGGGTAATCGGAGAATTCAGTGTTGGCAACAAAAATAAAAAGCATATATCCCATACCCGTAACCGTAACCCTTACCGAGACCGGGGCGATGCTATTCGTATTGAGTATAAATTGGTTCCAAACAAACATCTTTACCTTCAAACTATTATAAAACCCAGAAATATAATACGGATAAACAAAATAACAACAAATAGGCTATAAGCTATCCTATTATTAATATTGTCATCTTTGTTATTAATTGTATTATCATATCTAGGATCACCTCAAACACTTAAAGACTACTCACTCAGTGTTCAACACGTTAACACATTCAGTGCGGTATAGATGATGTAAGGTTCACCCAGGAGCTGAAAATTCTTATTCACTAAAAACATAGGTAATACATGTCAAAACAATTTTTGAGTGTTAAAAAAAATTCAGGTAGTCCTTTCCTGTAATTAGTGCCGATACATTTTTGGAGTTCATGAGCTCCACCCGCAGTTTTGGCTCGGTGCAATAGTAGTAGGCGCCTGCCGCAACGCAACATGCACCACAATCCCACGCAAACGAAGCACACTATTCGCCGTAATGCTCTATTATTTCCTTCTAGAAACATAAACAAACAAAAGCCCGAGCACTGATAAGAGCCGGAATGTTGGTAAACAACTTGGAAGAGCGCGCGGGGAAGCGTCTCCCCTCCTCTCCTTCAAAGGGGGGGGGAGAGACTGAAAACTGACCATATTGCGGACATTGTACGGGCATAGACAAACTTGTGTTCAAGTTTCATTTATCCATCTGCAGTGGCTGAGACACAGTATTCTTTTGAAAACAACTTTAGATTTTGGAGCTCATGAGCTCCAACCGATCGACTGGCAAGGCCAGCTTGGAGCTCATGAGATCCACCCGCACTGAATGTTTTAACTGATTTTCGTAACCAATTATAATCTTGATAGGCCTAGGGGTGAGGCTCAAAATATTTTACTCAAGAAAAAGATAATCTATTGCAAATATATACAATATCTACAACTTATCCTCAGCAAAATAAGATGCTCTACAATAGCGTCAGCAGTTACATTAAAAATATTACCTGGCCTATTTCTGCTACTGGATTAGGGCAAATTTATCAAATCTGCACACGGTATTCAAAATTATATTCATTAGTGAATTACTTTGGATTTGAGACTTAGTTTGAACGTACGCCCTTTACAATTTAAAATTATTTGTATTATTGTCACAACTTTTTCAGAACAAAACTAAAACACTGCCTCGCGAGGTCCCCTTTAGTGGCCCGTGGGGTCCCACTTTCGTGGCCTGGGGCCCCAGGCGCTCGCCCCGTGCGCCCTTAGGGAAATACGGCCCTGCGTATCCTGGCCACGGACACGCACAGCACTCTTGATCTGGCAACGTCCGGCACTCAGGATGAACTGTCTCACCGAAGCTGCGGGATACCCAGGCCGATCAGTGCTGATAAGGCTGGGTCAAAGTGCAACCGGCCGCTTGCTGCCACTGCCTGCTACCTGTCTCTTGGCTGTACCGCCGCGACGACTAAATCAAGCCTTCTTTTACCCCCCCCCCCAACTTAATGACTCGTTACAGTTCTCAATATAAAAAAAGTTAAATAAAAAAGCCAGGAAGGGAAAGGTAGGACTCAGGCCTACCTTACCTGGTTTAAAGATTTCCCCATAAATTTAATATTTTGTTTTGTAAATTCCAACACATTGTTAAACATTGTCACGGAATAAATATTATTATTATTATTAAAGTCTGAATCTAGTGATGAAGATGAACTGCTTGCACTAGAAATATTTCAATAAATGATTAAAATTATTTTTTGGTAGATTTTAAAAGTAGGTCTCTACTTATTATTTTTTGGTAATGTATGGTCTCTGGTATCATAAATGTAACGTTGGGCGGCTTTTAACACTATCCCTGTTTTATCATTACCCGACATCAAATAAATATATAAATCTTTAACAAAGATTATTTTCCCTTTTTATTAAATAACAACATGTATTTTGTTTTGTTACGGTACTTCAAATCAAAATGTTTGTTGAAAACCATACATTAAGAAGTTTTGGATATCCTTACATTCATTTAAAAACTTGCACTAGGTTAAGTCTTTAATCTCTCATAAGAACCTGTTTTGTCTCGTTTTTGTATCAATAAATGAAATTAAATTATTTGCTTGAGATTTATTTGTTTTAAAAGTTGTCTTCTGTGAAAATTTATTTTAACATATAACTTATAACGAAGTAGGAAATGTAAATCGCTTAGTAACTGACAAGACATCTTATCAGGAAGTACACTGATAGAGCAGCTAATGTAACTTTGTACATTGAACTTCATGTTTTATCTTCTGATTACAAATGACATTTGATTTGTTACAGAAGTGTTACCGGATTCCAAAAATCAACACTGCCACAATGTCTCTCCCTTTTTCTATTTTTGTGAGAGGATTTTCCAAGTCAACAACTGTGTCAACAGCTATAAATAATGTCACAGTCATTGGAGGTGGTCTTATGGGCTCTGGAATTGCTCAGGTAATTATAGTTTATATTGAATTTTGAAAATATAATTACTGTGTAGAATTTTTTGCTATGAACAACACATTTGACAAATAAACCCCTAATCTTCGTCTATATTTTTAGCTCCAACCCTTCCCAGACTGTAGGCAGATATATCTGCTAATTGTTTTGCATTTAGCGAATAACAGACAGATATAACCCTTAATTTAAAAACAATTTTAGTAACGTTTAAACACGATTAAATTTGTTGTGCTATAAAAATACTCAACCGTACTGTATGTACTATACAAAATTAATTCAAAAACCAAACAAAATATGCAAACAATAAAATTAAACAGATCATAAACTCATATGAAATGTAAATCAGATAAAATATTCACAGACAATGTAAATCAGATAAAATATTCACAGACAGCTGAGGGCGTAAACTATACACTGGTCTGATATTCATGTGTGGTTGTAAGTCAACCTCAACTTATTGTAAAATGGAAAAAATTGTATAGATATAAAAAGCATGAGACCAGAACTGTAACAGAATTAATATAGGCCTACACATAATATTTTTTTTCACATCTATGATGTGAACAGACCGTCGGATAAAAAATAAATATAGGTCAGCTGTTCAGTCAATAGTTAGCTAACTTAATCTTGTAAACTCGACACCCATCTGGTTATTAGGCACTATTATGTTATGATTTTCTTCATACTGTTTACACCCTTTATATTATCTTACAAATTCAACAAGATGAACGAAAATGATTAGCTTAAAAGATTTTCAAACTTCAATCTGAAGAGATTATTTAAATATATATCCTACTAGCCGTTAAAGAAGCCAGTTTTATCCGAAATATACATCAATTGTCTGAACCGCTTTCTTAGGATAACCTAATACTTCTTATGATTTTCTTCTATTACTTAAGATTCTAATTTACTAATTCTTAATTAATTATCTGCTCGGATGTGATCGGGAAATGTGGATATAAAAGTGACGCTATCTGATCTGTGGGCAATGGCTACCATTTGCTAAGCCTAGCTTGTCTTCACAGTAACGAGTGTTACTACCTACAAAATTCACTAGGCTATTTAAATATAGCTCACAAATGCTCTTACTTGACTTATCAATAAATATATTTCTACCTATGGTCTTCTTTGGTTTATTGTAGTGAGTAGAATGTGTTTTGTAATTAATCTGGATATCAACAGAAGGTAGGTGTACAATTTCTAGAATATCTTTGAACTATTTAAATGAAATACAAAGTACAGAGGAACAATATAATATTTATTTATCTGATAATAACAATTGTGTTTTAAAAGTTATCAATCAAAGGGGATTAACAAATAATCTACAATTCAGGGGAAAAGTTACAGTGAATGGCCTAGGCTATAAGATGAATGGCAATAATACATGTAGGCTTAAGACTAAAATGTTCATATTTTGATTCTAAATGGGGTTCTTTTATAATGAGGGCTCTTTTTCTCAGGGGGGGAGTATCGTGCTGACTTGAATAACGTTGAAATTATAGGTGAAAGAATATTTAGTCCAATTAGGCTTATGTTGTTTACAAATTGCAACAATGATAAATTTTGGTGTTGTCCAAAAGGAAAGTCCAATGGTTTTCACTGAATTTACTGATGATTAAAATACTCAAATTAAATTTAGAAAAGATAGTTCAATGTAATAATATACTCTTGATGTTAATTTATTTCAGAACATTAAACTTTTTCTATTAAATGTCTGTATTCTTTCAAGTCCCTAATAGAATACACAATGGAAGTGGTTTACCAATCAGCTTACAATGTTCTTCGCTCAATACCAATTTTGGGGTAAAACAAAGAAAAAGGGAGTGAATTTAAAATGGTATTATACTGAGCAACGAGTCCCTAATAAATGAGCACTAAGCAATTCAAAACTTAGGCCATACTGGGTGAATTTAAATAGGAGCAATGTCCTGCACAAATTTTAGGTCTTAACACTATGGCATCTGGAACAAGAAGGAGGATCTAGCAGAGATGAGGTCTGGAAGCATGGTCCATTGTTGAAAGCACATGGTACACACAATTGTTAACACTAGTCACTGTAATTTAGATTCCTTAAGGACTATTTTTGAAAAGTATATTATATTAAATTTTAATTCTATTGCAATCCTCTCACATAAATTATATCTAAAATATTATTATTGGCAAACATATTAAATTAAGTGAGTAGGCTATTAGATGTGGATAAGCTGTGAATAATTATTGGTGATTAATTAATGAAATACATATTATTTTACAATTGCACAGATAAATAAACATTAAATACATAGAGGGGAATGATTTTCTGAGGAGTGGTGGTAAGGATGATTATTATTGGGCATGAACATAGGACAATTAATACAAATAACACATTTATGGGAAATTAATTAATTAACACATTGATAGGGAAACTTAAATATAAAATAACACATAATGGAAAATTATCACTAAATAATGAATGGATGACATGTAATACTATAATTATCTCCTCAGAAATCTGTATGATATGGAATTAAAGACAAATTTCGATCAAGTATGAAATGGAATACATGAATTATTTAGTATGAAACATATTTACAGCTAGTTATGAGGTACATTAAATGATTGATGTTGGTTGGTGATAATACACTTCTTATTCTAAATTTACGTAAACATAGGAACAATACATAAATGGGGAAATATGGGATGAGGGATTAGGATAGTTCATGACCGGACACAAGGGGGATTGGGATTAAGGGAACATTTAATATAACAATTGTTTATTGGTATGGGGATGAAATTCTTCACTTGCATAACAACACTTTCGGTTTTTACATTGTTTATTACAAGGGCAAAATCACTGTTTATAATCATCGCATTTATTAAATAAGTCGGTATTCAACACTGTTTCTGGGGAATAATCACACTGTTCACACTTGGGGAATTGGGAAGGGGTATGCACTCGCGGTTAAGGTTCATGACGATCTCCTCATTTAAAAATTATTACACTTGATGATATGGTGATGATGAACTATATACACTGTTTTTAAGAGTTTATGTTGTCAGGGTCTTCTTCACTATTTACAGTATCCTCTTCTACTATCAGTTCTATGTATCTTTTCAATGCAGATATGTGGTATGGTCCAAATAAGATGTCTTCGTTCTCTCTGGTTACATGAAAAGTAGATTTTCCTAATATTTGCTTAGTGATGAATGGTCCTTCGTAAACCTCGAAAAGCTTTGCAGTTTCTCCATAAATAGCTCGGGAGAGGGGATGTGATTTGATTAGCACTTTATCATTTATCTTTAATGTTTGTGGTTTTCGATTCTGATTTAATTTTGCTGATCTTTTAATTCGTTTGGCATCTAACCTGCGTTTAGCAATAAGTAACTTTTGTTCTATTGGAGTATCGATTATGAATGGATTTTCAGACAAATATTTTTCCCAAAAGCGGTGATCCCGAACGCCGAATTGTAGTTCGTTAGGAGTGAATCCGGTCGATTCATGATATAATTCATTGAGACATGCGTTAATATCAGGAATATATTTCGCCCACTTCTTGTGTTGACGGGAGCAATAGGTGCGTAGACATCTCTTAATTTCTCGAATTGGTCTCTCGGCAAGGTTGTAGCATGGGTGGTACACTGGATTGAAAATTAATCCGATATTATTCTGCTCCATCTTCTGGATGTATTCTCCGCTCTTGAATTGTGTTCCATTATCAGACTGGATTCTTTTAGGGTATCCATAATTTGGGAAGTGTTGAGTAAATAGTTTATTTAATATTGTTTTAGTGGTGGCTTTTTGCATAGGGTACAACTTGATGAATTTGGTGAAGATATCGATGACAATAAGTACATATTTAACGTTTGACACACTGGTAGGAAGAGGTCCGATGACATCAACGGCTAGCCGTTCATTCTTTCCTGTACATAGCACTCCTTTCGCTGTAGCCACTAGCGGTCGGTTGCTGATCTTACATTTCTGGCAGGTATCGCACGTAGATAAATGTTTCCTTATGGTTCGATTCATGTTTCGAAATATGAAGGTTTCTTGTAATAACTGAAAGCATTTCTTAGCTCCGCAATGTAAGTAGAATAGGTGACATTCCCAAGTGAGGTCTTGAATCATGCAATGAGGTACAGCAATTAACCCTTTATTTTTCAATTTTTTGATAAAGGGTATTATTATGAATGCGGAAATTATTTGATAACTTTTGTGCGACTTCTGAATCTGGATTTGGTGTCTTCTCGCTGGAGTTGGGGTAAGTTTCGTAATGCGCTCTTTAGATTTTGATCGGGGATATTCTCAATGTAATGAATAGTTAATTCCTTTGGATTGTTGTATGAAATAGCGGATTGATCGATGGAGATGCGACTTAGCGTGTCTGCAGTGATGTTATCTGTACCTTTACAGTGGACAATTTTAAAGTTATATTCCTGTATGGTGAGTATCCATCAGGCCAATCGATTATTTAATAATCGGCAAGTTTTTAAGAAGGTGAGTGCGTGGTTATCTGTGATGATGGTTAATTTCGTTCCCAGGACAATGTATCGAGACTTTTGTAGACAATAAATGATGGCAAGGAGTTCTTTTTCAGTGGTGGTGTACCTTTGTTCGACTGGTTGTAACGTTCTCGACATAAACATTATGGCAGCTTTCTCACCATTTTCTCGTAATTGATATAAATGTCTGCCTATTGCATAGTCAGAAGCATCAGTTTGTAAGAAGAATTCTTTAGATGGGTCTGGGTGTTTTAAGACGTTGGTTTCCAGAAATAGTTGTTTAATCTTCAGAAAGGTGACATCATCTTCATTAGTCCAGATAAATTTGTTTTTCTTTGAAGTTAATCGCATCAATGGTTGTGTGGTTGCAGAGAATTTATCTATGAATTTATTATAGTAATTTATGCTGCCAAGGAAAGCTTTAAGTTGAGTTCTGTTTTTTGGTGTAGGGAAATTTAGTATTGGTTCTACTTTGCTCTGGTCCATGTGGAGTCCATCGTTAGTTAAGGTGTACCCTAGGAATGGTACAGAATTTTGGCAAAACTTTGATTTGTTGAATCGAATGGTCATGTTGGCCTCTTCTAATTTGCTGAATATGTACTCTAAATGTTTCATGTGAGACTCGAAATCGGGTGAAATTATGCAGATGTCGTCAACGTAGATTGCGGTAAAATTCTCAGCTTCTGAATCGAATACATTGTCTAGCGCTCGAACTAAAGCAGCTTGTGACGTAGAAATACCGAATGGTGTCACAGTGTACTGGTATATCTTGCCTCTGAATTGGAATGCCGTATATTGTTTGGAATTTTCAGTTAATGGTATTTGCCAATACGATGCGGTCAGGTCGATACCACTTATAAATTTTGCATTTTTGCATTTTCCGAGGATCTCATTTACGCTTCTATTACATTCAAAATCAGGTATGATAATTTTGTTTGCTTTTCGGGCGTCAAGGCATAATCGTATTTCTCCCGTTTTCTTAATGACTGGAATTATCAGGTTAATAAAAATGCTTTTACTCCTCTCAATTACACCTAAGGATTCCATTCTGTCGATCTCTTGTTGTACTGCATCTTGGTATTGTTGTGGTACAGGATAAGTTGTGCTTTTAAAATGTTGTGGATTGTCTACTCGTAACTCGTGAGAATATTTATTGCATATTGCCTGGTTGTTCGGAGAAAACATGTTTGTACTTATTTAATAACTGACTTAAAATTGTTTGTTCTTCTTTCTTGATGTAATCATTTGATGCTAAAGATGTATTAATTTCTTCTTGTGTCAATGTGCTGTCGTTTATTGGATTTGTTTGTAACTCACTGAAGTTGTGTGCTGTGCTATCATATTTATCATATATTAAATCATCATTGTACTCATCGTACACCATATTATCAAAATTATTATTCATATTATTATTTGGCCTATGGCTATTATTAATTATTATTTGACATAATTGTCCTTCATGATGACACATATTAAACTTCATTGTAACATTATCATTATTGATTTTCATATTTATTTCATTTGTGTTGAAATTCAAATCCATTTTGAGGGCAGATAGAACATCGACTCCGAGAATTATAGGTTTTATTAAATGTGGTACTATCAAATATCCAGTTAACATCCTATGTTTATCAATGGTGGTGGGAACATATATTGTACGGGAAACACGTTTAGATTTTTCTCCAACAGCTGTCTTGATAACGGTATTATTCACTGGTAATTTTTCAAATGGTTGTAGTTTTATCTTATTTTCACTGAACCAAGCTTCCGCTATACAAGTTACTGAAGAACCTGAATCAATTAAGGCACTAGTGCTGATATTATTTAATGTTATATTGATTTCTGGACAGTTAATTTGTGTGTAGTTCGAATTGACATCGTTTTCGTATTCATCTTCTAAGAGGAAATTTTTATCACATATTATATTATTAGTCTGCATGAGATTTATAGAATGGTTAATAGTTTGACCGAGGATATTGTAAGTAGGCGCTGTATTCAATGGGTGATTACTAGACAACATAACCCTTTCTCGGCCGTGGTTTACAGCGCCGAGTCGTTTCCCTGTCTCGTTGGAGACGATGAGGAACGTGGACTAGCATTATTATTACTTGAGTGTGGACTCATCGGAGGTGCAGTCGGTGCATCAGGCGGGTTAGGATTTTGCCTAAATATCGCACAGAGTTGGTTCTGTTCGCTAGTGGGGTGGTTGCGATCGTGTTTGTAATTTTGATCGTAATTTCTGTGATGATATTGGTCACGCTGGTATGGTTTTTTATCATGATGGCTTCTATAATATTGTTGTTGGTTGTTACTATTATTATTCCGATAATTTTGTTGGTTTCGGTATGAAGAGTTGTTCGGAGTATATTTGTTTTGCTGATAGTTATGGTACGTATTCATCTTTGGTTGATAGGCTCGTTGATTGGCATACCTATCGTTGTAATTTTGTTGGTTTTGGGTCGTCGGGCTGGCTGGTCTGCTGCTTTGTTGGTTGTTATGGCTCCTAGCTTTCTTTGGTCCGTCCTTGATGTCTTCTTTTTGAAGTAATCTCTCCATCGCTCGGATCGTGGTGATGTTTTGGACACTAATACTGTCTTGTATTATTGAGTCAAATCGTTCTGCCATGAGGGTGCTGAGAGTGAGAGTGATTTTGTGTATAAGGAGTCAGATGTGACCTCACATAGCCATAGATTAGATGGTTCACTTTTTTTAGAAAATCTAAACTCTTGGCCACCACTAATATAAGTGATGTAAATAGCTTCTCCATTCCACCAAAAAGCAATAAAAATTCAAGTTGTAATAAACAATATAATGTTAAAATCTTTCATCAAAATATACAACATTTCATGTCAAGAAAATTAGCTTTGGAAATAGTGCTTGATGAGGTGAAACCAGATTTAATTGTGCTGAGTGAGCACAAATTAAACCATGATGAGTTAAAATTTGTCACAGTAAATAATTACTCTGTCATAACTAGTTATTGTCGCCAGTCAAGTGGAGGTGGAGGAGTTATGATTTTAAGTAAGCTGTCAGGGCCATTACAAGTAAAAGAAATTAATATCCCTGAAATTAGCAATTTATGTGCAGAAAAAGAGTTTGAATGTTGTAGCGTTGCCTGCAGAGCTTATAAATTATATTTTGTTTTGGTTGGTTTATACAGAACTCCAGGTACAAGTTATGATACTCCCTTTTTAAACAAGCTAGATGTAGCTTTAAGTTTCTTAAATGTGAAGTATAAAAACATATTACTAGCGGAAGACATCAACATAGATGTTTTAAAAATTTATAAAAGAAATTATCTCACCTTTTGCAATATTTTAACTCAGCATAACATGAAGTTCCTAGTAAATTTCCCCACCAGAGTAACATTAGAGTCTGGCAGTGCTATAGATAACATGATCACTAATTTGCCCAATAACAATTTATCAATAGAAGGATTAATAACTGAATTAAGTGATCACGATGCACAGCTTCTGCGGATAAATGGTTTAAATGAAAACACATCTTATAATAATAAATGTATAACCCAGGCTTCTAGGAAATTTACTAAAGGAAATATAATGACTTTTAAAAATATGTTGTGTTATGAAAAATGGTTAGAGGTATATAATGCTAATGTAGAGGCCAAGTATGATGTTTTTCATAACATATTAATATATTATTTTGACACATGCTTTCCAGTAGTTAAAAGTAGAGTAAACTTGACAAGTAAAAAGTGGATAACTACAGATTTGATAAAGGAAAAGAGTGAAATTTTAAGTTTAAGTAATACTGTTAGACTAACAAAAAGTAAAGCTTTAAAAAAAGTATTGAAACAAAGGAAAAAATGTCATGATAAAAAAATGTATTCCACAAAAAGAGAGTTTATTGAGAAATCTATAAAAAAATCTGATAATGTTAGTAAATGTACCTGGAGATTAATTAATAAGGAGATTAAGAATGACTGTCCTTTTATATGTGATAATATTAAATTAGTTTGTAATGGTACTGAATATGTTAAACCAGAAACTGTATGTGAATTGTTTAATAATTACTTTGTTAATGCTGTCGATAATTTAGTATTACCTAACCTGTCACCTAATGGGGAAACTGTTAATACTGAGGAAAATAGACAAAACAAAAAATTTTATTCCAAACCAGTAACTGAGGATGACCTGATGAAAATTATTTCTTCGCTAAATAATAAATACTCAGTAGGTTATGATGGAATACCAGTGCCAGTTTTGAAACAAGCCCAAAATATGTTGTTAAAACCACTAGTTCATGTAATTAATTCTTCGCTTATTTCAGGAATATTCCCAGATAAACTGAAAATATCAAAAATTGTAACAGTTCATAAAAAAGGAATTAAAACAGACCCTGCAAATTATCGCCCTTTGTCTATTTTACCAGCCATATCTAAAATTTTTGAACGTGTTATGTACTTACAGTTGGCTGATTTCCTTGAAAAGAATAACTTTTTTGACAATGAACAACATGGGTTTAGGGTTGGTAGATCTGTGATAACTGCTGGTATTGACTTTGTTGAAACCATAGTTGATGCTATTGATAGGGGAGATAGTGCTACTGGTATTTTTATGGATCTTACTAGAGCCTTTGATAGCGTATCGCATATAATCTTACTAAAATCCTTAAAAACCTTGGAATTGTGGGAGTTCCATTAAATTGGTTTGAATCTTATGTTTCTAACAGACAGCAGTATGTGGAATTAAGGTATGTTACCAAACAAAATCAAATTCGTTATACAAAATCTTCACTATCGACATTGAGGCATGGAGTGCCACAGGGGTCAATTTTAGGACCTATTCTTTTCCTCTGTTACCTGAAAGGTTTGCCGTCCATTATACCTGGTAATCAGAGTAAAATGTGTCTTTATGCAGATGATTCCAACTTAATAGTTACAGGTAAAACAGTAGACGAAGTGGAAATATTAGCTAATAATGACCTTTGTTTAATTAATAATTATTTCTCAGGTAAAAACTTGTTACTAAATTCTGATAAGACAAACACTATATCATTTCACACAATTCAGCGCAGAATAAAACCAAGGCCAAATATCACTATAAAAAATCATAAAATCTCTCAGTCTAAAAAAACAAAATTTTTGGGATTGGTATTGGATGAAAACTTAACTTGGAACAACCATATAGAAATGCTGCATAAAAAGATTTCTTCGGGGTTATATGCTCTCACAGCTATGTCCAGATATTGCACAATAGAAACACTGAAAATGATTTGTTATGCGCATGTTCACTCACACATTTCTTTTGGAATTGTTTTGTATGGTGCAACAAGTAACAAAAATTTATCAAGTATCTTAAAATTGCAAAAAAAAGCAGTGAGAATAATTATGAATTTGAAAAAGAGGGATTCGGTAAAAGAAGTCTTTTCAAGTTTGGGAATACTGACAATTTACAGCTTGTACATCCTTGAGACAATCATGTTTGTAAGGTGCAATGGTGACAGGTTAACTAGTTTAGGGTCAAGCCATAGTTATAATACACGAAATAGAAACCTGTTAGTCATTCAAAAGCATTCTACAGAATTATATTTTAAAAAGCCAAGCTCTGCAGGTATAAAATTCATAAAACATGTCCCCAAAAATCTTCTTTCAATAAAAGATAATTCTAAGTTTAGGAAGCACTTAAAAAATTACTTAACAGAAAAAGCAATATATTCATTTAACGAGTTTACTGAGGTTTTTTAAGTTATTTTGTTGTTTGTTGTAATAGATTTAAGATTTACGTAGTAGATATCATAAATCCTACGTATTATGACGCCATTCTACATTTGTATGACTTGTACTTGACAATTTGTACAAATTTTATGAATAAAGTGAATTTGAATTTGAAGGGTAACAATCTCCTCCTCACTCAAACTAGGCGTCATCGACTGTAGTAATAATACTCGTTCTGTTAAGTATTCCGTTCGGCTCAACGTTCCGTTGGCTCTATATTTCTCAGACTCGATCTTAGCTTTGATTCCGCGTTGGACTGCCTGACTCCAATATTTTAGTTCAAATTCTTTCGCAAATCGTTCCCAATCGGTGATCTCAGTTTTTATTAGTTGTAACCATCGGGATGCAGGTCCTTCAAATGATGTTTCTAGCAGGTCTTTTAAATATTCGGTCGAGTCGCAATATTGGTTTCGTTTGATGCCTCGTTCATAGTATCGTCTTAGTTTGTATAGGTACTCATTTGGGTTGCCGCTACGTCCATTAAATTTTGGCATTAGTCGGTCATTAGCTTCGCTACCATTGCAGATTACTTTAATTTGTCCTGTCATTCCGCTTAGTTGATTGGATTGTTTCAGGTTGGTCACTTCGGCTTCACACTTATTTAGGTTTTGGTTCAAGGTTTGAATTTCGAGTTGTTGTGCTTCAATTAATTTTGTCTGCAGTGTAATTTTAGGTATGACTTCATTTTGTAGTGCCGTTAAGTTTGTTTTAGAGTTACGTTCATTATCAAGTTGAGTTTTGGTTGTTAATTCTTATATTTTTTGATCAAAATTTTGCTTATGTTCTTCAAGTTGAGATTTGACAATAGAGATGATATTGTCCTGACATTGTTTGTTTTCGAGTTCAGAAGCGATTTGTTGTTGTGAAATGCTGTGTATTACAAACTGTCTCATTTGAGTTTGGGAGTTTTCAATTCTGAGCATGAGTATCATTTAGTTTAGCGGTTTCTTCGGCTTGTGTATTTTGTGTGAGTTTAATAGCGTTGATTTCTAGTCTAATTTCAATTTGGTTTTCTCTAGTTTCTTGCATTTGTGATTCAAAAGCGTTCCGACAGGCTTGAATTTCTTGCTGGGTTTCATTGGTTTTATCGTTGATGATTCGGGTTAGTTCAGCTTTTGTTTGATTGATCTGCTGTTGAAAGTCCGCATGGATTGTTTGGATTTCAGATTTAGTTTCTCGTATTTCAGATTTAGTTTCTCGTATTTCAGATTTTAGTTCAGATTTTAATTCAGCATTATTTTGTTCGATTCTAGCACTAGTTTGTTCGATTTTCGTATTAGTTTGTTCAAATTTGTTATTTAAGTCAATAGGCCCCCCTACTAGTTTGTTCAATTTTATTGCCTAAATTGGTCATGAGGGTAACTAACATGTTCATGTCAATTGCGGGTGTTGGTGTAATCGGGTTTACAGTATTCAATTCGCTAGTCGTATCGTCCGTGTGTGTGTCTGTCATCGGACGCAATGAATGGATAGGCGCCGACTCAGTGAATGGGTTGCCGGTACGCTCTCGTTCATTTAAATCAATGAATACGGTTTGGGAATCTTCGGGCATGTCTGTTAGCGCTCGGGTCGGTCGACTGGAATTACTTCGATCAGGTGATGTGTGAGTAAGTTTATCGTCTACGGGCAGACTGAGGGAGAAGTCTTGCGTCGAGGCTGCGAGATTGGTGCTATCTGATTGGCTGTTGGTGGTCGGTGGTTTTGGAGGCTTCTTGTTGATTTTGTCCAACATGGCGGCTGCTCGATTCGTCGTCGCTCGACATGGCGTCTGGTACCGGGTAGTTGCGTGTCTTTCGTAAATTATACTTCTTTTCGGCCATTGTGAGTTCGTTTTAGTTATAACGTGCGAGATTATTAAATATGCGATAATGTTATACACAGTTATTATTGGTGGGGAGGGGATCAATTACGGGAAATTAATATTAAATATGAAAATCTTATTCTAGGCTTATTCTAGTTGAGGATTGCAATATTTATCACTCGTTATTCAAGCCAGTACGTTGGGTCGCCAAATTCTTATTATTTTCTTCTATTACTTAAGATTCTAATTTACTAATTCTTAATTAATTATCTGCTCGGATGTGATCGGGAAATGTGGATATAAAAGTGACGCTATCTGATCTGTGGGCAATGGCTACCATGTGCTAAGCCTAGCTTGTCTTCACAATAATGAGTGTTACTACCTACAAAATTCACTAGGCTATTTAAATATAGCTCACAAATGCTCTTACTTGACTTATCAATAAATATATTTCTACCTATGGTCTTCTTTGGTTTATTGTAGTGAGTAGAATGTGTTTTGTAATTAATCTGGATATCAACAGAAGGTAGGTGTACAATTTCTAGAATATCTTTGAACTATTTAAATGAAATACAAAGTACAGAGGAACAATATAATATTTATTTATCTGATAATAACAATTGTGTTTTAAAAGTTATCAATCAAAGGGGATTTACAAATAATCTACAATTCAGGGGAAAAGTTACAGTGAATGGCCTAGGCTATAAGATGAATGGCAATAATACATGTAGGCTTAAGACTAAAATGTTCATATTTTGATTCTAAATGGGGTTCTTTTATAATGAGGGCTCTTTTTCTCAGGGGGGAAGTATCGTGCTGACTTGAATAACGTTGAAATTATAGGTGAAAGAATATTTAGTCCAATTAGGCTTATGTTGTTTACAAATTGCAACAATGATAAATTTTGGTGTTGTCCAAAAGGAAAGTCCAATGGTTTTCACTGAATTTACTGATGATTAAAATACTCAAATTAAATTTAGAAAAGATAGTTCAATGTAATACTATATACTGTAGACAATTTTGAATAATGATAAATTTGTTATGTCTGGTCAAATAAAATGAATACACATAAGAATGACATTGGAACTTAAGAACTGTGAGGCAGAGCACTACGGTAAAATCCATGTTATAAAGAAAGAAAAATAATACATAGCTAAATTTAAGAAATTGTTAAAGCTTTATTTATTGTCCACTTAATTATATTCAGTAAAGGAATATTTCTTAACATAGCATTATATTATATAAGATTTATTTGATTTTTAAATTTAACGTTTTAATTTTAGACATTTTCACGTCATTCTTTGAACCACTTGTATAGTTATGAAATAAAGACTTTTTGAATTGAATTGTAATGTTGAAGAAAAGCACGGACCTTAAAAGTTCACAACCATTATAGTTACAAACCTGGCAGTCATAGGGCTGATGTATTTATTGAATTTTCAATGCTATTTCTTCAAATTGTTTTTCTTCATAGTTAAAAAAGCCAGGAGTAACTTTCCTTACTGGATTAACAGCTTCAGGTCAATTGAGTTCAAATTGTTCAAATTGTTACGTCAACTGGGACGCATACCGGTATTAGTTTTAACAAACATCGGCTGACCATAAAAGTACTTTTTCACTAGACTCTTAGTCAAAACTTTTTTATATTCTAGTAATTGCGACTTTACTAACAGATTTAATTTTCTTCTTTCAGTGTGAATCAGATTTTATCAGCTTTTTGATGTCATAATTGAGGACTCCAAGGGCTGTTTGACCTTGTTAGATAATTGACAGTCGGTTGATCTAGTTAGAATCTAAATAAGGCCAAACCACCCACCAGGCGCCCTTAACAATTTTCAACTCATGTAGAAGACATTAATAAGTTTTGTCTTGTCGTAAATCAAATGATGTTTTATGCAATAAAGATAATTTATTTGGTCCATTGTCCACAAATAAGGAATACAAATTAGATTTGACTGATGTTTCATAGGTGGCAGCACAGGCAGGCAACAAGGTGACGTTGGTAGAGGTGAATGATGCGGCTTTACAGAACGCAACCAAGCGAATTGAGGAAAGTCTCAAGAGAGTAGCCAAGAAAGTTTACAAGGTAATTTGTTGTAAATGTTGTGTTTTTTTAATGTTTGCTACAGCTGTCTAAGAATTATTGAAATTTCAATTTTAAATGCAACTAAGGTAGTAACTATTAAATGTTGTGTACCTTATTTATGAGTTTTAAATGGTAAGAAATTTGTATTTGTAGTCAAGAAAGTTGTTTAATGAAAATAATTTCTTATGCCTGCTGTTTGTACCCTCAGATCACCTTGAAATAGTATTTTCTAAATAGTCTTAACATACACCAATTAGTTCATACAAAATAATAAGAGGAGCCACACCTATAGAGGCAGGGCACTTAGATTCATCTTAGGTTTAGTAGTTTAATGACAGTCCAAATTACATGGCCATCAAAATATTTAAAAAATTACCAAAATGTCTGGTCACTAACATTTCAAAAAATATGCTTTTGAAAAATGTACACAAATTATTAATAAACAAATCACATTATAATAATGAGGATTTTTTATAATTTATGAATGTAGATCAATTAAAACTAATATAAAACAAGAATGTTTTCTTATAAGTAAGGTAAATTAATGCACCATGTAATTGTAGAAATTAACGAAATATACTGGCAGATAGTTTGGGTACTGTTGTTAAGTTGAGGACTTCTGTCGGATAGTGAATAAACATGGTTAAAAGAACAGTGCTAAACAATTGATACGTTCGTTCCTCGCTTTGGAAGATACCTACCTTTGTGTTGATCTCCGTTGCTTGTTCATTGGTGGACGTGAGGATGGCATAATCACAGAGCCAGGCACTTTATCACAGAGCCAAAAGAAACTGTTTATGAACCTCGGTAAAAAACTGTCATTCAGTATATACTGTAATTCAATGATTGTGCAGAATGAAGGAGATATGGTTATGAGACTGTCCTGGTCTGTTACCACTTGTTCTGTTACAAGAATGAAAACTCAATTTATTTCAATTTCATTAATCTGTCAATTACAGTAATGCAGAGCGAGTGTTGCTGGGCCCAAAAACACTCGTGGATCTCTGATTTAGTTGTGGGTTGCTTGAATGAAAAAACTGATTGCAAGAAACTACTTTATTTAAATCTAAGAAAAAACATTACAACATATTCATGCCTAAATCAGAGCCAGAAAAGAGTATTTTAAATTAGTTAGAAATGGATCACCTTAGAGGTTATGGCTTTGGTCGATTTCTGGCCTTTTTAGTTTTAATATTTTTTTTTGTATTTTGTATTTTAAATAATCAAAAGCAGTTCTCAAGTGAAAGTATCAAGTTTTGGTAATCAGGAAATCCTAGTTAATCAAATGGTGGTTCGTAAAAACAAGCGAGTGGTCGGGAATAAATAATAATATTCTAGTCCTCCTAACTAAACCTCCTGACCTCCGACACACTCTATCCTCCTATATCATTTTACCACCAAATAAAATTACACATTCGAATGATTCATGATTAACTTATTAAAATCTTTTGTGAATCCTGATTTGAGCTCTGAACTGCAAATTAATTAATTTTATACTCTTTTTTTTAAATCAACCAAACAGTAACACTCTGTTATATAAGTACTAAATTTCCTAGAATTTCGGATTCTACTCAATTTCCATCTCTCACAGTTATTTTAGATTTGAGACAATATTATCAAATTTAATTTTTTTTTTTCTGAATCCTTCTGTTGTTGTTGAAGATGGTGATTGTATTCTTAGTTGACTTTTAGGCACTCTCATCTTCTATAAAACTATATTAAGTAAAACAATTTTAAATTTAAATTTAAATTTAAAATTGTTTTACTTAATATAGTTTTATAGAAGATGAGAGTGCCTAAAAGTCAACTAAGATTATCAAATTTAAATATTTTTCAAAAGTATTCTTGCTTAAATATAGATTAATTCTTGTACAGCAATTATGTTTTCAAGTTAAATTACAATAAATAAAGAGTTGCGTTAAATGATCTGTGAATATGAAATTACATCAAATAAATTAACAATGATAAATGAATTCAAACTTAACAATTATTAAACATTGATCAGTACCAATTATGACATCTGCTCTGGTGAAATATGACCAAGTATGAAAAAAAAAAAATATTACTTACATGACCATTGTAGAAAATTACATACACAATACGCACACAATATAAATACACTGTAACACTATTAATGCACTAAATACTAATAATACCAGTTGTTTAATCCCCAAAAACGACAAGAATGGCAGTGTTAAAACCTGCTCTTAGCACGTGTAATTTTGAAAAAGTTTGATAAATTAATCTATACGAATGCGAGATTGTACCGCTAATTTCGGCCTTTTTTTTAAAATAATTCGCGAAATAGAGAACATATGGGATGCCCCCGTTAACAAATCGACGAACTTTTAGAATTGGCAAAGAAACGCGGTATTAATTTAGAAAAAGGGTTTTAGATGCTGTTACACCGAATTGTTCCGAGCTAAGAGAACGAGTAGCCGCGGTCAGTCAGTTTTATGAGCGAGGCGGGTCACGTGACTGCATTCTTATTAGGTCCTTCTATGCGCGTTAGTGTCTTCTAGATGTTTCCGATATGGCGGCAAGTTTGAGTTTGAACTTGTAACAAGACTACATTTGTTTTTCAATGTCCCGTCTTCAACTTTTAAAGGAGCATAGCCCCCCTTATAAGAAACCCCTTTATAAGAAACCCCTTAATCTTCTCCAAAAAATACTTTCTTGTTTATTGTTAAGTTCAGACGCTCAGTGGTGAGCTACTTAAAAGATATTTTTAGAGAGGTGTAGATCTCGTCCACCCATGTCTCACGCAGGACAACGGATCTGTGAGAAATCTCTAAATAACAACACCGTGACTCCCCTTTATAATCATGATGTTGTTTCTTATGTCCTTTAAGGTACCAAATTTCAGCTCTATCGGTTGAATAGTTAGTGTGTGATGATTAACACGCTTATATTAAAGGCCAGTGAGAAAGAGCGGGTAAATTTGTATCTGGAGTTGGTACATGTCTGCATTGAGCTATTAGCTATATTCCTACCGAATGTCAGCTCTATCGGTTGAATAGCTAGTGTGTGATGATTAACACGCTTATATTAAAGGCCAGTGAGAAAGAGCGGGTAAATTTGTATCTGGAGTAGGTACATGTCTGCATTGAGCTATTAGCTATATTCCTACCGAATGTCAGTTCTATCGGTTGAATAGTTAGTGTGTGATGATTAACACGCTTATATTAAAGGCCAGTGAGAAAGAGCGGGTAAATTTGTATCTGGAGTAGGTACATGTCTGCATTGAGCTATTAGCTATATTCCTACCGAATGTCAGCTCTATCGGTTGAATAGCTAGTGTGTGATGATTAACACGCTTATATTAAAGGCCAGTGAGAAAGAGCGGGTATATTTGTATCTGGAGTAGGTACATATCTGCATTGAGCTATTAGCTATAATCCTACCGAATGTCAGCTCCATCAGTCCTGAAGTAGGTGCAAGATTATGTTTTGAAATTTCAGGAGGCGAAGCCGTTAAACATTTTTGTAACAGGAACAGGCTTGCGTTTTGTTCTGATGAATTAGTTATGTTCCTACCGAATTTCAACTTACAAGGTCCAGTAAATACTAATACTCATAAGATTGCCATAAAAGGAAATTAGGGCAGAGCCCCATAGGATTTTAAAAACGTAATCTTATTGTACATCTGCAGTATAAGGGGAACCAATTCTTATTGTAAATCTGCAGCATAAGGGGAACCACCATGCAAAAATTCATCTTCATAGACATTGTCGTTTTTTTTAGATAAAGTGATCACTATGTCAGTGAGAGCTGAGTCTGACATATATAGATTTAGATCATATATCCACTCTGTATACTTATGTTATTTATTACCAATCCTATTTATTCAATCTAATTAGCTTAAAACTTTCTAACGCACATATAGAACATAAAAAAAAAGTTTCATCGAAATCAGTGCAGGCATTTCCCTGTGAAAAGCGAACAAAACTACACAAAATCATTTTTTTGAGCGGCCGCCATTCTTTTTCCAAAAGGCCAGTTAAAAGTGGCCTAAAATCTTTTCACGCATCTATAGAACAAAGGAACAAAGTTTTATCAAAGTCAGTGCACTTATTTTCCCGTGAAAAGCGAACAAAAACCCGTCCTTGAGCGTTAGCGACAGACAAAAATTGAGATAAACTTGTTTTGGCTTCCCTAGGGTGCAAAAATTTCAGTTAAAATATTGGTAGAATTTTTAAATTAAGTTTTATTTTTTGTTGTGTAATACCGTAACTAAATTTAGTATGGTAAATCCTAGCTTATCACGAAACTCCTGTCTGTGTACATTGTAAATGTGTAAGATGCTATTAGTGAATAAAGAATTTGAATTTTGAATGATGGAAGTTTTAAGAACTTTCTATGAAAAATTTTTGTTGTAATTGTAATTCTGTGCCAAGTTTGACGTCAACATAAATTAAAAGTTGCAGGAACTCAAGAATTTCTCATATTTTTTCCAGGAAAAACCAGCAGATGGAGAAAACTTTGTGAATGAAACCAATAGCAGAATCAACTACTCAACAGACCTGACTGGCTCAGTCAAACAGACAGATCTGGTTCTGGAGGCGATTGTGGAGAAAATGTCCGTCAAACATGAGCTCTTCTCAAAAATTGACCCAGTGAGTGATATTGTTATCTTAAGATTGAATCGTCAATGATTTTTATTTCTTCTTAGTGTGATGTTAAAATGACTGCTGATATTTTATTCCCACAAAACATACAAAATTTGCAAGAAAAAGTGCAGGTGCTTTGTTAAGTTTTTATTATTCAGTTGTCCATTATGTCTTAACCCATTGGATACTTAGTTTTTAATTACTGCATGGCCCCAGAAACCCAATTAAATTTCAATATTTTGCAGTGTTTTAGTAAATAAACGATAAAAAATTTCCTTTTGCTACTAATTGGGCAAACATAGTGATTTTCTTGAAGCTGTATACATTTTATTTTTAATATGTTAATAAAAAACAAAAAATAAAAAATCATATTTAAAATATGTTGTTATAAAAATAAAAATTTGTATTTAAAAAAAAATAGTAAAAATAAAAAAATTAAGTTAAATGTCTAATCAGTTGTCTAGTAAAGTGCAAAACTATTTCCTTACATAAAACTTTTTAGATTTTTACTTTATCTAAAAAAAAACAAATTGGTTATGATTTTTTTTACAAAACCACTTTTTTCTTGAATAATTTATATTTACCCGTTTGCGAAAAATGGATCACATTGCAATATTTTGCCTATAAAAATCATTTATGGATATAAGCTTAAAGTAAAAACGATAACAAATAAAAAAATGTTTGAAAAAAACATATGGTATTACATCATCACGGAACCACTCCGTGATAAAGACTTTGGGCCAAAATGGCCATCACGGAACCGTTCCGTGAAAAGTATTCAACGGGTTAAGGTTATAACAGGATTTTATTTTTCACTCAAATTCTTAGTTTATAGGCCTACACACCTTTACTTGTGGCATATTCATTATCATTGTAATACCAAATAAAACTTTAACAGTAAATCCAAATATACCTAATTCTTTATATTAACTTAGATGATAGAATTTACGAATTCAACTAAATTAACTAACTAGCAAATCTTTTAGCATAAACAGATGAAACTAGTTTTATTTATGAACATAAATTATAAACATTAGGCCTAATTATGGACAACATTTTTTTTTTATTAGTATTTTTCTTTACACCAGTGTTCTGTTGACTGTTATACAAATGATCAAGATAAACTATTGCACGTCCAAAGTTTTGATTCAAAATTCAATTAGTGTCATATTGTTTGCAGGTTGCCCCCCCGAGCACAATATTTGCATCAAACACATCGTCGCTGTCCATCACAGAGATCGCCTCAGTCACCAAACGCAAAGACAAGTTTGCTGGGCTACACTTCTTCAACCCTGTACCCGTTATGAAACTGCTTGAGGTGAGTCTTTATTTTCCTATCGAATAAATTATTGATAGCTCTAGTAGGCCAGGGAAATTGGGATCTAACAAATTGGATAAAAATGAAAAAACTGCAAGCAGAAATATTTTTGCTGGAAAATGTTACCTGAGGTCCCCTCATTCAAATACCAAGTTTTCTACTTTGAGTGAAGAGAGCTTTCGCCGCCATATTGGATTTTTCCTCAATTTGATATAGAAATGTTTGATACTATTTATGAAATTGCTTATAAATAGTACAGTTTTTATCCAATTTCCATCAAATTTCGACAGTATGTGTTGATATGGATTACCTTGTCATAAATACAAGAAAAAGTAATTTAATTGACTAAAAAGTATAAAAATTGTATGTATTATTATCCTAAACACAGATTTTTTTTATTTTATCCGTACCGTAAAACAGGCTTGACCCGGACACTTTTTTACTATTTTTAGGTATAGTGCCTTCCCATCAACCATGTCATCAGTAAAAACCATACCATTGTAAAGTGTGTATAACATTTACTATATCCCTGAACCTTTATATATGTTGGATGTTATTACAACCAAAATTAAAAATAAATAAAAGTGACCGGGTCAACCTCCACAAACGGTCTTGAACCGGATACCAGCCTAAATAATATTATAACGCATAAACTAACCTCTCCTGTCTGTAGTGCTTTGAGGTCTGCAGCTTTACACCAGTCAAAGGCTTAAAAATAAAATAAATAACAAATGTTAATGGGTTGGGGATGAATAAAGAGTATTCTTACGTCACGTTTTCAGCTGTTTATTCTTTGCAACTGAAATGAAACCAAACAAAGAACCGTAAGGGTAGAAGGTGTTTAAAATACAGTTTGTAAAGACAGTGTGTTGCCTCAATCTTCTTACCTTTACTAATCTGTTGAAAATACTTAAATTGCCGTATACGAGTGCCAAGGAGTTTAAATTGTAGGACACAACTTAGATATATGTTCAACTGACTTTGGTCTGATTTTTTTTTGATTTTCCATAAGAATAACAACTTTGATAGACAACATACTGAATTTTGCATCGGCAGGCTTTCTTAACTTTTCTCCAGAACTACTCAAATCAATCATGACTCAAAATACTAAAATGTTGGTTTTTTTAGCTCTACAACATGCAGGCAAGTATTAAAAAACTATACTAAAATACATTTTCAAAAACCTTAAAAACTACATCTTTAAAGGAAATACCCCCGTAGCAGCAAACCTGCGTACTCAGCGAATTTCCAATGCATATATATGTATCTTAATACCACATAAAGCCACATATCAAGTTTCATTAATATACATTCATAAATAAACGATTTATGACATTTTAATTATTCTCCATAAGAATAACATGGCAGCTGAGTATGCAGGTTTGCTGAAGCAAGGAACACAAAAAATGGGGTTTTATACAAATATCAATATAACTCATGTAGGTAAAGCCACATACCAAATTTCATTAATTTATTTTCATAATGAAGGCAGATAACACGTTACTTATTCTCCATAAGAATAACATGGGGCTGAGTACGCAGGTTTGCTGCTATGGGAGCCTTGGGTAAAAAATTGTCTTTTTGAGCAAATATCAATGGTCCACAACCAGATGAAGCCGTATACCAAGTTTCGTCAGTATACGTTCATAAATAAGCGAGATATAAAATTTTTATTTTTCTCCATAAGAATAACATTAGACAACGTACTGTGTTTAGCACTTTCAATATCTCGGTAACCAATTGACGTAGAGAAATGATCAAAATACCAAATTGTGTGTCTTTTTAAGCTGAATCCAATGGGAAAAAATAAAATTTGACTATTTCCAAAATATATGTAAAAAATTCGAAAAACCCATTTTTGGGGTACAAAACCCCCCCAAAATACCCCTTCGGATGGTGCGATCTGTCTGGTTTTCGAACTTAAAGTCATAAATGTTGCTTTACACGTTTATACCAAATTTCCTCAAAATCGGATAATTTTTACGAGAGTTATCGTGCTCACGGACACATATATATATATATATATACAATATATATATATATACAGTTTCGAACGAATGGTGTTTTTGGGGTCTGGGGACCTCAAAACGAAAAGTTATCATGGTCCCGGGCCTAGGTCTTACCATGCCGACTACGGTAATAGCTTCTTCCCTATAGGGGAAATTCGCTAATTCCCTATAGGGGAAATTCGCTAATACGGTAATAGCTTCTTCCCTATAGGGGAAATTCGCTAAAAACATACAAAAATACAAGTTGATGTTGAAATGTGGGATACGGCATTATCAGGTCCAATATATGTTAATTAATTGTTCGTATTTATTCTAATATTTAGCCAATTCGGATGAAAGGTTAACATTTTATGGCACAAAACATTCAAAAATCATGTCTAGCATTTTCCAATATGACGGCGGAAGCTTACCTGACCCTCGGATGAAATATAAATGGATAGCGCTCTCAATGGACAAAAACCGTGCCGGTCCCCGAGTCCGCTGGGTGGCAAAAAGTCCCGAGCTGGCCGCCGCGTTGTGTTAAATTAACTTTAATTATATCTCGCTGTGACCATCTACTAACACTCTAATATTTTAAAAGCTATATACATGGAAAGGTTGCATATTACAGAATCTAAAGGTATTAATATTATTGCTGAACCTAATCAAGAATATTGGTTTTTCTTTAAAAGAAATTAGGCTTCACGCAGTGTGACATTACTTTAATTATGTCTCACTGAGAGCGAATGTTACGACTTAAATCGGTTAAAACTTAGACTAATAGATATATTACGTTGTAACGAATCTAATCATGTAAATCTGATTACTAGTATAAGACAAAAGCCATTTTTTATCTTTGAAAGAAATTTGAGTTTGCGCCGCAATCGAGACCGCAGTGACTTCTATTACAACTACCTGTAACCAGCTGCTAACATTATGACTGATTAAAACTTATAAAAATACAAACATTTATATTTTTCTTTATTAGAAACGTGTTCAAATTATAAAAAAATCAATTTGTCATAAAAATAGTCGATGTTTTAACAAACATAAAAAGTAAACACTAGTTTATTTATTTGTATTATTGAAATTGGTTTTATTTGTTTATGGATATTGGCTTTAATTGTATCTAACCACTTGCCTACTTGTTAATTTAGAAAACAATTAAATTAAGATTAAACTAGTATGGCCCCTAACGTTGCTCCAATCCTCTTCCTTATCTGAGTTTTTACTCTTTATATCCTGAGGAAAATAAAACATTATAAGAAGGAACACATTTCAGTTCGTAAACAAACTACACACTTAATCACATGTTTTAATGTAAACAAAGTAGACGTTTTTAAATCCCCATGCTTTTCTTATGGACGATGTTTTACGTATTTTATCGTTTGCTTGTAACTTTTTAGAAATACTGTTATTTTTCCCGAGCCCCTGAGATCAAGACCTTTAATTTAAGCTGTCTCCCATCATCCTGCAATTTTCCAAACTCCCACAATTTTGAGTTAAAAATGTCGCCTACAGAATTATATCTAAAGACTAGTGGCTTGAAGGAGCCAAAGCCCCTAACTTTGCACCAATACTCAACCTCATCGGATTTGAAAACGTGTTATTTCATAAACACAGTGGATTCTTAATTACATGTTTTAATGTAAACAAAGCATACGGTTTTGAATCCCCGTGCTTTTCTTATGGGGGATGTTTTACTAATTTTTCGTTTGTTGGTAACTTTTTGGAAATACTGCTATTTTTCCCGAGTCTGTGGGATCGAGGCGTTTAATTTGAGCCGTCTCCCATCATCCTGTGATTTGCTAACTCCCACAATTTTGACTTAAAAATTTTGCTTACACGATTATATATAAAGATAAGGATTAATACAAAAAATTAATATGTTATACAGACGGTAAATGACTGTAGTATTTACCTTTATCTGGAATTACAATGATTTAATTTATATTTGGCTGAGAATTATTCCAAATCCCTAAAATAATTACATAGTCTAGATAGTTCTGTCCTTCCAAGTATTCTGCCGCTTCTTGAATTTGATTTGCTACGCTCTTCTACGAAATCCGCTCTTAAAAAAAGATTGTACAGATAACAGCTAGTCTTACAAAAAAATTGTTCAAATAAAAAATAATCTTTAAAATGTTATCTACAACTTTCCTGCTACAGTTTTTACCTGACCAAAAAATTAAATAGTTCCTTGCTTACTACTTTTTTTTACCTCATTCCATATTCAAACTAAAACCATTCTGTGTTTGTTTTATTATTAAAATTAGTTCCATTACGTTTTTAAAATTGTAATGAATGTTGTTCGATTCACCATTTAAAGCTGTAAAATCCGATGTAAAGATATAAAAATTATCTCTGTTGTTTGTGGTATGAATGTCAGTTTGAATGTAGCGCTGTTTTGTCGTCTGACATCGGGGTCTCGCGGATATAGACTCTTTTGCCACCCAGTGGCATTAATGATGGCACGGTTTTCGGCTCTTACTACCATTACAAGGCGCTTTCCATTTATATTTCATCCGAGACCTGATCTGAAGTAGAAAACTTAGAATTTGAATCAGCTGACCTTAATGCACATTTTCCAGCAACAAATATTTCTGCTTGCATTATTTTCATTTTTAAAACCTATTTGCACTTTCCTATAGTTGCAAAGAAACCTACAGGCTACAGGTACAAAATAATCTTTTTTCTTCTGTTAGGCCTAATTTTTATTTGAAAATATTTTCAGTAGATACCACGTAGGGCCTTACAGTGTCTGAAATTCAGTAAATATGTACTGTGTTTAACAATGCTGCACTGTAATTTACAGGAGGTTGTTTATAATAATTATGAATTGCAGTAGTGTGTAGTATACTGATATCCAAAATATATTGATTTGAAAGTGTGCAGTAATAAATGACACAAGGAGGAGTGAATAACAATCTACTATTTACCATTAGCTAGTAAAACGTCTTTAATATTTCCTCAAAGTAAAATTAAAGGAAAGCTTGAAAAAATTATTGGTTTCTGCCAACAAAATTCTAAAGAAATTGGACTTACAAATACTTCAGACTAGACTGACATTATTTGTTTTACGTTACAGATAGTTAGGACAACTGAGACTTCGGATGACACATACAACAAGCTGGTGGAGTGGGGGAAGGCGATAGGCAAGGTGACAATCACGTGCAAGGACACTCCGGGCTTCGTGGTCAACAGACTGCTGGTGCCGCTCATGGCAGAGGCTGTGCGCATGATGGAACGAGGTGAGGAGTTGACATATCAACTGCATTTATGATAATCTCTGTCAGTAGGGCCTATATTAAAACTTGATGAATTTGTATTTACATATTTTGTAAGACAACAATGTTGTTTTCCAACACTCATTTGAGACTAATAGCACAAATTTGGATTGGTCAGCTTTTGAAACCTGCAGATGTAGGTACTGTACAGTGCACAATAAACCATTTAATAAACGGTATCAGGAAACTGACACATACTTTCTCCCTTTTAGCCCAACTTTAACGAATAAATTACTGTTTATTTACTAAATATAGAGTACAAAGCACAGTAGAATGTACAGAAAATCTTGTAAACAAGTTGTTTTAAAAAACATCTATCCAAATCCCTGCTTTGGAGGCACTACAGAATCCATTGCTACACTCGTAGTTTTAAGAGGGGAAATGCCCCCTATCCCCCCCCCAGGGTTATTAAGGGGCAGCATATTTCGAATTTCCTCTGTTGGTCAATGCTAAATTGACAAGCATATTGAGTTTGAATGTTATTGATCAGTAAATAAGAGAGAAATTCTAATTTTGTATTCCCCATAAGAATAACATTGGACAACGTACTGCGTTTACCGCTAAATGAAAATTTCAATTTTCTCTAAAACCAGCAATCGGAGAATAGTAATTCAAAATACTAAATTATTTAGTTTTTTGAGCTCTTTTAATGGTGAATAGTAATATTTTTTTAATTTATGTCTTTTTATGAAAAATCCAAAAAAACTGAATTTTTGATGTTTTAAGTCCTGTAATTTCTGAACCCGAATTTTTACAGGAATGCGGGTAGTGGTGTTTTGTTTGAAAACTAAAGTTCTACAAACGAATAAAGTTTAATCAAAATCGTTAGAGCCGTTTTTGAGAAATTTTGATTTTTCATGTTTTTTGGCGGTTTTTGGGGGATAATTACCCTTAAAAATCAAAAATTCAAAAAAATGAAAAAAACGCCTGGAGATATCGTGGATTAGTACCTACATACCAAATTTCATAAAAATCGGCCCATTGGTTAGGGCTCTAGCTCTGTACACATCCACACACACACACACACGGACACACACACACACACACACACACACACACACACACACACACACACACACACACACACACACACACACACACATCACGTAAAAACCACTTTTTTGGGTTCAGGGAGCACCAAAACAAATATTTCCACTAACAACTCAAATTTGAAAATGTTGACGAAAACAATACTTTCTCCATATACTTTGTATAAGGGGAGAAAGTAAAAAAGGAGTTCCCACGCAGCACGCTGATGTGAGAAAAGTGAATTTCCACTAAAAAACTTGTAAAACTCAAAATTAGTGTAAAAACATACATTCATTCCAATTTTTATTGAAATCTGAAATCATTGATTTTTTTGGCTGTTTTGATGCTCCGGTTTCATATCCCTGCAATGCTGGGAATACAATTTTGCGCATTATAAGGCTGAAAGTAGGGGTGAGGTTACCGGGGATGATAAAAGTACACCAACAAATTAATAACAGGCTTTTCTAATGTAAAACTCCCATAAAACAACCTACTGTGTTTAGTCGATACACATTTTCTTTAATAACTCAGTAAATATTTATGCTAGAATGACGAGAGAGGGCTTACAACTTTCGCCTCACTAATTCCCATCTTTTTACATGCATTAATTGTACATCCGGGGCTTTTCTGACCCTTTCTAGGCCCAAAAACTCGCAACTGAAAGATTAATCCCCAAAATAGGGGTTTAGAGTTTTCAGATTGTTTTGCCCAACGAACTTGTCCAACTGATTTTAGAAAGGAATGTCCCTACCAAATTTGAAGTAAATCAGACAGAAAATTCTACCGCCAAAGTGCAAACACATAATATAAATGTCTACAGGGTGATTCGGGATAGGTATAACTAACTTCGTCGAAAGATTCCTTACATCAAGACAGAAAAATATGTCCTATCAACATGGGTCTGGAAACTGTTAGTTTCGGACTTCCAGCCAAAATTTGGATTTTTACGATTTTTAGTGTACTTTTTTTGTTTTGGACAAAAGATACTGATCCTTCAGCATTACATTCACTATTCTTACATGAAAAGATAGGTAGAACATGATGATTAGCAGTAGAACAGAGGCCAATAGTTATACCTTCCACGAAAGTAATTGGTGCACGTTGGTTTCACTTTAAATGTAATTTGTTTTTAAAAAAAGTCAATTTTAAAGTTAATTTTTGTTTTCCAAACGTTGTCAACCGATAATTATGATGACCAATCACGCTGCAACTTCACCAAAGTTTCTTTTTTATGGGTAACAAAATTTTATCATTGTTTTATTAGGAAATAATTAAATTTAAACTTGGAAAAAACCCAATAACTTGCAACGGTGCAGAATTTTCTTTTAAAATTGCATAAGCGCTGAGCTTTTGATTAGGGATCTGATTTGATAGGGCTTTGCACCATTGATCTGATCTGCAGAATGAGGCTGATGATACTATTTTTGTTTTAACTTATTAATGTGTGTTTTAAATTAAATGAATTTTAATTACAAAGTAAGTTTTGACAAAACGTTTCTTTGCAGCGTGATTAGATAATAATTGTCGGTTGACAACGTTTCAAAATAAAAATATACTTTAAAATTGATTTTTGTTTAACAAATTACATTTAAGTGAGACCAACGTTCACCTATTACTTTTGTGAAATGTATAACTATTGGCCTCTTTTCACTGCTAATTACCTATATTTTCATGTAAGAATTATGAATTTAATAATATGCGATCAGTGTCTTTTGTCCAAAACAAAAATAACGTAAACTGAAAATCGTAAAAACCCGAATTTTGGCTTTAAGTCCAAAACTAACGGTTTCCGGACCCATGTTGATAGGACATATTTTTCTTGTCTTGATGTAAGGAATCATTTGGCGAAGTTAGTTTACACTTAACCCAAAACACCCTGCATATACAGGGGTTAAAAAAAACCTTTCGGGACTTTGGGATATGATTCGTCATACAAAAAGACAAAAATAGTATAATATAAAGGGATGTCCTAAAACGCTTAGTTTTCCGTCTATCTGTCTGTATGTGTTTTTTACTTAATTCGTTATATCTTAGGAACATCTGATGACATCGACTTCAAACTTGGTTCATGTATTACATCTAATAAGACCCATTTTGGTATGAAATATCAAGTTTATACTTTGTTCTATTTCAAAATGGCGGCCATTTTTGTTTTTCAAAGCTAAATATCTTAAAAACCGTAAAGTTTGTGAAAAACTGTGAGAATCAAAAACGTTGTGGCATTTTATCCTAAAAGTAGTGATATGAATATATTAACTATAGAATGATAAATAACTGATTTATTGTGATTTTTATAAGTCAAAACCTGATTTTTCAGTCCAGAAATTATAAAAAAATCATGTTTTAACTTCATGACATATATAATTTTGAACGACCCCCCCAAAAAGTGTTCAGGGGGTCACGTTAAGAACTTCTATGGTGGTCCCGGGCTTAAGTTTAATAAAATTAGAATTTTTGCTGTACATTGCTTGGAATTATGAAATTTTTGCATATTTTTACGTTTCATACCATAGGAAAGCAGAAATGCGTCTTATCTCAATTTCTGTCTATCTGTCGGTGACACTCAAGGACGGGTTTTTGTTCTCTTTTCACGGGAAAACGGGTGCACTGACATTGATGAAACTTTGTTCTATACATGCGTGAGAAGGTTTTAGGCCACTTTAAACAGGCATACGCCTTTTGGAAAAATAATGGCGGCCACTCAAAAACGTGATTTCGTGCGATTTTGGACACATTTTGTTCGCTTTTCATAGGGAAACGGGTGCACTGATTTTGATGAAACTTTTTTCTATGTTATATATGTGTGTTAGAAGGTTTTAGGTTAGTTGGATTTTTGGAAATCACCTTAGGACTCTGCCCTACGTGGTTTTAAAGATCCTATGTTGTTATTATTATGGAAAAAGTATTTATTTATATTGAACCAGATGATGACTTAATAGTTATATCTATAACTTAAAATATTGTAAACAGCTGTTTATCATTAGGAAAATAAAAAACCTACTTGAATGGCAACTCACACTCTTTTCGATAGACGAGAGTAGGGGTTGTTGGGGAACTCTGCGCACTCCCCCCCCTCCCCCGAATCTTAATGACCCCCCCCATTTTATATTTTTGCCTACCCCTCTTCAATTTTATATTTTTATTTTATGTACCCTCCATTTTATATTCCCCCCCCAATTTCATATTTCCCCCCATCTTATATTTTTGCTCCCCCCTATTATTGCCCCCACCCGATTTTATATTTTGCTCCCCCCCCCTCCGATTTTATATTTTTCCCCCCACCTCCCTGATATTTTTTATTTTTTTCAATTTGAGACACCACGTGTCAGCATTACAGTTCCAGGAATTTTCGCCGACCTGAGCGCACATGTCACTCCCTCCATCACCTTCCCCCACCACATTCTCCCAACACCACTCCATCAACATTCTGCCATAACAGCTTATATCTAAACATACTTGAATGGCAACGCAAACTCTTTTTTCAACAGGCGAGAGTAGGGGGTATTGGCGAACTCTGCGCACTCCCCCCCCCCGATCTTAATGACCCCCCATTTTATATTTATGCCCCCCTCCTCCCCTTCCCGATATTTTTTTTGTACTTGAGTTCTTTCATTTCTAAAAGCGAATCCAAAGTGTTACATGTACCGATTTGGAGTCGTAAACCACACGCCCTTTACTACCCGATAGAGTTCCTCGACTTAGCAACAGTACCCGAATTATCTGCCAGTATATTTCGTTAACTTTGTGTCTGTGAGTTATTAAATTCAACGGAGGACCATGGTTTAAAATAATGAACTGTACTAAGAAATTGCTGACTCAAAGAAAAATAGTTCCAAAATTAGAAAATGCGGAAGGCAAAATATGTGTTAGGCTACCTTTTATTTTTAACTGCTCAAGAATATCAAGATGAAGCCGTGTCCAAGAAACTGTTCTTTTTTCAAGCGTTGAGTTGAGTGGAGATGATGATGATGACTACAATGAACCAGGCTTGGTATAACTTGCTGATTTATGATGCGGAGCAGTGAAAAATGTATTATAAAAAGCCGGTAGTGGATGCAAAGTAATAACAATCTTGAGGTTTGACTTTAAACACTGTGTAACGTTACATTATAAAATAATTTTGATATTAACTGAAAATTTGGAAGTTTAGGTCGAATGAGAAAAAACTACTGTAACATGATAAAACTTAGTTGAGTTCACTTCTACAGCTGGGAGAAGACTGGTTCCTTCCAGAAATTGGAAATCCTGTGTATTCTTGGTTGTGACGTAGGTCTTTTGACAAATCAGATGGACGGTCAAAGTCTATTGATATGAATTGTGTCTCTATACTGATGTTCAACTGTTCATTGTATGAAATAAAAACGTTTCTTCCTGATATAGCCTTCTTCGTAGGCTAGGCCTAGTAATTTTAATGAAATAAAACCTTATGATTTATTATTATTATTATTATTATTTTCTTTTTAAGCCTAATTAAAACGCATTTTAGGTCCATTAATTATGACAAAACAAAAGGGCTGTTAATTCATCTTCTGACACAGAAAAAAATCAAATAAAACTGCACTGTTTTTAGGTCCATAGTTTTGGCCTATTTTAATATGAAATAGTAAACACTTTGATTTAATTGTACTCACTAATAAAATAGGTGGCTTATCATTCTACTGCGCAACATTGCCAAGGCACGATTAGGAATAGACTCAAATTTGTACAGTTCAAAGAATTTGCACCTAACCCTATGCTAAATGGATGGAAGATTTGTTGGTAAATTTAATTTCTTTGATGTTAAAGGCAGAACTAGCTACTTAAATTTGTATCATATTTATGGACATCACTCCCACACATAAATTCACATTTCAAAGACAGTCATAATTCAAAGGCCTACTGTTTCCAACATACAAATTCATGGTAAAAATATGTATGATTTTTTTAGATCTTTTTGAGGGTAAATTCACCTTGGATATCCCACAGTATCACCACCATCGACCACATATTTAATCCCATTGATAACTGCTACGTCTTAACCTATTAAACAGCCATCTATAATAAACTCATGGGTGACTAATACTCGTGACATACCACAAAACAACCAGTTTAATCGGAATCCGTGTAGTACATGTGAAGGTTTTTACAAATGACAGGATTGTCGGGTTTGATGACCCTGTAGAGGGTCTCGTTGACCTTGGCCTCTACCAGGCTGCGGATCCGAGTTTTGAAGTAGTTGAGTGCGGAGGAGGTGACGGAGCTGGTTAGGCTGCTACAGACTCTGCAGCCGGAGCGGAGCCGCACCTCGAAGTCGCCCATGCGCAGGAACCGCAGACTGTTGATGGTGATGAAACAGAGCGACTTGTCACCCATGGTTGCATCCACCTAGAGACATCGGATGATTGAGATGGTTGTTACCTTGCGCCTTTCTTGTTTTGTGTCCCCAACAATCACGTCTGACATGGAGCAGTGATAGTTAGAATATGAATATATTTAGTGTTTTTAAATAATTTCAATTAGTATCGTCAAACTAAATCTGTAGTTAGCTGGATTAATGCATAACATTAAGTAGGTAATGCTCAATCATATAAGTGTTAGTGAAACAAAAATAAAAACTTTAACAACGTTCAGCAAAACAGTTGGCTAGTCTCAAGTATGCAAATGAAAAGAATGCATACAAGTCTGGTACTCTATTACTTTATAGAAAGCATATAGGCCACCAGCCAGTTTCTGTCTCTAGTCTCTGGCCACCAGCCACCCCAGACAATTAGTGAGGTTTTTAACGATAAAATAGAATTGATAAGAAGTTGAAAGTGATTGTACACGAACTTGGGCTCAATTGTGTATAGGTATGGATTAATTATGTGAGTTTAAGACCAATGAGATGTCTTGTGCACTCTTGTGTCTTGTTTGCTGGCTGGAGACTGTATGTAGGATTACCTCACGGATATAGAGTGACGTTGCTGTCAGTATTTTCAGATCTTTGTATGCTTCTCGGCAGCTTTCTAGGTATTTTAGGCCTGCTAGGTACCATATTGCTCTCTTTTGATGTATGAGGATTCTTTCCAAGTTGGTGTTGGCCGTTCTTCCCCATACCACTATGCTGTACCTGAGGTGAGCTTCAAAAAGAGCATGGTAGGCCGTTATTGCTGCTTCTATGCCGCTTACATGCATTAATCGCCTGATGACATAGATGCCTGAGCAGAGTTTCTTGCAAAGATAGTCGATGTGCTGCTTCCATGAGAGTTGACAAGTGCTGCTTTGAGTCTGCAACAAGGCCAAGGTATTTGGTTTTGTTTTCTAGTTCTATTCCGGGAAGTATAAGAATGTTTCTCTAATTTTGGTGATGAAGTTGATTTTAACAGTTTTGTTTTCGTTTAGTGCCAGCTTCATTGTCGGAGCATTATTTTTGAGTTTTGTTGAGGGTAGTAATAGCTTGTCTATTGATTGCTTCTATTGATTTGTGCGCTATGGTGATGACTGTGTCGTCTGCGTACATTGTGGTTTGGCAATAGTTGTCTAGCTGGTCTGGAAGGTCATTTGTGAGAAAGAGGAACAGGAATGGCCCCAGGACTGATCCTTGTGGCACTCCTCTTGTTACCTTGGTCCATTCAGAATATACTTTTTGAGTTGCATTATTCTTTGTGTATAGCATTTCAACCAGTTGTTTCCTGCCATTTAGGTAACTACGAAACCATTTTCCTGTCACTCCCTTTATGCCTAGGGCTGCCAGTTTTGTAAGGAGCTGAGAGTGAGTGAGACAGTCGAACGGTTTGCTAAACTCAAGAAACAAGCTGGTGACTAGGCAGCCTTTTTCTAGTTGAGTTGCCTTTACGTTAGTATGCCTTTATGATTACATTGTTGTTAGAGGAGCTATATGATGCAATCCAGGAACTTCTACTACTTGCAACCACCACTCCTCTTAGAATGGATCTGTACCAGTAACTCAGACTGACTCAAACAGGATAGCGTGCATTTTCAGGCTCGTGGACTGACCTGATAATAATTTCACCAATACAGAATCTTTGAAAAGCCAGCTTTGAAAGTAAGGAAACTATCAAGCGAATATACTTAATCAAAATAACCCATTTAATACGGATTTAAATGACTTAGCTCCGGATTGGCTTAGCTACATTACTTAACAATTTGAGTTCTAAACATTATATCTGAGTTACCAATAAGGATTGTAGACTAAATATTATGAATTGAGACTAACTGTTATACTTATCAAAATTCAGATTAGATTAAGAATTAGAAAATTCCCCAAACCCCCATTGCCCCTAAGGTTCCTTGGATTACCATTTTGAGGAAGGTTGGATTGGCAGGGTCTCGAATTGGTCGGAAAAGGGTCAATCCACTTCAAATGTCCAGAAAAGAATTGTTTGGTTGCTTGACCTTTAAACAAATTTAAATGTTATTGTGATTGACCTAAGAGTAGTACAAAACCAACCTTATTTTATTTTTAAACATGACCGTTTACAAATGGCAGCCATCTTTATCAGTCTCCACATGCTTATTTTTATGTTTGTCGATGTTTACTCAAAACCATATTTCTCTGGACTGGTTTATCAAATAGACATGAAATAAAGACCATTGTTTTACTTAAAACTTCCTCTATCTTTTTTGTCCTATTCATAATTGGGCTCAAATATAGTTAAATACTGTAAAATTTAACTTGAATTTTTATTTTTCAAGTGACCGTACTTGAGGCAATTTTTTTGTAAAAGGGATTGATTAAAAAGGTTGGGGTTTTTTTACTGATATAAATCACTTAGTAGTTTACTTAAAAAAATCTATAACCTTGATATTTGTTTATTACTTATTTTATAAAAAATAATAATTTCACAACTAGTGGGGAAAGTGTGATTTTCCTGGTGCGAGTCATAGACGAGCAATTTAAAGATAATGAGCACCAGGAAAAATCATTTTCCCACGAGTTTTGAACACAATTTTTCACGATACTACAGCAAACAATTATTTGTTGGTAATTCTTTTATTTTCACGATACATTAGAAGACAAAGTAAAGTAAACAAAAAAACCAACGAAATGTTTTAAACAGATGGGCATTATTTCAATATTGTATTGTATTATTGTTAGGCTGATTTATAATCGGCTGATTTTTCCTCACTAGTGAGAATATAATTTTTCCTCACTAGTGGGGATATGACTTTACCTGGCAATATACGCATTGGAAAAACAGCTGATATTCCAATAATATCATGAAAATCAATATTTTGTATATATAATCAAAATAAAATAAATAGTTACAAATTATGAAATGATTATAATAAAACTTTCATCAGAGAGAAAAAGTCTAAATTTGTACAGATTATATAAATTAATTTGTTTTTAAACGTAACACCAGTTACTGGCACCGTTTCTTGAGTCACATTTATTTGTTTTTAAACATATCACCAGTTACTGGCACCGTTTCTTGAGTCACATTTATTTGTTTTTAAACATATCACCAGTTACTGGCACCGTTTCTTGAGTCACATTTATTTGTTTTTAAACATATCACCAGTTACTGGCACCGTTTCTTGAGTCACATTTATTTGTTTTTAAACATATCACCAGTCACTGGCACCGTTTCTTGAGTCACATTTATTTGTTTTTAAACATATCACCAGTTACTGGCACCGTTTCTTGAGTCACATTTATTTCCTTTATTATACTAGACTTCTCAACTTGAAATGTCTCCTTGGTAGTAATTTATAAGGCAATCATGGGTGAGTTTCAAAATTTTTACAATTTTAAAATGGTCTAAATCTAAATATAACAAACATCAAAAAACTTGCAACTAATAATATATCTGTATTCACTCTACACACAACATTTAAAAAAAAATGAGAGTATAGTCTCAGTTATGTAGATTTAGCAGTTCACTAATTTCATCGCAAATTCTGTGAGGAATGTTGTAACCAGTGGCCAGTTGTAAGGTCAACTGCCGATATCATTCTTAACACATTTTTTCTTTTGGCACCCCCAAACCTTATCACCACATGATTTTTTTAAAGAGGTCTGATGTTTATTTTAATCATTTAATAATATCTAACTATTTATTTCTTTTGATTATATATACAAAATATTGTTTTTCTTCAATAGGCCTAAATCAAGAGATTTGTAGCGATACCGCCGTTACCTTTTTTTAGCCCTATCTACTATAGGCCCTACTCAAAGTTCCAAGTTAAACAGAGGGATTTTGTAACAAATTCCAAGTATCAAAGTTATTATTATAATATACTACTTCTTGGTATCCAAATAGAGTAATTTAGTGTAGAATTATGAGTATAATAAACAGCTATTCTGTTGATAGGTCACACACTTTTTAAAATGTAATATCTAGTCAACTACTCGAATATATCAAAGTTGAAGTTTTGCAGTAGTTTTATATCACACCTGTGCTTAACCCTCAGAAAATCAGAATTTTACTAGATCCCGCCAACAAAGATATATGGCCTTAAAGTTGAAAAAGATTAAACATTTTCAAGTTTTAATTTTTTTTGGTCAAATAAGGAAATAAATATCAAGGTTGTAGATATATTTTAAGTAAAGTACAAAGTGATGTGAATCAGTAAAAAATACCAACCTTGTTTGATCCCTTTTATATAAAAAATAGCCTAAAACATGGTCACTCGTAAAATAAAAATATTAAAATTCAAGTTAAATTTGACAGTATTTAACTACATTTGAGCCCAATTATGAATAGGACAAAAAAGATAGGGCAAGTTTAAGGAAAAAATGGTTTTTATTTCAAATCTCTATGATAACCAGTCCAGAGAAATATGGTTTTGCGTAAACATCAACAAACATGAAAATAAGCCTGTGCAGACTGACTAAGATGGCCGTCATGTATAAAAATAAAATATGGTTGGTTTTGTAATACTCACACTTAAGTTAAACAACAGTAAAAATATAAATTAGTTCTAAGGTTCAAGGTTGGACCACTTGGAATGGATTAACCCAAAACCAAAGACCCTTCTTTTCTCTCCCTTACTGTGCTTCTCCTTCTCCCCCCCCCCTCCACCGACAATCAGCTGACTATTTTAAACTTTACCTTCTATTCCATGCTATTGTTGCTTGCTGAAACAATGCATTCCATACTTTAGTAAAATGTTTTACTTCCTTAACCTTAGGACTGCCCGACGCCTGTTTTTATGCGATATCATGTGTGTGCCAGATAGAGTATCATCTGAAACAGGCGAATTGGGTAATTTTTTTCAATTGCTTATAACGCATCGAAATTGATTGAGAAACGTAATAATATTGATACCATTTTAAAGAGGAGATTCTAAACTTTAATTTTCATGTATAAACAAACCTTGTAGCAGTAACAGATCGATATAATTGCTATTATAATTTTAACAAAATTTAGCGGGCGAAACATTTTCGACTCGCAAGCGGCAAAATCTTGTAAAACAAGATTTAAAAAAAATTTGTAGTGTCTGTATTTTGGCCCAATCCGGAAGCGGTTGGTACTATTGGAAACAGCATTAGTTGTTCTCTCTTTTCGTAATGAGAATTTTGTCATACGACTTCAGAAAGTCTGAGAAATAATTTTTGAAATCAGCTGTTCATCTGCCCCACTCGCCAAAAATTAGGCGAATTTATAAATCACTAATAAATAGATCGATAATTAATTTAGCGTGACGTAAATCAGGCGAATTTATAAATCACTAATAAATAGATCGCCAATAAAAGTACCAAGCCAAGTGCTTTTCCTTTGCAAACCTAATAAATAGATCGATAATTAATTTAGCGTGACGTAAATCATATACCTCTTTGAAGCCAGGAAAAGGTACTTCCTCTTTAAAGCGCTGACTTACTGTATGGAACGTCAGTTGACTCGTGTAAGTAATAACAAATTAGAGATTCTTTCTGCTAGCCAAGCCAAAGTCAAAATGTGTGATTTTTTAGTGCGAGTAGGTTATAATCCGTATTTTATTGTCGCATGTTAGTGTTTTAGTGATAAACAAGTATATTGTCGTGAAGTGTGTGAGTTATTAGTAATATTTATCCATATTACTATAGGTAAATATTATTATTTATGTTCAAATGTGCGTTATTGAAAATGTCGAGGGTTTTTATTGAAACTTGTAAATTTTCACTTTTTTACTTTATCTAAAAAATCGAAGATCTACCCAATCGTTTTATTCATTTTATTTTATTCAAATTCTTTATTCTTTTGTGAACAAAAAGAGTATGCATATGATAGGGTTATCTTTTATGGTATGTAGTAACCTCTGCAGACTTTGCTCAGATATGGGCTATGCTGTAAATTTAGCTTCAAAAATCAATATGTGCGTCTCGTGCCACAAATGCTTATGGAACCTTTATTTGTTCATATTTCTCTTTCCATATATATATATATATATATTCTTTTTCAGAAATATATTTGCTATAAATATATGTACCATTTATTAGCGAATTTCTCCTATAGGGAAGAAGATACTACCGTAGGTGGCATGTTAAGACCAAGGCCCGGGACCGTGATAACTTTCGTTTTGAGGCCCCCAGATGCCAAAATCACCATTCGTGTGTGTGTGTGTGTGTGTGTGTGTGTGTGTGTGTGTGTGTGTGTCCGTAGGCACGATAACTTTCATAAAAATGTTCAGATCTTGATGAAATTTGGTATAAATGTGTAAGGCTGTGTGTGTGTGTGTGTGTGTGTGTGTGTGTGTGTGTGTGTGTGTGTGTGTGTGTGTGTGTGTGTGTCCATTAACTTTCGTAAAAATTGTCAGATCTTGATGAAATTTGGTATAAATGTGTAAGGCAGCATCCATTTTCATGAGTTTAAAAATCAGACAAATCACAACATTATAAGGAGGGTTTTGGGGGGTTTTGTACTCAACAAATGGATTTTTTGAACTTTTACATGTAATATTTTTAAACTAAAATTTTGGTTTACACCATTAAATTCAACTTAAAAAAAAACAATTTAGTTGTTTGATCATCGCTCTACGTCAATTGGTTACCGAGATATTTAAAGCGCTAAACACAGTGCATTGTCCATTGTTAATCTTATGGAGAATAAGTACAATTTGATATCTCGCTTATTATTAAAACTATATTAGTGAAACTTGGTAAGTGGCTTCATATGATTGGGGTTTACTGATATTTGCATACAAAACCAATTTTGTGTGGTCCCCATGGCAGCAAACCTGCGTACTCAGCAGCTATAATTTTATTCTTTTGGAGAATAATAAACATGTGATCTTGCTTCTTTATAAACATAAATTGGTAAAACTTGGTATGTTGCTTCATCTAGTGGTGATCCATTGGTATTTGCATAAAAAACAGATTGTTGTGGTCCTTGATGCAGCAAACCTGCATACTCAGTCGTAATGTTTTTCTTATGGAGAATAAATAAAATGTCATATCTCGCTTATTTATAAATATGCTTTGATGAAAGTTGGTAAGTGGCTTCATGACTTAGTGAAGTACCATTTGAAATTCGCTGAGTATGCAGGTTTGCTGCAGCGGGGGTATTATATTACAACAAAGTAAAAAAATTATATCTAGCTTCAAACAACTAATTTTGGCTTTCTGCGAAACTCAAATTTTATTTTTCAACTCATATAAAGTCATAAAAACAGTTATTACTTTGTTTAAAAGTGCATTATTTTCAATAATTATATTGTTACCTAGTAATATAATACTGATGGTATATTATTTTTATACTTTTTATTTTTCAAATGTACAGCGCAAGTTTGTAGATTTTCCCCGGTTTCCGTATTTTTTGCATAATTCGGGTAAAAAAATTGTTTCCAAAAAACCAAACACATTTCCACGTAGGTAAATAAATTTCCTAGGTTGTGTATATCATTGATTGTCTGTAAAAAAATTAGTGTAAAAATGCTAGGGCTCTAATTTTTAAAATTATTTCAAAAATGTTTATAAAATTTTGATTTTTCATATTTTGCAAAAAAAACCACCAACAGAGATTCGTTTTATTTTATTTTATTCAAAATCGACTTCTTTTCCTGGACAAAACGAGTATACATCTGTGATTAGGTTATTAACAGTAGTTTAGACACTGTGAATTGTTAAAAAACCTTTGCAAAATGGCCAAAATTGTTAGGGCACCGAGCAATTTAGCATAAATCAGGCCAGGGCAGTCCTAGGGTTAACTAGACCACGAACAATACAATGCAGATGTATTGATTTAAGGCGAGGTTTTGTATGACTTCAAAGTCTCTGCGTTTCTTAAAAATAAATTTGTATGTAACTAAAACTTTAACTTAATATTGTATGTAACTAAAACTTTAACTTAATAAGTATTTCCAGAAATAAAGATAGGTGATGATATTCAAAAATTAATTCTATTTTTCTTCCATATCAAAAGTCTGTTACGCCCGGCAGTTAATAATGGCCACCACTTGATACCTGTATCAGATTGTCCATGACAGTAGTCTCCAGGCTGCCAGTTGTACTGAGCCCGGCCACCTTCACCCTGTACTGCTCATAACCCACTGTCAGGTATAGGAAGCTCACCTGCAACACTCTCTGGCTACTGTTGTAAGTGTAAACAAGATCAAGAGCTTCAGCACTCATGTGTTTGCATTATCCACAACTTAACCCAGCAAAATATTGGACCACCTGCCTGCTACATAAACATATTCTAGGATAAAATAGCATAGCTCTAATTTGTTATAAAAATAAAAATCACTGTTGCACACTTTTACTTTTTTCCGTTATACATAGTAGGCTATATGGAGAAAGTATTGTTTTCATCAAAATTTTTGAATTTGAGTTGTTAGTGTAAATATTTGTTTTGGTGCTCCATGAACCCAAAAAAGCAATTTTTACGTGATGTCTGCCTGTCTATCTGTCTGGATGTGTACAGAGCTAGAGCCCACACCAATTGGCCGATTTTGATGAAATTTTGTATGTAGGTAATAAACCACGTTCCAGGCGTTTTTCTTTTATTTTTTGGAATTTTTTATATTTAAGGGTAATTATCCTCCAAAAACCGCTAAAAACATGAAAAATCTGATGTTCTCAAAATCGGATCTAACGATTTTGATTAAACTTTGGTGGTTTGTAGAGCTTTACGTTTCCAACAAAATGACACCACCCGCTTTCCTGGCAAAATATGGGTTCAGACTTAAAAAACATTCAAAATTCAGTTATTTAGATTTTACATAAAAAACATAAATGTTAATACCCCCGTCGTAGCAAACCTGCGTACTCAGCAAATTTCCAATGCATAATATACGTCTTAATACCATATAAAGCCGCGTACCAAGTTTCATAAAAATATATTCACGTATAAGCGATTTTAATTATTCTCCATAAGAATAACATTGGTAATGAGTACGTAGGTTTGCTGAAACAAGGAACACAAACAATTAATTTTTATGCTAATATAAATATAACTTAACTAGGCTGAGCCACATATCAAGTTTCATCAATATTCAATCATAAATAAGCGTTATATAACATTTTAGTTATTCTCCATAAGAATAACAGGGGGGCGGAGTAAGCAGGTTTGCTTCAACAAGGAACAAAAAAAAGGGGTTTTTATGCAATTATGAATATAACTCAACCAAGTGAAGCTACATACCAAGTTTTATTATTTTATGTTCAAAATTAAGGGAGTCATTACATTTTACTTATTCTCCATAAGAATAATATCGGGGCTGAGTACGCAGGTATGCTGCTACGGGAATAACCAACAAAAAATAATTTTTTGTGCAAATATCAATATACCAGCACTACGTGAAGCCACATACCAAGTTTCATCAACATACATATTCATAAATAGTCTAGATATCAAATTTTATTTATTCTCCATAAGGATAACATTGGACAACGTACTGTGTTTAGCACTTTGAATATCTCAGCAACGGTTGGGCGTAGAATCACAATTTAAACCCCAAAATGATTGTTTTGTGGAACTGAACAGATTTCTAAAAGAAAATGTGAAGTTTAAAATAAACTGAGGAAATGCCAAAAACCTTTTTCCTATAAGATTAACATGAGAGATTTTATGAGTAGGTTTTTTTGGATTTTCTCGGCAACCATTTAACCTAGGTTAATAATTCAAAATACTATATTATTTGTTTTTTTAAGCTCTATAACATGGTCAAAACCAAAATTAAGTTTAAAAAAAATGTAGGGTGAAAAATGCAAAAAACTGATTTTTGGAAAATTTAAAACCCCCATAAACCACCCTTTCCATGGTCCGATTTTTCTGGTTTTCGAACTTAAAGTCATGAATGTCATTTTACACATTTGAGCCAAATTTCATCGAAATCGGACGTTTTTTACTCAAGTTATCGCATTCATGGACACATATATATATATATATATATATATATATATATAAATTTGAACGAATAGTGTTTTTGGCATCTGGGGACCTTAAAACAAAAAATTATCATGGTCTCGGACTTAAGTCTTGCCATGAGACCTACGGTAATAGCTTCTTCCCTATAGGGGAAATTCGCTAAAAAGGATTACTTATCACCTTTAAAAAGAGGTAAAAAAGGTAAATAATTTTGTATTTTCAATTATTATTTTACGATTGCTGGTCGCAGAGAAAATTTTCATTTTAGCGAATTTCCCCTATAGGGAAGAAGCTATTACCGTAGGTCTCATGATAAGATTTAAGCCCGAGACCATGACAATTTTTTTTTAGGTCCCCAGATGACTAAAACACTATTCGTTCGAATTTATATATATATGTATTTATATGTCTATATATATATATATATATATGTGTCCGTGAATGTGATAACTTGAGTAAAAAACGTCCGATTTCGATGAAATTTGGCTCAAATGTGTAAAGTGACATTTATGACTTTAAGTTCGAAAACCAGAAAAATCGGGCCATGGGAAGGGGGGTTTATGGGGGTTTTAAATTTTCCAAAAATCAGTTTTTTGCATTTTTTACCCTAAAATTTTTAAAACACTTAATTTTGTTTAGACCATGTTATAGAGCTTAAAAAAACAAATAATATGGTATTTTGAATTATTAAGCTAGGTTAAGTGGTTGCAGAGAAAATCCAAAAAATCCTGTTCATAAAATCTTCTATTTTAATCTTATGGGAAAAAAGGTTTTTGGCTTTTTCTAAGTTAATTTTAATGTAAACTTCACATTTGCTTTTACCAATCAACTCAGCTCCACAAAACAATCATTTTGGTGTTTAAATTGTGATTCTACGTCCAACCGTTGCAGAGATATTCAAAGTGCTAAACACAGTACGTTGTCCAATGTTATCCTTATGGAGAATAAATAAAATTTGATATCTCCATTATTAATGAATGTATATTGATGAAACTTGGCACGTGGGGTCACGTAGTACTGGTATATTGATATTTGCACAAAAAATTGATTTTTTGTTGATTATCCCCGTAGCAGCGAACCTGCGTACTCAGCCGCCATGTTATTCTTATGGAGAATAAGTAAAATGTAATGACTCCCTTAATTATGAACATAAATTAATAAAACTTGGTATGTGGCTTCACCTTGTTGAGTTATATTGATATTTGCATAAAAACCCATTTTTTCGTTTCTTGTTGCAGCAAACTGCTTACTCATCTCCCATGTTATTCTTATGGAGAATAATTAAAATGTTATACAGTGCTTACTTATGATTGAATATTGATTAAACTTGGTATGTGGCTTCACCTAGTTAAATTATATTTATATTTGCATAAAAACCAATTGTTTGTGTTCCTTGTTTCAGCAAACCTATGTACTCATCACCAATGCTATTCTTATGGAGAATAATTAAAATTGTATATATCGCTTATATATGAATATATTTTTATGAAACTTGGTATGCGGCTTTATATGGTATTAAGACGTATATTATGCATTGGAAATTTGCTGAGTACGCAGGTTTGCTGCGACGGGGGTATTCATTTTGCTGTAAACGCAGCACATTGTCTAATGTTATTCTTATGGGGAATACAAAACTGACCATTTCTCTCTTATTTACTGATCAATTCCATTTAAACTTGATATTCAGGTCAAGTTAGTATTGACCAACAGAGGATATTCGAAAAATGTTGCGACTTAAACCTGGGGGGGGGGACAAGGGGGCATTTCCCCTCTCAAAACCACTTTGTGTAGCAACAGATTTTGTAGTGTCTCCCAAAATGGGGTTTGGGTGGATATTTCTGAAAACAACTATTTTAGACAATTTTCTGTACATTCATCTGTCATTTATTCATTGAAGTTGCGCTAAAAGGGAGGAACTATGTGTCAAGTTTCCTGACCGTTTATTTGAAAAACCTTTAATCTCAATATTCAACGGAGAGAGGGGAATCTACTTATTGATATTTATTCGCAACAATAAAGTCAAAGGTATATAACAAGTCAGTTTATCTCATAAATCGACTTTCATTGGAGTTCTGAATACTGTAAATACGTTCTTACCCCACTAAAAAATTGCACAAAATAACTACCGGTATATATATATTTATTTATAACTTTAAGGAATATTATATATTTTTGTAAAGATGTTAGCAATCAGTACAATTGTATGACATATGTTGTAATTGAATAAAGCTAATTTAATGACTAGATGGGGAGTCAGAATTGTAGATCGTTACTCAGTCAATGAAAACTATGGTTGTATTTGCTGATAAATTAAAATAAAAAAAACCCACCTGTAAAACAATATTTACACTGTTGTTGTACACCTTGAGCACCACATCTCCCCTCCTCCTGATGCTGGACAGTCTAGCCAGGTTGCCAAAGCTAGCCTCCACTTTGCCTTGGTTATAGAGAAATGAGGAAGATATGTTGGCCAGCCTGATATTGTCAGGATACTTTGAAATCAGTTGTTGCATCAGGAAGTCTGCAACATTGTTGATCAACGGTTGGTCACACTGTTGTGACCATGTTAGAGAACTCAGGGACAACAGACAGACACACACTGGCACCAACATTACAGCACTGACTGAGAGACTTCCTCAGACTGAGTCAAGGGTTAAGTAAGCAAACAGCTTTGTGCAAACTAAGCTATTACTCATTCACACAATCTGATGTCTTGGGGAGTCATTAACTTCAATTCCGCACACTGCTGTTATCAAGGCAATAACTTCATTGTCAGTATTCTTTGAATGTGTGACAATGGTGAATAGTTTTGCCTTGTAGGAGTTCACAGTAGTTTTTGTGCATGATCAAAAGAATTTCTGTTTAAATTATTAAATATTCACTTGTTTGTGAAGTTCCTAAATACAACTTTTCATGCGTAACAATTATATGATTTATTTTGTATAGATAACATTTTGTAGGTACAGTAACTATAATTAATATTATTGTTTTACTGTTAAGGATGGCAGCCCCATAACAAAACCCAAAAGGGTTCAGAAAGAATCTAACCTAAATATTTTGTTTGTCATTGTTTTAACCACCATTTTCCTGATCCAAGTTTTCATGACACCAAAATAAGTTGTTAAGGAAAATATTGGCAAGAAAATTAGGTCTTATTCAGTTTAAATATATTGGAGTCCCAATAAGTTTATTGCAATCCACTACGTGTTTGAAAATGGTTAGCACCTATTTATGTGTAAACAAAACAAGATTTTTTTACTTTATTTATTGAATAAACAGTTTATGACACCAAAGGTTAACATCAAAATGATTGTTTTGTGGAGCTGAACTGATTGGTAAAACAGCCCCTGCCTGTGTTTTTTGTGTTTTCTTTATCCTGTTTAGTTGTAACAACACGTATCATGCTACTAAAATGATTATTTAGTGAAATTAACTGATGAAAAGCTAAAAACCATTTTCCCACAAGATTAACATGGGAAATTTGATGAACACGTTTTTTGGATATTCCCCACAAGCACTTAAAGGATGATTCAAAATACTATATTATTTGTTTTTTAAGCTCTATAAAATGGTCAAAACCAAAATTGAGTTACAAATTTTAAGGTGAAAAATCCGAAAAACTGGTTGAATCATACTTATGGTCATCATACAGATGGTCCTATCAAAAAACGGACACCACTCCATGCCATGGATTTTGCAAGATCTACAACTTTGGTCCTATGACTTTTTGTCGTATCTCGTCTCCTTCACCCTTAGATAGCTCTAGATTTTTTCAAATTTTGAGAATTTGTGGCGGTTTTTTATTTCCTATCACGTTAATATACTTGATGGAGGCCTAATATTGGGCACGCAGTATATCTACATCACACTTAGTAAATCACAGCAGAAATATGACCAGTTTTTATTACTTAAACCTGTCGGAACATAAAAAAAACTCTTAAATTTTATAGATTTGATCGTTTTATAACTATAAGTAGTAAGGAAATGCCGGTTCCGGAACAATTGTTATTAATTAGAATGCACGTATCACCATTTATACTTTAACTAGGATCGTGATATATGGCTTGCGTGTGCGTTGCACCTTTTCTTCCCAAATCCTTCTATTTTTAGTTTGAACTATCTCAAAAAGAAAATTTGGGAATACAAAATCAAAATGTAGTATTTTTTATTTGAGCTCTAGCGGCCGAACGGGTTGTCCTATCAAAAAACGAAGACCACTATGTGCCACGGATTTTAGACAAACTACAACTTTAGTTCTCCGACATTTTGCCGTATCTCACCCCCTTCACCCTTAGGTAGCGCTAGATTTTTTAAATTTAAGTTTTTTTCTAAGATTTTGTTGTGGTTTTTAATGGTTTTTCGCTCTAATATAGAACTTAGAGGCCTAATATTTATCACACAGTATTCCTACATTACAATTAGTACCAAGCAACACTCACACGCCCAGATTAAATATCTTATACACCCAAAAAAAAGCAAAGTCTTTGAGCTTTTGTAGATTTATTCGTGTATTTCGGGTATATTTTGTATATTGCGCTCTGTCGAGGGTAAAATCCCTTATAAATCATGTCATATTTGCTACAGAAGGATTGTAGAAACCCAAAGTCATAGTATTTCAGGTTGTTAACGGTGGTCGTACTCCTTATAAGGTTCAAAAGACGCCTTATACATCAGTTAAGGGAATTCATTTTTTCGAGCACTTAGGAAATACATTGAGGCTTAAAATTTAACATTCTACGTCTCCATGAAAAGTCGTAATCATCAACAGGCATATGACCGGATTTTATAGGTCAATTCCTTAAAATAATCAAAGCCTTGGAATAGTTGTAGAATTTAGGTCTTAAATAGAATTTGGACCAATTTATATTAAACTGGGCCAAACAGCGACCTGGGGGCGAAGCCTCCCACAGGGGTCTGGGGGCGGAGCCCCCAGCGAGCGAAGCGAGTCTAATATATATACAGCCGCATGTGTAACTGACTGACTCACTCACTCACTCACTCACTCACTCTCTCACTCACTGAGGTATACGAATTCTAGACCACTTCTAGACTAGCTAGAAACTTGAAATTTTGCATGCAGGTAGCTTATAGCTTGTAACCCCCAGAAAAATTGCCAATACTGTCAATTTTTTATTTTAACCCCCCTAAAAAATAGTTAAAACCCCCCTAAAAAAGGCTTATTTTAAAATTACAGTTTTTGAGCTCTAGCGGCCGAACGGATTGATCTATCGAAAAACAGACACCACCACGTGCCACGGATTTTACAAGATCTACAACTTTGTTCATATAACTTTTTGTCGTATCTTGCTCCCTTCACCCTTAGTTGGCGCTAGATTTTTCAAATTTCAGGCAATTTCGACTGTTATTTTCGTGGTCTTTAATTTCCTATCACTTTAATTTAGTATGTAAAGGCTTGATATGTGGCACTCACTATGTTTAAACATTACCCTTCACAAAACAGTCGATAAACTAACATATTTTAATAATTAAACATCCTAAAAAAATTAAAAACCCTAATTATTCTATAAATGACAAACTGCATTATCGACTTACTCAGGTAATTCAAGATAAGCTAGAAACATGGAATTAGGCCTGTATATAGCTTGTCCATTGAAACCCCCAGGAAAATTGCAAAAAGGTATAATTTTTTATTTTAACCTCCTCAAAAAAATTCAAAAGGGAGGACATTTTGAACATCTCCAAAATAGTGCATGTTTTTGTGCTGTAGCGACCGAACAGTTGGTCCAATCGAGAAACGGAGACCACCAAGACACACGAGCTTTAGACGATCTATAACTTTGGTCCTATGACTTTTTGTCGTATCTTGTCTCCTTCACCCTTAGATAGCGCTAGATTTCTCAAATTTCGGCATATTATCTATATTTTGTGGCCTTTTTTATTTCCTGTCACGTTAATATACTTGTCGGAGGCCTAATATTGGGCACGCTGTATGTCTACATCACACTTAGTAAATAGCAGCAGAAATATAACAATTTTTACTACTTAAACCTGTCAGAAAATCAAAAACTCTTAAAATCTATATATTTTACAGTTTTATAAGTATAAGTAGTAAGGAAATGCCGGTTCTGGAACAATTGTTATTAAATAGAATAAACGTATCTCCATTTATACATTAACTAGGAACGTGAGATATGGCATGCGTGTGCGTTGCACCTTTTCTTCCCAAATACTACTATTTTTAGTTTGAACTATCTAAAAAAAATAAATAATTGTGAATAAAAAATCAAAATGCAATATTTTTTTATTTGAGCTCTAGTGGCAGAACGGCTGTCCTATCGAAAAACGAAGACCACCACGTGCCACGGATTTTAGACAAACTACAACATTATTCATATGACATTTTGCCGTATCTCACCCCCTTCACCCTTAGGTAGCGCTAGATTTCTTAAATCTTTAGCAATTTTCCACCAAAACTTAGTGGTTTTTATTTATTTGACACTCAAATAATAGTACTTAGAGTCCTAATATTTGGCACGGAATATCTCTACATTACAGGAAGTATGTGGCAGAAGTCGCATGACCAATTTGAATTGTTTGAACCCTTAACAATTTTGAAAATCCTCTAGTTTTACTACCTCAATAACTTGATAATGGCGGATAGAAACAATCGAAATCTAGTGTTGTTTAAACAGTTCCAACGGCCATACAGATGTTCTCATAGTTAAATTTCTGAAGATTGGTCTGTTTTCTTAGTAAGAGTAGCAGTCTTATGGGGGTTCTTTGCCACTTGATTTGACGCCACTTCATAATGAGGCAAAACAGCGACCTGGGGTGAAGCTTTTTTAGGGTGGGGACACCAATCGGGGGTCTGGGGGCGGAGCCCCCAGCGAGCGAAGCGAGTCTAATATATATACAGCCGCATGTATAACTGACTCACTCACTCACTCACTCACTGAGGTATACGAATTCTAGACCACTTCTAGACGAGCTAGAAACCTGAAATTTTGCATGCAGGTAGCTTATAGCTTGTAACCTCCAGGAAAATCGCCAAAACTGACAATTCTTTATTTCAATTCCCCTAAAAAAAATATTTAAAACCCCCCCAAAAAGGCTTATTTTAAAATTACAGTTTTAGAGCTCTAGCGGCCAAACGAATTAACCTATCGAAAAACGGACACCACCACGTGCCACGGATTTTGCAAGATCTACAACTTTGTTCCTATGACTTTTTGTCGTATCTCGCTCCCTTCACCCTTAGGTAGCGCTAGATTTTTCAAAATTTAAACAATTTTGACGGTTATTTTCATGGTTTTTAATTTCCTATCACTTTAATTTAGTATTTAAAGGCTTGATATTTGGCACTCAATATGTTGGTACATTACCCTTCATTAAACACTCGATAAACTAATATGTTTTAATAATTAAACATACCAAAAAAATTAAAAACCCTAATTATTCCATAAATGACTAACTGCATTATCGACGTACTCAGGTAATTCTAGATAAGCTATACACGTGGAATTAGGCCTAGATGTAGCTTGTCCATTTAAACCCTCAGTAGAATTGCAAAGAGGTATAATATTTAATCAGAACCACATTAAAAAAATAAAATTGAAGAAAATTTGGAATATGTCCAAAATGTTGCCTTTTTATTTCAGCTCTAGCAGACGAACGGATGGCCCTATCGATATATGGATTACTTCCACATCCCAAGGATTTTAGACGATCTAAAACTTTGATTCTATGAATTTTTGTCGTATCTTGTCTCCTTCACCCTTAGATAGCGCTAGATTTTTAAAATTTCAAAATTGTTTCGAGGTTTTGTGGTGGTTTTGCATTTTTTATCACGTGAACAGATTTTATGATTTAAACCCATCGATCTAGGGGCGAAGACCCCTAGCCAGCCCTGATAGCCCTGGTAGCTGTGGGTATGTGCTGATCCCACAGGGGTCAAGGGATCTAGGGGTTGGGGAAGTGGGGCGGTAGGGGAGGTCTAGGAGGGGAGAGGGCTGCAGATTATTTGTTTTGGTATATGAGACATAGCATGCATTTGCCTTGAACCCTCTAATCTCCTTAAACATTCCCAATCTCTACTATTTCTATTTTTAACCCCCTCATATTTAAATAACTGCTAATTTGTCTAATTTTTAATAAGTAGTAAAATAGCCGCATGTGTAACTCACTGACTGACTGACTGAGGTATACGAATTCTATACCACTTCTAGAAGAGCTAGAAACCTGAAATTTGGCATGTACATACATGCTACATAGCTTGTACCTTGTAACCCCCAGGAAAATTCCAAAAAGTTACAATTTTTTATTTTAACCTCCTCAAAAAAATTCAAAATGGAGGAAATTTTGAACATGTCCAAAATAGTGACTTTTTATTTGAGCTGTAGCGGCCGAACGGTTGGTCCTATCGAGAAACGGAGACCACCACGTGCCACGGAGTTTAGACGATCTACAACTTTGGTCCTATGATTTTTTGTCGTATCTCGTCTCCTTCACCCTTAGGTAGCGCTAGATTTTTTAAATTTCGGCATATTTTCTAAATATTTTGGCCGTTTTTTATTGCCTATCACGTTAATATACTTGATGGAGGCCTAATATTGGGCACGCAGTATGTCTACATCACACTTAGTTAATAGCAGCAGAAATATGACCAGTTTTTATTAATTAAACCTGTCGAAAAATGAAAAAATCTAAATATCTTTAGATATGACCGTTTTCTTAGTATAAGTAGTGGTGTGTTGGGGGTTCTTTCCCAATTTATATTATTGGATATACACGTGACACCAATAATACTTGAGCTAGAGACGTGAGATTTGACATGCATGTGCCTTCCACCTTTTCTTTCCAAATCCTACTATTTTTAGTTTGAACTATCTCAATAAAATAAATAATTGTGAATACAAAAATCAAAATGTAGTATTTTTTATTTAAGCTCTAGCGGCCGAACGGGTTGTCCTATCGAAAAACGAAGACCACCATGTGCCACAGATTTCAAACGAACTACAACTTTAGTCCTATGACATTTTGCCGTATCTCACCCCTTTCACCCTTAGATAGCGCTAGATTTTTTAAATTTAAACTTTTTCCACAAATTTGTTTGTGGTTTTTAATGGTTTGTCGCTCTAATATAGAACTTAGAGGCCTAATACTTATCACACAGTATTCCTACATTACAATTAGTACTAAGAAATACTCCCACGCCCAGATTAAGTATCTTAAACACCCAAAAAAATCAATGTTTTTGAGCTCTTGTAGACTTTTTGTGTTTTTCGGGTACATTTTCTATGTTGCGCACTGTCGAGGGTAAAATCCCTTATAAATCATGTCATATTTGTTGCAGAAGGCTTTTAGTTACCCAAAGTCATAGTATTTCAGGTTGTTAACGGCGGTCATATCCCTTATAAGATTCAAAATACGCCTTTTAAAGGCTACATTATACATCAGTTAAGGGTATAATTTACGACAGGGACCTGGGGGCGAAGCCCCCCACAGGGGTCTGGGGGCGGAGCCCCCAGCGAGCGAAGCAAGTCTATAATATATACAGCCGCATGTGTAACTCACTCACTCACTTACTGACTGAGGTATACAAACTCTAGATCACTTCTAGATGAGCTAGAAACGTGAAATTTGGCACGCACGTAGCTTGTACCATGTAACCCCAAAGAAAATCGCCAAAAGTTACAATTTCAAATTTTAACCTCCTAAAAAAAATCAAAATGGAAGAAATTTTGAGCATGTCCAAAATAGTGCCTTTTTATTTGAGCTGTAACGTCCAAACGGTTGGTCCTATCAAGAAACGGAGACCACCACGAGACATGGATTTTAGACGATCTACAACTTTGATCCTATGACTTTTTGTCGTATCTTGTCTCCTTCACTCACCCTTAGGTAGCCCTAGGTTTTTCAAATTTCGGCATATTTTCGAGATTTAGTGGTGGTTTTTAATTTTTTATCATGTTAATATAATTGATGGATGCCTAATATTGGGAGCACAGTATCTCTACATCACACTCAATAAATATCAGCAGTAATATGACCAGTTATTATTACTTAAACCTGCCGTAAAATCAAAAACTTTAAATATCTTTAGATTTGACCGTTTTCTTAGTATTAGTAGGATGGAAATGACGGTTATGGACCAAATGGTATCAATTAGAATGGACGTGACACCATTTATACTTGAGCTAAAAACATGAGATTTGGCAAGCATGTGCCTTGTACCTTTCAGCCCCTGGGGCAATTCCCAAATCCGACTATTATTAGTTTTAACTATCTCATAAAAATAAATAATTTTTTGAATTAAAAAATCAAAATGTAGTGTTTTTATATTTGAGCTGTAGCGGCCGAACGGTTGGTCCTATCGAGAAAGGGAGGCGTATTCCCCTAAGGTTCAAAAGACACCTTATAAAGGCTACATTATACATCACATGAGGGTATTAATTTTTTCCAAGAACTTAAGTAATACATGGAGGCTTAACATTTAACATACTACGTCTCCATGCCAAGTAGTATTCAGCAACAGGCATATGACCAGATTTTATAGGTTAAACCCTTAAAAATAATCACAGCCTTGGAATAGTTGCAGAATTTAGGTCTTAAATAGAATTTGGAACAATTTACATTAAACTGTGGCCAAACAGCGACCTGGGGGCAAAGCGAGCGAAGCTGTCTAATATATATACAGCCGCATGTGTAACTCACTGACTGAGGTATACGAATTCTAGACCACTTTTAGATGAGCTAGAAACCTGAAATTTTGCATGCAGGTAGCTTATAGCTTCTAACCCCCAGGAAAATCGCCAAAACTGACAATTTTTATTTTAACTCCCCTAAAATAAATATTTAAAACACCCCCAAAAAAGGCTTATTTTAAAATTACAGTTTTTGAGCTCTAGTGGTCGAACGGATTGACCTATTGAAAAAACAGACACCACCACGACCTATGGATTTTGCAAGATCTACAACTTTGGTTCGATGATTTTTTGTCGTATCTCGCTCCCTTCACCCTTAGGTAGCGCTAGATTTTTCAAATTTCAAGCAAATTCAACCATTATTTTCGTGGTTTTTAATTTCCTATCACTTTAATTTAGTATTTAAAGGCTTGATATTTGTCACTCAATATGTTTACACATTACCCTTCACAAAAGAGTCAATAAACTAACCTGTTTTAATAATTAAACACCTCAAAAAAATTTAAAACCCTAATTGTTCCATAAATGACAAACTGCATTATCGACTTACTCAGGTAATTCTACATAAGCTAGAAACGTGGAATTAGGCCTACAAGTAGCTTGTCCATTTGAAACTCCCAGGAAAACTGTAAAAAAGTATAAAGGTATAAATTAGAACCACATAACAAAAATCAAAAATGGAGGAAATTTTGAATATGTCCAAAATAATGCCTTTTTATTTTAGCTCTAGCGGACGAACAGGTGTTCCTATCGATAAACGGATCACCTCCACTTGCCAAGGATATAACATTGTACTGCTAGGCCTAATTCTTTGCACTCAATAAGTCTACTTTATATTTTGAGTGTACATAGGACCTCGGATTATTAGCGTGTTTTAACCATGTGCCATAGGTACTACGACGGGGACCTGGGGGCGAAGCCCCCCACAGGGGTCTGGGGGCGGAGCTCCCAGCGAGCGAAGCGAGTCTTTATATATAATTCTGTAAGCAAAATTGTTAAGTAAAAATTGTGGGAGTTTGGAAAATCACAGGATGATGGGAGACGGCTCAAATGAAAGGTCTTGATCCCAGGGACTCGGGAAAAATGGCAGTACTTCCAAAAAATTACCAGCAAACGAGAAGTAACGTGAAATACCCCCCATAAGAAAAGCATGGGGATTTAAAAACGTCTGCTTTGTTTACATCAAAACATGTGATTAAGTGTCTACTTTGTTTAAGAACTGGCATGTGTTAAAACAGATGAGTCAGAGTATAGTATTGGAGCAAGGTTAGGGGCTTTGGCCCCTTCAAGCCACTAGTTGATAAATATTTTATCAGTGTCACCAATTTAAAGAAACTTTCCTGCAGCCTTTCTGACGTTTATTTCTGTACAGGAGATGCCTCAGCCAAGGACATAGACATAGCCATGAAACTGGGGGCAGGACATCCGATGGGCCCATTCGAGCTCTCGGATTACGTGGGCCATGACACCACCAACTCCATCCTCACTGGTCTGTTTGATTACCTGTTTGCTTTCTAAACCTTGTAATATAACAGCAAGCTTTCAGTGCAATATATAGTACAATATCTAGCTGTGCACGTTTTATTTCAAAAGCAAAAAGAAATTATATGTAATTTAGAGTTTAATAATTTGACACTGTGTACAGATGACATTGTTTACTGTACACATTCTATATAGGGTCCATGTTCTCACATAAAAGTATTTATAAACATTTTTTTATTCAAACAATTTTCATAGCTTAAAGCTTAGTCTGATTCAATATCAATAAACCAATACAACAAATTGTATTTCGAGCAGATATTGTTATTGTAATAGGGAGCTTAATTATGGTTATAACATGCATTCAAATATGACACACAATAATATAGGATTTGTGTGAAAATTTTATTACATAATGATCATCATAAGAACATAAACAGTAATCATGAGGGTAGGATTCACTTTTTTAACCAATGAGAATAATATCTTGACAAATTTGCTGTAATATAGCAATCATTGTGTAAATTGCGTACTGTACTTGTTTCATATGCTACGAAACGCAATGTTTCATTAAACTGATAATTCTTACGATCAAAATTGGTCAGGCAGAGGGCTGACCTTAGTTGAGAGCTGATACTTTGCATTTACTAATATGACTACTGCTATTGTAAAACCTCCTTTATTCAGATTGCTGTAAAGACTTGGCGGCTGATGATGAATACTGCACATATAATTAAATAGGGGAAAAATAACACAAAATTATATCTCAACTTTTTCCCGCAGGGTGGCACGAGAAGTACCCAGACAATCCGTTATTCGAGCCTCTGAAATCCATGCAGGAACTGGTGAAGCAGGGTAAACTGGGCGTCAAGTCTGGGGAAGGCTACTACAAGTACGACAAGAAGTAATGAGTCACGCCCAACACCGACACACTCCATCGTCACGCTGAGAAAAGACTGATTTATTAGTTGTGTTGTTCCGTTGTTATGTACATTTATGGGTCAAGGTTTATGCCGTTAGTCGTTTGCATGTTAAAAATTAGGCCTACTACGTTTTATAACATCAACAGAAATAGTTATATTTCTATACTTAAAATGCTTCTGAAATTAATGAATTATGTGGGATTGAGGTTTGTTTCAAGTTCATGTAAAACATATCTAGTTTATGTCACTCTTCTGCATACTACAGATGGGTTTGCAGAGGATTAAAGAAATTTTAAAATAATTAAAATTATAAAGTTTTTAAAAGCAACAAAATTGAATTAATTGAAAAGTTATAATGAGTTATGTCTAGTTTGCCTAGAGTCTAGAAGTATGTATAACAATTGGAATCTTGTACCTATACTAGTACCCCTAAAAACTTGTGGATATTTGATATGTAAATTGATTGAGACTTGTTGTAATGTGCTTAAAATATTTGTAATTGTTTATCTGAGGTCGGAGTACTATTGCAATTTAATAATATGGTACTGAGTGCTATTACGTTGATGCATTTGAAGTAATATTCAGCGTGTTAATATTTTCAGTTTTTTATCTTTTTGGTCACAGTTCTGTGCACAGACAGCAATGTCAGTAAATTCTTAAAAATGTAGATTATGAAAAAGGAGTGTTTTGCCAAGAGATATTTAGTCCTAAGTACAAGTTCCTGGGTTATCTCCTAGTCTGTTCAAATACGACCAAAGTTTTGAAGTTGTATGTTTCATATTACAGGATCATAATCAGCTCTGCATTGATAGACTGATTTATAGCAAATATTTACACAGATGGTTTTGCTCATACATCTTGATACCATGTCTTAATGGATTTCACTCCTCTTAAGGTAACGCAACTCTAAAATGTTAGAACTTTTCACTCCTCTTAAGGTAACGCATCTCTTAAATGTTAGAACTTTTCTTCATCTAATATATTTGACATATTATGTGTAATTAAAATCTGGATCTTTTGCAGTACTTTAAAATTAGTGGAAATCAATTTTCAATTTGATTAAATGGTATTATTTGGATATGGGATATTTAAATCACAATGAGAAGTTTTGAGGAAGGTTAAAAATATGTAGACTTACAATTTTGAATATAAAAAATTAAATTAAACATATGATGTTTCAAATTTTTACTTTGAGAAGCGTTGATAAGTGAAATTCTAAAGGTACTAGTTTTGTACTTATTTTTTATGTTAATTATATAATCATGCAAGTGCCTCGACATTAAATTCAATATATTATCTTAATTTTATAAACTTGAAATATAACAGTATACGCAGGGCAACAGTTAGATTAACTATGATTAGAAATATTGTTGGTTTAATTTTTTTATGATTTCATATAGATCTTATTTTATTGTGTTTTTGAAATACCTTAATTTTATTATAAAATCTAACCTATCAATGTAAAGAACACAGTATTCATTAAATATATTTCAATTTTTGTCAATATGGCTTGTAGCTCTTTTTGACCTTGTCTACAAGGACTGACCATATATGTATTTCACACTCTAGAAATGTTTTTTATTATGTGCTTGTATTACATATGTTATAAACTAATATTTTTCTACTGAGAAAATATATGCATTGTTACATGATTATGACTAGCATCTTTTATCCTTTTCCCTGCCAAATTTTCCTGCCCGTGACACATTGGCAATTAAGTATCATTTCTGAGGCAGTATTTATCAGTTGTGTTCCTATACTAATGACAGGGTTAATGTCCTCAGGTTTTGTAAACAGATTTTCGCGTTAATCCCAGATGCAGTCCATTCAGTACCATGGACTGGATATTCTTATGTTTTGTAATATGTTTCGGTAAGTCAACATTTTGTTGGAAAATTTGTATGATAAAGAGTGTATGGTGAATATTACAATTTTTTTTATCCTTTAATGTATCACACTGACACATGAGTTTCTAACGCTAAGTTGATTTTTCTCCATATAACTCCTATTTAACCAATTTTGTGGGTTGAGGTATAAACAATGTTTTGATTTCTTAGTTTCACATTTTTCATAAATTTTTATTATAAAGGTTTGGCATGTGTAGTGAAACAGCTGATGAGACAGTTCAAGGTCAGTAACAGATGTTCAAGTTTAATTTAATTAAAAACAAGAAATATTATTAGCACCATCTGTTTGACTGTGAGGCCATTTGAGTAAGAAAGCCGGAAAACAAAAATCTTTTTCAGACTTCATTAAATTAAATTAAATGTTGCTAGATGTAACTTAGCTGTTTTAAGCAACAGATCCTCTCGTTTAGCATATTATTTATAGTATAATTTATGTAGAGTGGCCTTAAACGAACTATACTAAAATAGGACTCCTTATTATGTAGAGTGGCCTTAAACGAACTATACTAAAATAGGACTCCTTATTAGCTATTGTTTTGTTTGGTAAAGGGGGTAAAATTTAATATATATATTAGGGGTGTGCAAGTAGTGATTTTTTTTATCGAGTCGAGTAGTGCCAATTATTTTCGAGCGAGTATTTGCCATCAGTTGGTAATTTAAAATAGTGTAATAGGATTTGGATACCACCCTAGATTTGATAACCTAAACATGGTTTCTAACTAATACATGAGTAGCAATACAAAGTTTTCGCCAGTACAATCAAACTGGATTACATTTTGACAAACAAAACACGGTTTGACATTCGTTTCCGGCCAATGAAACAGGGCCCGGTTGTCATTTGGTCAATTTCACCTGGTCCAGACATCACTTATAATCAATAATATTAAATGACGAAATCGTTAGTTACGACCGAAATTACGCGGTCCGATCGTTATTTTCAGCCGATTTTACGTGATGCGTTCGCGTTTTTGGCCGGTCGCAATCGTTTGCGGTCGTCATTTTCGGCCGATTTTACGTGATGCGATTGCCTTTTGTGGCCGGTCGCAATCGTTAGCGATCGGCGGGAAATACTCCCTCGAACTTTCAAGTAATTATCAAAACTTCGAGTCGAGTTTGAGTATAACTCGGTCGATCGAAGTTTCGAGTACTCGCACACCCCTAATATATATATATATATATATATATATATATATACGATAAATCTTGTATATGAAACAAATATAATTAGGTGGTTACACAGTCTATACAAATACGATTACTAACCTGCTTCTAATTTTAATTGCCAAACTGCTCAACTTGTAATATTCTTGTTATGTTTTGCTTACTGTTGATTGGACTCTTTGATTAATGCATTTTCAAAGGACTAGCAGGTGTCCCGTTCTCTGCACAGGGATCTAGTAGGCATAAAGCCAGATGTTTTAAAAGTTTATTTACATGATAATCAGCTAACTAACCAAATCAAATATAACTCCATAAGATTAACATTGAAACTAAAAGCCTGCAGGGCGAAGCTCTGAAGGTATAGCTTTTTAAAAACCCAAAAGGCACATCTAGAGAGTAAGAGCTTTTCATTGATACCAAACATGTATAATAGTTTAGGGGTCTATTATTTAATCGCCAAACAAAAATCAAGAAGTTCTTTTAATAATATAGAAAATAACTTTTAAACCGATGAACCAGATAAACTTTTCTGTTCCGATGTATCTGGCACTATTTATCTGCAATTAAAGGAGGAGGATAATATTTTGTCTGTGAGGTTTGAGGTTTGACATCGGGTGTCAAAATGGTGGTTTGGGAGTACTGGGATGGTAAAAACTACAATTAACTATGAAAAACACCTTTTCCAGTGTTAAATTTCTATAAGAAAATGTACTCTGTAAGTTATTCAGTTTACATATTTTTCTATCTCTGAGAATATTTGATAAAAAATATCAAGTTCCACTTTTTCCAGTTTTAAAATTTGGACCAAAACTATTTAGGTAATTGAAAGGGTGTAGGTTTATAAATCATTTATTAGTATGGTGTTTGAGGGTATGGATTATTCATTACCTTAAGGTAAAGGATGGATTTTAAAATGTAATTTTTCTCTTTCTGACTTTATACCTGGAGTATAGCTAACGGCAAGGATCTCTGCGTGTGTATAACATTCATTATGTAATCTATTAGCCTGTTCAAATAACTCCCGTCGATTTTGATTTTGGGAGTTATAACAGCTGCCATTGTACGATTATAATGCGAAATAGAGTTCAGATTTCCACGTCTCTGTAGTAAAAAAAAGTTAGAAATGTAACAGTGACTCACGTACACACAGATCTTTGCTGTTGGCTATGTTAAAATTATTTTTAATAAAATAAATTACTATTAACTTGTTATTTTAGTTAAATTTTCTTGGAGGTAGGTAATAAGTGTAGGCTTATTAAATGCAAAATTGTAAAATGTATTGAATAAATTGTTACCCCCACAGAATAAAACTCTTTATTTAGCTCTGAAATAATTTTTATTAACAAATTTTCCTATGTCCAATCATATTAAGAATCAACATTTTGATCAAATCAGTTATTTCTATTAACCTTAAAAAGTGTTTTTACTTTATTTCAGAAGGTTATAAACACATTTCGGGTAATGTTTATAAATCAAAATATAGGGAGTAAAAACTTAAATTGAATCAATGTGGATTTATTGTTTAGTATGTTCCAAAAACATTAACTAAAACCTAGGTAAATAAGTATGTTATAGTACTTGCTCCAGAAATTGCATAATTAAAGGATGAGGGAGGGGTTGCAGATTATTATGTGTACGATGGTAGGATGATTATAAGGGCATAAAATTACTGACAGTCTCTAAATTACTGTCATAATTTACACCCCAAAAAATGTTGACAAGCACAAATTAACTCCTCTTTATACACAGTGCACCGAGTGTTCAGTCACGTGCCTCAGTTGTACAATGACGATCAGCAAGTGAGGCAGTACCTGACTGACGGAAGGTATTTGGGAGTGACACTGTCCGAGAGAACAGGCTGCGTAACCAACCTACAGATGAAGCCTCCCAATAGGGTGTCCACTAATGACAAACTGCTCAAATTGCGGGAGCTCATGGCAAGCAAGAATATATCCGCCTACATCATACCCAACTCGGACGACCACCAGGTAATTCCAAATAAACGTAGAAAATGGTTACTAGACTAATTGATTCTTCGGCTATCATTATTTTCTCCCAGGGAAAATTAATGTTTCAATACGTAAAATCACATATACCTTATTTTCTGTTTTAAGAAACTATGTAGCTTAATGAAGAAACTGATGATCAAGAGATGAACACAGGGGAGACCTTAGTATTGTTATTCTTAGTGTATTGCTATTCATAGGCATGCGCAGAGTCCGGTCAGCGTGGGAGCAGGAACCGAAAAATGTGCAACCCATTCTCGCTAATTCTAAGAACTTATATATCTGCCAAATAATTTAATATGTCAGTTATTGTAATCTAATAGTTTAATCCTCCTTGACACAAGTATGTGCTAATCTTATTCAATGCAATAAATATTGTGTCTGCATACATATATTTAGTCTACAAAATATCAAAATGTTACTTGTTTTGTATTATCTTCTTTAAAAAACTAGGTTACGCTTAGACCGGGCGGCTGCACGTCACTCCGATTTCTAGGTAAAAACGTGTATCTTAAAGATTTTTGAAACAATATAACAACTATCAATAAACTAACATAGGGTACCAAGCACTTAAAAAAGTAAAATACAAGAAGATATAATCACAGTATTGATCTTTTCTCAAAAAATATACTTGATTGTACTATACCTAACTGATGATAGCGATGGATTATTTATTTATATTGATATTTTCATTTTGTTTTACTTTTTCCATTGGTTATAGTGCACTCAAAGTGAAAAGTAAAGTTCAAATAAACATCAATATAAAAGTACTATTTTTATTTTTACTTCAAATTTACACCATTATGACATTTACTTTTCCTATAAATCTCCGCCTAACAATGAATAAAAGGAGGGCGAAGGGGTATTGAATTTACATCAGGCACTCGGTTTCCAAAAACCTGCCGATCATCACGGGAAAAAGTCAGACCTGTCTTGTTTTGAACGTTGATTTTAATTGAATTTGCATTTGTAAATACTACCTAACTGTGTTACAATAATACTCCCAGTATTACCTACTATAGTATTAAAAGCAAAACTTACATTATTATTTTGTACTTATTTCTTAGATTAAACTTAATTTTTTGAACATACTAACATCTAAAACTATTTAATCACCCATTTTTGGACCCCCTCAAGGCCTCTTTGTAGCTACCGTGGGTGCTGCACCCATGGCACCCACCGTGCGCACGCCTATGTTGCTATTACTGACCTGAAGGCAGTGACTAAATTGCTAGTTTTTATTGTTTTATTTATGTGGGTTTTACAATGATTTTTAGTGGGACTATATATATACTCACACTAAAAAATCATTGTAAAACCCACATAAATAAAACAATAAAAACTTAAATTGAATGAATGTGGATTTATTGTTTAGTATGTTCCAAAAACATTAATTAAAACCTAGGTAAATAAGTATGTTATAGTACTTGCTCCAGAAATTTCATAATTAAAGGATGAGGGAGGGGTTGCAGATTATTATGTGTACGATGGTAGGATGATTATTCGGGCATAAAATTACTGTCATAATTTAAACCCCCAAAAAATGTTGCACAAATTAACTCCTCTATATACACAGTGCGCCGAGTGTTCAGATTCAAGATTTCTATCAGTCAGCAGGCATACAAGTTATTATAAAACCTAGTAATTATAAATGTGAAAGTTTGGATGTATGAATATTTGTAGTTCCAACACCCATAAACTACTGGACCAATTAAGCTGAATTTTTGTATGAACATAGCTTACAAATCGCATTAACATTTAGAGCTAGTAATGACTACATCCAACCTCAGGGCTCTGCTTCACAGGTCCTGTAAATTCCAATGCAAATCTTATGGGAGGATATCATTCATAAAATTACCAGCTGCAGTTAGGGCAAAGGAAGTCATATGGTAAAACTAAAAAAAGATTTTATTGTGCTGGTCAGGTTAATATTTTTAATTTGTCGCGAGCGAACCCGAGGGTAACCTCCACAAAGTTAGCAATTACATAAACTTGAAAACACTCATAAAATATTCTTATAGTTCTAATGAAAATTAAAGTTGATCACAAGGTTAAGAGCCATGCCGTCAAAATTGTTATGGATCACAAATACAAAATAAAATACCCCTGACGCAGCAAACCTGCGTACTCAGCCAATTTCCAATGCACGTGTGATAAAGCCACTCACCAAGTTTCATAAAAATACACTAATAAATAAGTGATATATAGCATTTTAGCGAATTTCCCCTATAGGGAAGGAAGAAGCTATTACCGTAGTCGGCATGGTCAGACCTAGGCCCGGGACCATAACTTTTCGTTTTGAGGTCCCAAGACCCCAAAAACACCATTTGTTCGAAACTTTTTATATATATATATATATGTGTGTGTGTGTCCGTGAGCACGATAACTCTCGTAAAAATGGTGCGATTTTGATGAAATTTGGTATAACGTGTAAAACAACATTTATGACTATAAGTTCGAAAACCATCCAGATCGCTCTACCCGAAGGGGTATTTTGGGGGGGTTTTGTACCCCAAAAATGGGTTTTTTGAATTTTTCACATATAATTTTTGAAATATTCAAATTTTAGTTTTCACCATTGGATTCAGCTTAAAAAAACACAATTTGGTATTTTGATCATTTCTCTACGTCAATTGGTTACCGAGATATTGAAAGTGCTAAACACAGTACGTTGTCTAATGTTATTCTTATGGAGGAAAAGAAAAATTTTATATCTTGCTTATTTATGAACGTATAATGACGAAACTTGGTATATGGCTTCATATGGTTGTAGTCTATTGATATTTGCTCAAAAAAATAATTTTTTTCCCAAAGGATCCCGTAGCAGCAAACCTGCGTACTCATCCCCATGTTATTCTTATGGATAATAATTAAATGCTATGTCTCCCTTAATTATGAACATAAATTAATAAAAACTGGTATATGACTTCACCTACTTCAGTTATATTGATATTAGCATAAAAACCCATTTTTTGTGTTCCTTGTTGCAGCAAACCTGCGTACTCAGTCCCAATGTTATTCTTATGGAGAATAATTAAATTTGTATATATCGCTTACTTGTGAATATATTTTGATGAAACTTAAGTGGCTTGATGTAGTATTAAGACATTCAGGGCCGTCGCGTGGGTGGGGCGACCGGGGCGATTGCCCTGGGCGCCTCGGCAAGAGGGGCGCCGCGGCAGGCAAAAGTAAAACGCAATAATTGGAAAAATTAAGTTATTTGCAAAAAACATATTTTTAAGTTAGGTCAAAGAGAAATTTTAACAATACGTTGCATTTTTGTTTGTTTGAACAAATAAATATCTGACACTAATAACTTTAAATGTGCTATTTATACTAAGTTATCCCAAAATAAGTATTTGCTCTAAACTGAGCAGCTGGATTTTCTCATATACTCAGGGCCGGATTTAGGACCCCCAGCTTAATGAGGGCCCCTAGGTCCAACCGGTGGCACGGGTCCTTGCTGCTGTCCAGCCAGGTTGGTGTTTTTTCGTATGAGTGGTTTTTGTATGTGGTTTTGTGTGGTGCAAGCTCCCTTTGTGGTACGGGCCCCTAGGCGCGCGCTCATGTAGCCTATGCTTAAAAATCCAGCCCTATGTATACTGTTATTTTGAATAGCCTAATAATGAACTCTAATGTGTAGTGGGCACCAGCTCTTTACTTTCTTATTATTATACATCAATATTACCAGTTAGTCTATGATATTACATAGTCTGAAAGCCCCTATCCATGCACACACTCTTTGCCGTGTTGCGCGGTTCTATTATTACACCCGATCTGAGGATGCTGACTCTTGGTAGAGACACTGACTTCACATCCTCTACCAACTTACCCCACGTACCCCTCCAACCTCTCGCGTCCAATTGCCACTGTCAGTCTATCACAGTGATTTCGCATTGATGAGTTACGTGAATTGTACCAGGGTCCAAAGTGGAAAAAATGCTGTCGGGAGCTCAGCGGCAAAAAATAAATATGGAAAGTGAATTACCGCGTGAAGTGTTACTGTCCAAATCAGGCCGGATTTAGGAGCTGTAGGCCCCTAGTTTCAACCAGTGGTGCGGGCCCTTACCGGTCAGGTCAGCAAGCTGGTGACCTTTTTTTTGCTAGTTTGAGTGCCAAAACTAACTTGCAAAACACAACTTTGCAAACGAACATCTAGACGCGATGCGATTTTGAACTTGTCCCACCACATCCAAGTCGCGTTGCTCGTTGCAAGGCCGAATTTAAGCATAGGCTACATAGGTGCTAACCTAGGGCCCGCACAACAGAAAGCCTTATACATAGGGCTGTACTCAGCTTTCACGGGCCCCTGGGCAGGCCTGGTGGTGTGGGCCCTTGTTGCCGTCCGGATCCAAGTTGGTGAATTTTTAGACAACAGGGTTGTAAATGAGACACAGGGTCCCCCTTTTTGGGCCCGCGCCCCCCTGACAGACCCGGCCCCCAGGGCAGTTGTCCCCCCTTCCCACCATCCGAGTACGGCCCTGCTTATACAATTAACAAAAAGGTCACCAACTTGGACCTGGATGGCAGCAAGGGCCTGCACCACTGTTTGAGCCTAGGGGTCTACAGCTCCTAAATCCGGCCTGATTTGGACAGTAACACTTGTTGTGTGTTTTACCGTATCTGTTTATAAATGTATTTGATAGTGTCACTCGCTGTAGCGTCGCTCTTTGTCGCGTCGATCGTTGTATGTTTGTGTTTTTTGTATGAATCCTTACATATAGGTTTAATGTTGGGTAGAATTGGAAATGAATTGGTTTAGGGGGGGCGTCTGACGAAATCTCGCCCCGAGCGCCAAAAAACTACGCGACGGCCCTGAAGACATTTATATCTCCATTGGAAATTCGCTGAGTATGCAGGTTTGCTGCGAGGGGGTATTATTTATTCTCCATAAGAATAACATTGAAAGCTGAGTACACAGGTTTGATGCACCAAGGAAAATAAGAAATGTGTTTTTTATGAATATTCAATTTAACTCAACCAGGTGAAGCTAATACCGAGTTTCATTAATTCATGTTCATAATTAAGGGAGTTATAAAACTTTATTCATTCTCCTTAAGAATAACATTAGGGCTGAGTACATAGGTTTGCTGCTGCGGGGAAATAAACAAAAAAATATTTTTGTGTGCAAATATCAATATACAAGTACTAGGTGAAGCCACATGCCAAGTTACATCAATATACATTCATACATAATTGAGATATCAAATTTGAATTATTCTCCATAAGGATAGCATTGGACTATGTACTGTGTTAAGCACTTTGAATAGCTCTGCAACGGTTGGATGTAGAATCACAATTTAAAACACCAAAATGATTTTTTTGTAGAGCTGATCTGATTGGTAAAAGCAAATGTGAAGTTTAAATTCAAATAAACTGAGGAAAAGCTAAACAACTGTTTCCTATAACATTAACATGGGAGATTTTATGAGTAGGTTTTTTGGATTTTATCCGCAACCACTTAACCTAGTTTAATGATTCAAAATACTATATTATTTGTTTTTTTAAGCATTATTAAATGGTCAAAACCAAAATTAAAAGTTTTAAAAATTTGAGGGTAAAAAATGCAAAAACTGATTTTTGGAAAATTGTAAACCCCCTTCTCATAGTCCGATTTTTCTGGATTTCGAACTTAGAGTCATGAATGTTGCTTTACACGTTTGTGCTAAATTTTATCGAAATCGGATGTTTTTTTCAAAAGATATCGTGTTGAAACACATATTTATATATCTTTATATTTAATTCTATAAGCAAAATTTTTAAGTCAAAATTTTGAGAGTTTGGCAAAAGACAGAATGATGGAAGACAAATAAAATTGAAGGTCTCGATCCCAGGGATTCGGGAAAAATAGCAGTATCTCCATAAAAATACCAGCAAACGAGAAATAACGTAAAACATCCCCCATAAGAAAAGCATAGGAAATTAAAAACGTCTGCTTTGTTTACACTAAAACATGTGATTGAGAATCTATTTTATTTACAAACTGACATGTGTTCAAATCAGATTAGGCAGAGTATTAGAGCAAGGTTAGGGGCTATGGCCCCTTCAAGCCACTAGTATATATATATATATATATATATATATAATTCTGTAAGCGAACATTTTAAGTTAAAATTGTGGGAGTTTGGCAAATCGCAGGCTAATGGGAGATGGCTCAAATTAAAGGTCTTGACTCCAGGGACTCGGAAAAAATAACAGTATTTATCGTTTATTTCCTCAGCACGTAAATAGTAAAACAATCAGATGAGGGAGAGTATTAGAACAAGGTTATGGGCTATGGCCCCTTCAAGCCACTAGTATATATATATATATATATATATATATATATATATATATATATATATATATATATATATATATATATATATATATATATATATACATACATATATATATATAAATTTGAACGAATAGTGTTTTTGGCATCTGGGGACCTAAAAACAAAAAGTTATCATGGTCTCAGGCTTAACTCTTACCATGCCACCTACAGTAATAGCTTCTTCCCTATAGGGGAAATTCCGCTAAAACAACAATAAATTACTTTCTGACAGAAATATAAAGTTAGCGGTGTGCAAGTGGTTACGTCTTAATTTATACTGGATAATTCACAACACAGTTGCAACATACTTTTAAACATTGTTATATTTGATCTTTTGTAGGGATGGTTACATCTGTGAAGGTTATCTTCCCCCACTCTGGACCACTCTTTGACTATATCGACTAGCAAACATGGTTCAGTTACCTTTATGTTTTCTTCTAGTTTAAATGTGCAATTTTTACTTTCTCCCCCCCTATTCATAGTATATGGAGAAAGTATTGTTTTCTTCAAAATTTTTTAATTTGAGTTGTTAGTGGGGTTGTATCCCACTTGTGGTCAGTCCTATTTGCGGTCAAGGGCAAAATCGTCCAGTTTGCGGTCACCCCAAAAATGTCGTGGCTTGATCAAATTATATTTGTCCAATTTGCGGTCACATATTTGAACACCATATAGTGAGCCTCACAACAAGGGAGCCAGAGGGATGACGCATACAACAAGTATGTACACATGTAGGGGTAAGTGACTAGAAACCATGTCCCGCAGAACAAGCGGGCCAGGGGGATGGGGGGATGACGTCACTGATTTTTGACGCATTTATTATGTATATATCTTATTTCATATGTTATGCATCATGTCCTTTATGTTTATAATAATTTTAATAGATTGTTTGTACATTTACTATATATTTATGTCATATGATTTCTGTGTTATGTATTTTTTTAACTTGACGTGATATATTTTTTGTAATAAACGGCCATTTATAATATTATCAGACTTGGTTTGTAAGTTGAGAAAAATCTGTCTGATAATATAAAAGTGGCTTTGTAGACAACTACGAACTTGAAGATATGAGTCTCAGAATTTATACAACATTTAGAATCCTTGCTGCTCTATATATAACTAGATTTGATTTTTGACTATGGTAAAATCATTCTGTTATATATTTAGTGGCTAGGTATTCTAAGAACGGGAAGAAGAAGTAATTAACTATTACTCAAGATGTGACCGCAAACTGGAAACCCTTCCACTTCCAGAACCTTGATCATCCCTTATAAAATTACACTTGACCGCAAATAGGACTGACCACAAATAGGACCGACCGCAAGTAGGAGGACACCGTTAGTGGAAATATTTGTTTGGTGCTCCCTGAATCCAAAAAAGTGATTTTTACGTGATGTCTGTGTGTCTGTCTGTCTATCTGTATGGATGTGTACAGAGCTAGAGATGCACCAGTGGACCGATTTTGATAAAATTTGGTATGTAATCCACGATATCTCCAGGGCTTTTTAGCGAATTTTCCCTATAGGGAAGAAGCTATTGCCGTAGGTCTCCTGATAAGACTTAAGCCCGAGACCATGATGACTTTTCATTTTGAGGTCCCCAGATGCCAAAAACACCGTTCGTTCAAATTTTTATATATGTACACACACACACACACACACACACACACACACATATATATATATATGTGTGTGTGTGTCCGTAAGCACGATAACTCTCGTAAAAAAGGTCCGATCTTAATGAAATTTGGTACAAATGTGTAAAGTACCATTTATTTGAACGAGTTCGAAAACCAGACGAATCGCACCATCCATATGGGGATTTTAGGGGATTTGTACCCCAAAAATGGGTTTTTGGGGTTTCCACATGTAATTTTTATTTTAATCAAATTTTAATTTTTACCATTGAATTCAGCATACAAAATTCCCCCGTCACAGCAAACCTGCATACTCAGCGAATTTCCAATGAATATATAACATAACACATTAAGCCACTTATTAACAGAATTCATAAGAAATATATTCACAACAAGCAATATTTAAAATATTAATTATTCTCTATAAGAACAACATTGGGGATGAGTACGCAGGTTTGCTGCAACAAGGAATACAAAATAATGGGTTTTTATGCAAATATCAATAGAACTCATCTAAGTGAAGTCACATACCAAGTTTCATCCATATACATTCATAAATAAGCGATATATAACATTTTAATTATTTTCCATAAGAATAACATGGGGACCGAGTACCTACGTTTGCTACAAGGGGAACTATAGGCGAACATTTTTTTTTTTTTGAGCAAACAACAATAAACCACAACTAGATGAAGTCATATATCAAATTTTGTCAGTTTATGTTCATACAATTTTTCTTTTTCTCCATAAGAATAACATTAGACAACGTACTGTGTTTAGCACTTTTAATATCTCAGTAACCAATTGACGTAGAGCAATGATAAAAATACCAAATTGTTTGTTTTTTTAAGCTTATTTCGATGGTAAAAATTGCAATTTGATTAAAATAAAAATTACATGTGAAAACCCCAAAAAACCCATTTTTGGGGTACAAAACCCCCCAAAAACCCCCCTTCAGATGATGCGATTCGTCTGGTTTTCGAACTTGTTCAAATAAATGGTACTTTACACATTTTTACCAAATTTCATTAAGATCGGACCTTTTTTACGAGATTTATCGTGCTTACATATATATATATATATATATATATACATATATACAAATTTGAACGAATGGTGTTTTTGCCATCTGGGGACCTCAAAATGAAAAGTTATCATGGTCTCGGCCTTAAGTCTTACCATAAGACCTACGGTAATAGCTTCTTCCCTATAGGAGAAATTCGCTTAATTAAACAATTTGGTATTTTGATCATTGCTCTACGTCAATTGGTTACTGAGATATTGAAAGTGCTAAACACAGTACATTGCCTAATGTTATTCTTATGGAGAAAATGAAAAATTGTATATCTCGCTTATTTATAAACATAAACTGACAAAATTTGGTATATGGCTTCATCTGGTTGTGGTTTATTGTTGTTTGCACAACAAAATTTTTCACCTATGGTTCCTGTAGCAGCAAACCTAGGTACTTGGTCCCCATGTTATTCTTATGGAAAATAATTAAAAAGTTATATATAGCTTATTTATGGATTATTTATGGTATATGGATGAAACTTGGTATGTGACTTCACTAAGATGGGTTTTCTATTGATATTTTCATAAAAACCCATTATTTTGTGTTCTTTGTTGCAGCAAACCTGCGTACTCATCCCCAATGTTATTCTTATAGAGAATAATTAATATTTTAAATATCGTTTGTTTGTGAATATATTTCTTATGAATTCTAGTAAGTGCTTTAATGTGTTATGTTATATATTCATTTGAAATTCGTTAAGTATGCAGGTTGCTGCGACGGGGTATTTATTTATTTATTTTTGTCATTTTTGATTTTTAAGGGTAATTATCCCCCCAGAACTGCTAAAAAACATGAAAAATCCAAATTTCTCAAAAACGGCTTTAACGATTTTAATTAAATTTGGGTGGTTTGTAGATCTTAAGGTTTCCAACACAATTAAACCACCCGAATTTCTGAAAAAATTCGAGTTCAGAAATTACAGGACTTAAAAACATCAAAAATTGTTTTTTTATTTTTTAAAACAAACCATAAATGTTAAAAAAGATGACTTATCACCATTAAAAATAGCTAAAAAAACTAAATAATTCAGTGCTTTGAATTATTATTCTACAATTACTGGTTGCGGAAAATATTGAAATTTATTTTCATTTAGCGGTAAATGCAGTACATTGTCCAATATGTTATTCTTATGGGGAAAACAAAAATTACCATTTCTCTCTTTCTTACTGATCAATTTCGTTAAAAACTGATATCCAGGTCAAGTTAGCACTGACCAACAGAGGATATTTGAAATATTTTGCCCCTTAACCCTGGGGGGGAGGAGGGGGCACTTCCCCTCTCAAAACCACTGTATGTAGCAGATGATTCTGTAGTGCCTCCAAAAATGTGATTTGTGCGGACATTTTGGAAAACCATTTTTTAGAAGATTTTGGTACATTCTACCGTACTTTATATTCTATATATAGTAAATAAATCCTGTACTCTAATTTGAGTAAGGTTTGCTTGCTTGCTTGCTTGCGACACGGATCTCAAAAACGGCTCCAACTATTTCCTTCAAATGTTCGAAATAACTAATTTCTGGGATAAAAATAAGTTCTAGACAGGCCTCATCCCCAGGAAAAATCAAATAATGTAAAAAAAACTCAAATTAAAAGTTAAAAAATTAACATTGGGCGTATGGAGTTTCAAATCAAAACAAAAGAATTGTAACAACTACCTATTTATAATCAACCAGGGAACTGTCAAAGTAATACTCATGTTGTATATGATTATTAACATGTAGTTTCCTGAGAGCGGAGATTAAAAGATTTGAGTGAATATTACATAAATAGAGTAGTAAAATAAATCAAAGGGACATTGAGCTATAAATAACAACTGGAGTGACCTTAAAAATGTAGAAAAGAGGCAAATGAGTTATACAAATCTGATTATCAGTAGGGGGAAGTGGTGAAATATTACTCCAAGTTATCTAAACAAACTGACTGGCTTTCCCCCGAGCAAAGCTGGGCCCCCCAGGTACTAATAATTTATACATTAAAGGGCTAAAAGGGAGAAAATATGTGTCAGTTTCCTGATGCCGTTTATTCTGATATCAATGACAATAATTACACGCAATGGTTGGGCAATGACAAAAAAACAGAAAACATGCAAACATGTTTGTTTTTATCAAACAACTCTGCTGACAAAATCACCACACCTTCAAGAATTAGGATTATGATTAACATACCCAACACAAATATATTCATTGGTAATATGCCGGTCTGACAACAAATTTGTACTGAAGAAAATTAAAGATTATTACAGTTTTTAAAACCAAAAATAATGTTGATCTGATAGTATAAAACATTTCAGAAATATGTTACACTCTGTAGTTTATATTCTAAAATTGTAATAAAATAATAGTCTGCGCAACATTCTGTCATAAGGAGAGAGTCCTTTCATATTCAAAACTAAAAATAATATAAGTAAGGTATTAAAAATAACTCTTGTGCCAATAGTAGTAAAAATTGGACATTTAAATTTGTTACTGTTTTGTTGCACCTGATTCTATTTTGATAAAATGGTAATTTTTGAGCATGAGGTTAGTAGGAGGTTCAGTCAGGTGTAAAGTACTGATAAAACTATTCCAAGGTACGAAAATCAGCTTTTCCAAAGTTACAAGGGTAATCCAGAAAGTAATCCAGCGGTCAAATCAAATCAAATCAAAAATTCCTTTATTCTATCACATGTAAATTATTTACAAAGAATAGAGTCAGTACTAGCCTAAATAATACATAAATAATAATACATCATACAAGTTAGTTCTTAATTTATTAAAATTGTTTGTACCTTCATTCCAAAAATACAGTAAAAAAAGAAAAAAGTAATACAGTATACAGTAAAAAGTGAAAAACTAAAGAATATATAAAGGCATATTTATTATGTCCCAGAATAACCACCAAAGCTCATTCAAATACAGAAGCTCACCCCAAACAAGTGAGTCTGGTTTATGAGACAAATTCTTGGAGAGAGTAAAAAGCTGATTCAATTAAAGATGTTTTCAGTAATCTCAAAATCTTATTAGGATCTTTCTCTGACTTCATATTTTGTGGGAGGGCGTCAAAAAACTTATTTCCTACATAGGTTGTTCTCTTTTTAAAAAATTCCAAATTATGTTGTTCGACTAAGCGATGAGCTCTAGTGTTATATGAATGTGTTGTGTTGCCAATTGAAATCCTATTATTGAGTAATGTAAATTTGATTGTTTCATAAATGTATAAACTAAAAACAGTAAATATTTTTAAATCTTTAAAAATATGTTTGACTGAATCTTTTGATTTTAAATAAAACATTATTCTAAATGCACGTTTTTGTTGAATCAGAATTTTATCCATGTTCTTTTTGGTTGTTGATCCATATATACAAACACCGTAGGCAATATGTGAATGAACTAGGGCAAAATAAATAGATTTCATGGTTTTAATATTACACGAGTGGACCATTCTCCTTAAAGCATATAGACCACTTGAAGTTTTATTTAGTATGTGTTTAACATGGTCGTCCCAAGACAAGTGTTCATCTATAATCAAACCCAAAAATTTGGTTTCATGTAAATGTGTTAGTATTTCATCTTCAATGAATATTGTTGGATTTATCCTATTTCTTCCTTTTTTTGTTGCAAAAGATACAAAACTTGATTTACTAGAGTTTAAAAGAAGGTTTTTACTATTTAAGAATTCTTTAATTAAAGATAGGCTAATGAAAGATGATATTTCAATATTCTCTTCAGTGTTAGCGGAGACAATGACATTAGTATCATCCGCGTAAAGACACACTTTACTATTTCTGCCCCATGACACTCCAGGTAAACCCTTCAGGTAGCATAGAAATAGTAAAGGGCCCAGAATAGATCCCTGAGGGACACCGTATTGCACTGGTAATGGACGAGAGAAAAATTTTTCTTTATACATAAACTTTGGATGATCTATAAAATGTTCTATTTCAACAAATTGCTTTCTTTGTGAGAGGTACGAGCGAAACCAAGCCAATTCTGTACTTTTTACGCCTAGGAAGCTAAGAACTTCAATTAATTTGTGGTGCTCAACACTATCAAATGCTCGGGACAAGTCCAAGAAAACACCTACAACTTTTTCACCCCTGTCAACAGATTCGATTATGGAGTCAACAAATTCTATACCGGCTGTTACCGTTGACTTGTTTGGCCTAAAACCATGTTGTTGCCTATCCAATAACACGTTTGATTCAAGATAGTCTGAAAATTGATTGAAAACAACCTTCTCGAGAATTTTTGAGAATACCGGAAGCAGTGATATAGGTCTGTAGCATTTTATATCCTCTGAATCACCTGTTTTGAAAATTGGAATGACTCTGGCAGTTTTAAATCGTTCAGGAAATATTCCTGTTATCAGTGAGTGATTAATTATGTGAGCTAAAGGTGCACAGATAAATGGGAGCGCTGCTTTAATGATCGATATAGGGATTTCATCATTGCCTGATGAGTATTTATTTTCAAAATATAATACTGTTTTTTCAATATCTCTCTCCGTGACAGTTGAAAATTGAAATTCCGCATTTAAAGGAGCTGTAAAGTGAGTATTTGCTGGGGTAACTGTGGTTATCTTAGGAACTATTAGATCTTTTACAGCATTAACAAAGAAAGTATTGAAAGTTTCACAAATATCAATTGGATCTGTGAGATAACTACCTTGATGAAATAATTTTATATTTTTATTAGATTTAAATGATTTTCCTATTTCAGTATTTATCAATTTCCATGTAGTTTTAACCTTATTTCTTGAGTTCTTAACCTTTTCCTCAAAGTAAGTTTTTTTGTTTTTAATAACATCTCTCTGAAGTTCTTTTTTCCTATTTTTAATCTGCATCTTAATGTTACTGTCCTTAAGCTTCCTGAATTGAGATTCCAAATAAACTATTTCAGACTGTTTTGATTTCAATGCATCGTCAACCCACTTTTTTGGTTTACATAGGTTTTCGGTTACATATAGTTTGGGAAAGTTTACCTCAAAGTGGTACTTAAAAATATTATAAAATACATTGTACTTTAACTCAACATTAGATTGAAGAACCTGAAACCAGTACTCAGACCTTAAACCTCTCAGAAAGGTTTCCGTGTTTCTCTCATTAAACTTTCTCATTTGTTTTCTTATTAATTTAGATTTGTTGTGATCAGCAACTCTCAGTTCCATCAATTGACCGTCATGATCTGAGATCAGAGTAATTAATCCAGTTACTCGTAAGCAGTGAGGGTCTATATTTGTGATAAAGTTGTCAGGGGCAGTTTTCGATTGCACCGTTACTCGGGTTGGAAAGTTGACTGTATATCTCATGCCATATATTGTTAAAATATTAATAAATTTGTTATACTTATCATCTTTGTTCTAAACGTTTATATTGAAATCTCCGGCAATGATAATTTTACCAAATTTTTTACATAAAGTACTTAACAAGATTTCCAAATTTTCAAGAAATTGGTCCAGGTTTAAATAGTCAGGAGATCTATAAATACACCCAAACAAAAAAGTGTAATTGTGAGCACTGATTTCAGTCAAACAATATTCAAACTCTTTTTCGATTAGAAGTGGTTGAACAGAAGGTAAATTGATACATCTAAAATTTACATTTTTGTGGATTAGGATTATTACACCACCACCTCGCCCCAATCTTCTGGAGAAATATGATGCTGTTGTGTAATTAGACAGATTAAGTAAGTCTAGTTCATCTTTTGTCATCTTATGCTCAGTGAACGCTATGACATCTGGATTTATCTCCTCAAGAAAAATTTCAAGAAGATCTAGGCGAGACGGTAAATGCAGAACATTATGGTGTAGAATGGAAAGAAAATTATTACATTTATTCTTACTGTTTAGACTAATTGATACATCTTGGAATAACGGTGTTTGAAAACGGTGAGGTGTTATCATATTGGTGAAGGTATCAGAGGAAGCTGTGAGTTTAAAGGACAGGTTGATTGAGGCACACTATGTGATACGGTACGGATATTAACAATGGATGATGGGGTTAAGGATTTCAGAATGTGGGGCACTTTCACACTGCTCTGCTTTTCCACTGAACACTTCACCACTTCATTAAACTGCTGAGAACCAGGAACCAATACAGGTGATGGGCAGACAGCAGCAGGCGTTGGGGGCAGGATGAAAATATCAGTGGTGTTGGTTGAGGCGTCAGTGCTTGGTTGGATCTCCAAAGACTGCTGCAGGTCCTCCGTGGGCATCTCACTCATAACAGACGAGTTACAAGTTTCAGACAGATCTTCTGGGGAATCTCTTTCACGACTGCAACTATCAATGGTCTGCTTTAGCTGATCTAAAAATTCAGCATGTGAGAGTCCATTCCATAATTTTCGCTGAGCAGCTGGTTGATCGTATGACACCACACATATTGTAGCATTAGTCATTTGGTGTAGCTTTGAAATATTTTTGGCGAAATGGTTGAGAGGTATTAAGTCACGAACGCAGCCCATAGGGGAGCATATTAAAGTATTAAATTGTTTTGTTTCAAAATCCTTACTTAACTGTTCAAACGCCTCATCATAAGTTGATTTCGTTGGCTTTCCTCTATATTCTTCCTTTGTAACAAGACTGTACACCGTGGGACCACTTGGTTCAGTCTGACATGTTAATCTAGTGTTGATGAAGTCTGTTTCCTTAGGCCTGCCAAATATCTTCCGAAATACAACTGCTACACCAGCAGACATATTTCTGTTGTGTTGGAGGTCGCTTGAAATTGTGTGTGCAAATGCTGTGGTGGAGTTATTTTTGTTGGCGTTAATCACGTCCCACATGTTAGCTTCAATAACATTAATGCTATTGTTTTTTAAAATATTGGTTTGTACATTTGCTCTTTCAGACCGTGTTTGATCTTTGGATCCAATTACAGGTTTGATTTTTGGAACAAATATTTCTTTAATCATTTTTGATATTTGTATTTTTCCTAGCTTGTTAAAGTGTAGTCCGTGTCTTGTGTAAGATGGGCGAGATATTTTGTTTATCGCCAAAAAAGTGGCATGGTCATATTCTGACACTATTGCTTCAATGTCCATGTTTATGTAGCATATTCTGTTATTTAGACCAGGTGTGTGATGTCTGTAAGGGAGTGCTGACATTACTACATTGGTGTGTTTAGTGATCTCAAGCAGCCATTTAACAGTTTCACAGTAGCTCTTCTCTGCATGTTCAATTACATTGTTGGATCCCCCCAGCACAACGAGTGCATCCGACTTTGAAAATGAACTTGTTAGGCCTTTTACATCCTTTATAACATCTTCCATTGTTGCATTTGGCTTGAACAAACAATCAATGTCGTATTTATTATCTTCCCATACATTTGATATATTTGATCTGAGGTGTCTACCATGGCTATCAGCTAAAATTAAAATCCTTCCATTTGTTCTCTTCAATGATTGTTTTGAATTTTTAGTCGGGTTCTTGATAAAACCGTTTGAGCGATTAGTTTTAACTTCAGAGTTCTTCGGCAAAGATGACCCAGTTTCATGGCTACCAGACTTTACTTCGGACTGTAAAACATCAAATCTGTTTGTTATTGTCATAACAGGTTCATTATTGGTGAATTTAGAGTTCTTTGATTTAGACTTCACTTCAGTCCAGCCGGTAGATTCTCCAGCATCAATTTCCTTGCTGATAGTTCTAGGAACAGAAACATGAGATTTTCCCTCTTTCTCGATCATGAGGGAGTAGAACAATTTATTGTCTAGAGATGAGAGGTTTTGTATGGAGTAAGCCATAAGTGAGCGCTTTTGTATTACTTCCTGTTCTGATAGTTTTTTATTTTGTAGGAAATTAACATTCAATGATCCATTCGTAACAACATCCTGCACCAGTGACTCAATTATCCAACAGGAATAGATGCCGCAGTCATATCCGTTGGGCTGCTGTGGTCCATTTAGTGATAAAAAACATGCAGAAGATACCTCTCCCCTCAAGTAATCAGATAACCTATGTGCAACTTTTTTTGCAGAACTTAAGTTATAGTCATTGAGAGAGTCAAAATATAAAAATGTATTTTCAGTCCTCTCTAAGATTAATACACTCCAATGAGTACCGCTGACTAACGCAGTTAAATCTTCAGAATCATTTATTGGCATGATTATTATTTTCTTGTCTTTCACAGCTAAAGGGTCTAGAAAACAGTGGAAATCCGGTGAGTTTTTAATAGCGTGAACTACCATTGGGTCAATTATCAAACAAGATGTTGTAGCTAATAGTTTATTATTTAGCATATCCAAGTAGGGGTGAAGGGTCAAATCTGATATCCAGGTTGCTCCTAATAGTTCAGACATGATTAGTGCTTTATTTATGGATGAAGCGTCTGTTTGGGCCTCCGAAGATCGAGTAGTTTTGACACTACTTTGTGCAGGTTGAGCCAGATCATAGGTGGACGTAGCAAAGGTAGCTGTTACAGGTTTACACTGGACAGAACGATCTATCAATTGGGGTGTGAACACTTTAGGGAGATAATCAGGGATGGGAAATATCTCTTCAGTAAATTCCATGAGCCGAGTGTCAGACTCAATTGAATGATCGAGAACACATTTAAGTTGCTTCTCTAGAGTTACATTGAGCTCTTTGAGCCTCCTATTTTCTTCGTGTAGTTCCACCACATCAGGGGATACAATGTCATGTGTATTTCTATACAGCTTCATAGGAGACTCTACTGTAAAAGCACAAGGCTGTGATGGGGTTGATGTCTCAAAAGAGTCTTTTTCAAATTTTGGTGACTTAACAGGGGACTCTTGACTTGCTGTTTTAGGGGATAGCAATGACCTCATTGTTACTGGATGAGGACCAGTGTGTTTTATATTTATTGCTACAATTGCTGATTTATTTGTATCAGTTTTAATTGATGCGTTGCAATTTCTCCCAAGGCAACGCCATGTGATCCCACCATTTTTGGCTACATAATTTTGTCTATATTTATAATTATTAAATATAATATTAGGCTTCCCATTTTTAGTTTCTTCAATTTGGAATTCCATTAATAATAGTTGTCACATACATGTATTATAGTTCCCCACAGTTATGAGATTGGTATAAATGAACCAGGCTTTAGTCCAGATAAGAAGTGTTTGTAAACATTGAAGGCCGACAGGTGACTCAGACTAGCCAGTGGCGGTGGCGTTATCTCACTTGGTCAAAGGTCAGTTGCTGCACCCTGACCTGAAACCTTCTTATCTGAGCTCAATCTTCTTTCCAGGAAATATTCATGAAAATCAAATAATCCCTTTCCCTTCAAATACTATTTTCCTTCCACTAAAGTGTTCTTCCAAAATATCTACTTACTTATTTTGTAGAAAAATTTCTGTAGCACACTTACATATAAAAAAAAAACTTAAAACATTTAAATTTACCACTAATAATTGTAAAATACTAAGGAGCACAAAAACACATGTTCCCATACCAACAGTCCAACTAGGCAACTCTAGCATAAATCTTTCTTGGTATATTAAAGAAAATGAAAATTTAATAAAGACAGTAAATTGTCATATGGGGATTTACGAGGGTCATCCAGAAAGTAAAGAATGTTTGCGCACTGCGCTGAGCACAGCTCTCCTACCACCGCAATTGCATGTATGGCAGTCCATTCACCTCCCCACCAAAGTTTGAGTCTCGTTGCTGAGTGATCACATGTCTTGTTACAACAGCGGTTCAATTTGGCGGCATCACTCAAAAATCTCTCCAAATTCGAGGTCTGCAGTGTTATCGCTTTGTGAATGCGCAAAATGCCTGGCTTATTGAAATTTTTATGCAAAATCAATAAGGAAAGTTTGTATGAAAGTGCACTACACGGGTCATTGAGGAGAACATGTTGTATCACGTTTAATGAAGGAATTTGTTCGTGCACGACGAGAATCGGAGTGGCAGACCGTCGCTCGTTACAGATGATTTGTAAGAAGGAATTGGGAGAAAATTTTAGGAAAACAGGTGCTATACACTGTTAGCACATTACATAAATCATTTCCAGAAATTGCAAGATTTCGTTCAGAACACTTTCATTGTAAACTCTCTTTGTCTATAAATTTCAACTGGACGACCATTTTGCGCATTCAGAAACCAATAACATTGCGAACCTCAAAATTGGCAGGATTTTAGATTGACGCCGCCTTTTTGAACTGCTGTAGAAGCAAGACACGTGATCGCTCAGCAACGCGACTCGGCTCATACTTTGGCGGGGAGGTGAATGGACTGCCATACATGCAATTGCGGTGGTAGGAGAGCTGTGCTCAGCGCAGTGCGCAAACATTCTTTACTTTCTGGATGACCCTCGTAAATCCCCATATGACAATTTACTGTCTTTAGTAAATTTTCATGTTCTTTAATATACAGAGAAAGATTTATGCTAGGATACCGCTGGTAGACTGTTTATAATTGCTGGCTTATAATTGCTGGGTTTATAATAGTCTTCATATTTGATTTTTTTGCATATATTAGTTTCACTTTTGGGACATGTTTTACTTAACAAAACCTCAAATTTATGATTTTAAAATCAGAAAATGGGGCTAGTGTTTCTTGATGGTTTTGTCCAACAATCTCGTTAAAGGGTTTACAGAAAAGAAAGTTCCCAGTAAATTTTAAGTCATCGGACAAAAATGTCCTAGGGTGCAAACAATGTCATTCAGTTAAAAGAATAAAAAATAAAAAATGTTCAGGGGGTCATGAAAGGAATTTCTATGGTGGTCCTAGGCTAAGCTCTCACTGTACGGGTCATGCTAATAGCTCACTTTTCTATAAGAAATTAAAAAATAACCACTGCACTGTTTAACAGAGTGAGTTTGTCGCCATCCCGGACCGCCGGAGGGAGTTCATGACGGGTTTCTCTGGTAGCAACGGAGATGCGGTGGTAACACTGAGCTGGGCCGCGCTGTGGACAGACAGCCGCTACTACCTGCAGGCCGACGAACAGATGGACTGCAATTGGCTGCTGATGCGCAGCGGTGACCGCAATGTAAGCGTCATATTATTTGACTATATACAGTCCAAATTGTTTTCCTATTTTTTTCCCAATTTTAAAAGGAAATTAACCAAATCTAGGTCTTTGTTACTATATAAGGATTCCTTTCTCTTAGAAATCATCATTAATGATGACAATGACAAACAGCAGCTGGATTCGGTATAGAATATTCACAAGATTTTCAGATTTTTAACAGATCTAGTAAGTTTCAAATAATGAGGCGAGCACTCTATCTACTATACTTCCCAGCCAGTAGATGTATATATACATGCTTAACTGTACTATTATCTGATTGAGGAAGAAATTATAGGGAGGGACAACTAGTTTATTATTGAGTGGAAATCTTGTTGTAGCCACCAAAGTCATAACACAGGAAAATGTGTTATAATTCGACAGTGTTCACTTTAGATTACAAGCCTATAGGACGATACTAACAACATAACATATCAAGAATTTACTTATTTATGTTGGCGTCAGTCTTGTGACTTCTTTGTAATCAAATTTCAAATGAATTTCTCAAGTATGAAATAAACCCTGCTAGCCCTTTGGGTGCCATGGGCCGAGTTTATTGGCTTGTAGTGAGCATCCTTAATACCACAGGTCAATTATAATCGGCATATCGGCCTCTACCTTTTCTTTTATGCATTTGGAAAATAGCATTATTAAAATTTAAGAAGTAAAAGATGATATTGTCGGTCTTGTGGCATTCGTCGGAAAGTGTTTTAGAGCAATTATATCGGCTATTGGCACTTAAAAGTTGTCTTTTTTTATATATTCAATATAATACAGTAAGCATGAAATTAGATGTTGTTAAAATTTAGAGGTTTTTAGATTTTAGAAAAGTTACTATACTACTGCTTACTGTTAGTTTCCTGTAAGCAGCTATTAAGTTTTGTAAATTTAAAATGTATTGATAATGAGAATATTTTTATTTTCAAGACTAAAATATAGGGTGTTTAGGTAGCAAAATGTTCTAGTTTTACCCATATCTTCTTTTAAATACTTGAAAAAAATATGATTGGACCTGAAATAAACTGAAACACCTCTGACTAGGTTTTATCCTTACTAATTTATAAAAATGGGATGGTGTGTGTCTGTCTGTCTGTCTGCTGTGTGTTCCTCATCACTCAAAAACTGCTGAACCGATTGGCATAACAATTTACAGGAATTTTTTTTATATCTATATCTATATTTATAAAAAAGGATGTTGGTTTGTTTGGTTGTATATATATTTGAAGTTTATGGACTTGGTCACCGTTGGACCGTTTGCCATGAAACTTGGTATATATATGTATGTAAAATTTCATCGAGAAGGTTTTTAAGCCATCCATTCCGTTCTAACTCAATTCGATTCCTCACAAGAGGCCCAAAAGGGTTCCCATATAAACCTTATGAAAGATATTGTTGTTTACATAAAAGCTAATGAAATGTTTACTTGAACAGGTGATCCTGGTGATATTGGTTTTAGTTGGTAATAGTCAAAGGCATGACAACGTCTGCCGGGTAACAGCTAGTACCAAATAAACACATAGGCCTATTTTCGTTTTGAAAATCCTACAGGGCTCTGCCCCACGGGACTTCCAAGTTCCTATGTATTCCTTATGTACATTCATTTTTGTTTGAGCTGATGAAAATACTAACAGCTGATCATGATTCGTAGTAGTTCCACTCGTTAACCACAGAATGCAGCACACACAACTATCATAGTTTATATAAATCATTTGCGGGGCGAAGCCTGTAGGAAACAGCTGGTTTAACATAAAAACCATCATCACTTTTTCTGTAGTCAGTAGTGATTTTAATCTACACTGAATCAAAACATAATCAGATTACCAATATAAAATAATAAATAACAAATGTACAATATTTCGTAAACAAGAGAAAGACAAAAATTAAAGGTAAAATTTATGACATTCTTCCCCGCTTCATTTATTTGTAAGTTATATAGTCTTCGAGGTATTTAGGCGGTCGGTGCGCACATTGGGAACGTTTATAGGACAGCCATCGTGAGTGGTCTGGAGAGGGATTATTCATCACAAGGATGGGATGGAGATTTTGGTGGATGAGACGATTCTATTTCAGCTGGATCTTCCTCATTAACAGTCACTTCAGATTTTGATGGATCATCGTTCGTAGTATGACATACATCGCTGACATTTGTGTCATCTCGGTGGTCTAGTAGTGTTTTATTAAGGGTGTCCATTTTATCATCTCCATATGGGGCCAGATGTCGAAGAGAGACGTTGACTCTCTACAATCACTCAGTCGCATCCTTGCATATTGGGGTCCAGCATTGATAAGATCCACAACCTCTACTGCAGGTGAATACCTGCTGACCTGGTTGAACCTTTTAAGAAGTACAGGTCCTGGCAATAGAGCCATATGGGTATTGAATGTCCATAGAACGACTTCCTCTTATGATTGAACATTCTTTCATGTGGAATTGTGTCTGTAGCAGACTACGAATTGTGTCTGTAGCAGACTACGAATTGTGACAAAGCAGACTACGAATTGCATGCAGGGCTTCATCCATCACTGACTCCCAATGACTGTTGTGAAAACCTCGGGTTTTCAGTGCAAGTGTCACTGTCTTCCATATTATCCCTTTGTATCTCTCAACCTGCCCATTTCCCTTTGGGTTATATGGTGTTCTACAGCTAGAAGCAATCCCGCAGCAGTTAAGGAATTCTTTCACCTCTTGAGACAAGAATGATGCACCTCTGTTGGAGTGAACGTAAGAGGGCATTCCAAACAGATAAAAACGGTTTTGCAGGTGTTCCGTTGATGAAGTGATGTCTGCACAGGAGAAATGGAAATCGGGAGAATTCATCTACCACGTCAATATGTACTTGTTTCTTCCAGCAGATGGCAGGGGCCCTTTGAAATCTATATTCAACCGTTCAAATGCATAGGTGCACCATATCTTCTAAAACCATGTACATTTCGGGTGATTGCCCTACGAAGAGCTGCTGTATCTTTAGGTATTGGAAGGTCCATCAGTGGTCAAAGTCTTTCTGGGTCTGGTTTTATTGATCGGTGAGAGGCCTTAGTTTTGTGTAATTTCTCTTTGGTTATGATTCCATTGATAACCCGTTGGAAGGCAGGCACCCCATTTGTCACTCCAAAAGAGATCCGTCGTTGTTTCTTTGTTGTTGCCTTGATCAATTGTCCTTGATATTTACAGAATCTGGGTTTCAACTCGGCGAAAATTGTACAGGATGCAGTCATCTTTCTGATTTATTCTAATGAGAATAGTTATTTGTGCAACTAGTGAGCAAAGTGAGCAATTGCCTCACTCGAGAGAAATCATTACTCACGAGCCGTAGGCGAGTGAGGAATGGTTTCTCGAGTGAGGCGATTGCACTTTGCACTCGAGTTGCACATTATATTTTTCCTACAGTTACCATAAAACAAATAAATTGGTAAAGAAACGTAACATATTTTTTCCATTGGGCTTTTTACATTCTTACTTTCACACCAGGAAGTAAACAATTCATACCTTTTTTCATATTTATGTTTTGATTTCTCTGGAAGAAGATTTAGAGACACATTCCTCGCCACATTTTTTAATTCTTCTGGAGTACAAGATTCTTCTGGTGAACTATTATTACTAAAATCGTCATTAACGTCCATTTTGCGACAGCAAAACCACCTTCAATGTTTACAAATGGCAAATCAATGAAATGGTGGCTTCTGCCGTGACCGGAAGTGTTGTGACAAATACAACAGTACAACAGCTGACCAGCTGATTTACAGCCAGTGCTGCCAACGTATTTCGCGCGCATACGACCTTGTCTGCATGTTACGTGCTCACTATTTCGTGCCTTCACGTTGCAAATCTGGAGTGAGACAAAGTAATTAGAGTGAGACAATGTTAACATTGTCTCACTGATGAGCGAATTGGCCACTTTGCTTTCTCAAATCAGTGAGAGAACATGTACATTGTTAGGTAACTGTAGGAAAATGAAGATTTTTTATCTTTATACAGTGATAAAGTCTCATAACTCTAGGATGGTAAAGTGATTCATGGATCTTTCTCAGACTAAGTTGACCGGTAACAGAGCACACATGAGAAAGAGTATCAGCTGTTGAGTTCTCTGTTCCAGGTCTGTAAGCTATGTCGTATTTGAAACAAGATAGTTACATGCTCCATCTCTGAATGTTTTCATTTTTTATTTTACCAGAGGCCTTATTATCGAACATGTAAGCTACAGTCTTACGGTCAGTGATCGGTGTAAAAGATCTTCCCATGAGATAATGTCTCCAGTGCTTCAGTGACTCGACAATAGCCTGGCCTTCTTTCTCTATATTATGGGATGCTTGCGTTCAGTTGGTGTTAGACTCTTAGAAAATAAAGCTACAGGTCTTCCTCGTTGAGAGAGCGTGGCACTAAGAGCATGGTCCAAAGCATCTGTCTCCACAGTAAATTGTTCATCATCTTTGATTGGTGACTTTACTGCTAAAGTTTTCAGGTTTCAAAATTGTTTAATGGATTGTGGCAAAATCGGGAGTTCTTTATTTTACTAAACTTTTTAATCTTTTCAGATAATTAAAGAATCAGATTGGCATAATTGGCAAACATTTCCATTGCCCTACGAAGAGCTGCTGTATCTTTAGGTATTGGAAGGTCCATCAGTGGTCAAAGTCTTTCTGGGTCTGGTTTTATTGATCGGTGAGAAATTTGGTACCCGAGTAATTTGACTTCTCTCTGCCGGAACTTACTTTTCTTGTCGTTTATTGTCAAGTTGTAGTTCCGAGCAGTGGCTAAAAATGCTTCAAGATTCCGTTTGTGTTCTTCTTCCTTATCTCCTCCTACTGTAATATCGTCTAAACAGGCCTTAGTTTTGTGTAATTTCTCTTTGGTTATGATTCCATTGATAACCCGTTGGAAGGCAGGCACCCCATTTGTCACTCCAAAAGAGATCCGTCGAAAATGGAATAGATGCCCATCAGCTTCAAAAGCAGTGTATAATTTGTCTTCTTCAACGATCGGTATCTGATGGTAGGCTGAACTCAGTTCAATAGTACTATAAATTGTATACTTTGCGACTTTGTTGACAATCTCTTCAATTTTTGGAAAGGGATAGGCATCTAATTCTGTAAATCGATTAATGGTTTGTGAATAATCTATAACTATCCTCTTCTTTCTAAACTCACCCTTGACAACAAGAACTTGAGCCCTCCAGGGTGACTGACTCTCTTCTATGATCCCTTCTTTTAACATTCTATTGACTTCGGATTTGATAAACTCATAGGTTTACAAACTGAAGTAAGGTTCGTGAACAAATGGACTGGTGATATGCTTACTTGAGCTAAACCACATATCTTTAGGGGTGTGTTATTACCACCAAAATACATCTCAAGACTTGAATGGTTTCTTAAAATGTCATAAACTATTATAATGTCTGCACACAAGTTGTTCATAACACAAAGTTTTGCATCTTCATATTCATAGTTTAACAGTTCTAGTTTTACATTACAAACCACATTTATTTCAGAGCTAAGTGATGTAGACGCCATTGCTATTTAGTTTTCCAAGATGACTTAATAATTTATGACGTTGAACAAACTGTTTACTTACGAAACTCTCTGAGCTCCCAGTCTCGATTAGAGCGTCCGCTGAAATGCAGTTTATTTTAATAGAAAGTATAGCTTTTGGTAGACTGGATGAAGATGTTGCACAAATGCTTGTAACATCACTATTTGGTGAAGCACAAATGCTCGCAGAGTTACCATTTGATGATTTATTTTCTATTCTATTCCGCTTTGATTTGCAAACCCGACTATAGTGTCCAATTTTATTGCAGTTGTAACATTTAGAATTCTTTGCAGGACAAGCCTCACGTTTGTGCTCAGTTTCTCTGCAGAAAAAAACATTTTAATGACACTGCTGATAACTGCAAGTTGTCTCTCATGACTTCATCATGTACTGACACTTTTTCACTATACTGAAGATGTGGCCAGATTCCGCTAAACACGTTTTTGTAGTAGCGTTAAGAGTACTTTTCAAAAATGAATCTGCTTGAACTTGAGCTAATTCAAGGCTTCTTGCTTTATCAAAGGCTTCTCGAAGTGTAAGAGTTGACTTTTCAACAATCTTTGACGTATGTAGCTTGATCTTAGTCCAGTGATGACCTTACATACTCATTGCAATTTTGTTCTGCAGTGACTGATTTAAAGTTAGTCTTTACTAGTCATTGTTAACTGGTAAAATCAAAAATAACAAATGTGCAAGACTTAAAGGTAAAATTTATGACCTTTGAATAATGGACCTTCTGAGAGAACTTATGCATGTTGTATGTGCAACCATAGATTAAACATACTCCTTAGTAGATTGTTCCCCTGCAAGCTAACAGATGAAGATGGGTGAACAGTGGCGTGCTCCTTTGGGATTGTCTGGTACTACATAGAATTAGTGCCGACGGCAGCGGTAAAATGGCGCAGCTCATGGCCATGTGAGGAAACAACAATACACGAGCTAAGAGGGGATATGGCATACGTGTGGGAGAGAGAGCGGGTGAACTTGTGTGAGAGAGAGGGGGGGAGAGAGAACGGCACCGCCAACACTGCCGTAGCTTGCAGGGTTTCCGCCAGCCTGTCACCTCAGCCCAGCGCCAGTGACTTTCTGTTGTCAAATCATAGCGGCTTCTCCCTTGATAAATGTTATAAGTTTGCTCGCGAAAATAGTCTTACTGTTAATTAAAAATGAGTGTAAAATGTGTATGGTATGTATAACCGATATTTCACTACAAATGATTCAGTTAATAACAAACAATATTTCCTTATTAAAATCCCATTTAATTTATATTTTTTCCTTTTAGCGAATTTCCCCTATAGGGAAGAAGCTATTACCGTAGGTCTCATGGTAAGACTTAAGCCCAAGACCATGATAACTTTTTGTTTTGAGGTCCCCAGATGTCCAAAACACTATTCGTTCAAATTTATATATATGTATATATATATCTATATATATATATATATCTATATATATATATATATATATATCTATATATGTGTCCGTGAATGCGATAACTTGAGTAAAAAACGTCCGATTTCGATGAAATTTGGCTCAAATGTGTAAACTGACATTTATGACTTTAAGTTCGAAAACCAGAAAAATCGGACTATGGGAAGGGGGGTTTATGGGGGTTTTAAATTTTCCAAAAATCAGTTTTTTGCATTTTTTACCCTAAAATTTTTAAAACACTTAATTTAGGTTTAGACCATGTTATAGAGCTTAAAAAAACAAATAATATGGTATTTTGAATTATTAACCTAGGTTAAGTGGTTGTGGAAAAAATCCAAAAAACATGCTCATAAAATCTCCCATGTTAATCTTATGGGAAAAAGGTTTTTGGCTTTTCCTCAGTTAATTTTACTTTAAACTTCACATTTTCTTTTACCAATCACTTCAGCTCCACAAAACAATCATTTTGGTGTTTAAATTGTGATTCTACGTCAAACCGTTGCAGAGATATTCAAAGTGCTAAACACAGTACGTTGTCCAATGTTATCCTTATGGAGAATAAATAAAATTTGATATCTTGATTATTTATGAATGTATATTGATGAAATTTGGTATGTGGCTTCATGTTGTACTGGTATATTGATAATTGCACAAAAAATAAATGTTTTGTTGATTGTCCCCGTAGCAGCTAACCTGCATACTCAGCCCTAATGTTATTCTTATGGAGAATAAGTAAAGTTTTATATCTCCCTTAATTATGAACATAAATTAATAAAACATGGTAAGTAGCTTCACCTGGTTCAGTTATATTGATAATTGCATAAAAACTCATTTCTTATCTTCCTCGTTGCAGCAAACCTGCGTACTCAGTCCTAATGTTATTCTTATGGGGAATAAATAAAATTTAATAAATCACTTATTTATGAATGTATTTTTGTCAAACTTGGTGAGTGGCTTTATGTACTAGTGAGAAACATATGCATGCATTGGAAATTCGCTGAGTACGCAGGTTTGCTGCGACGGGGGGTATTTAATTTTGTCTGGGGGAGAGGAAATCCTTATGGACACTCAAAAATTTGTATTCGAGAGTAGTGCCTGACTTTTACCGGCTAAAAGAACTCAGAAAAATTAAAAACTTTTATAAATAGAAAAGTAATTTCTGTAATTTGAGTAATTAATTTTGAAAACCTTTATTAAGTTCAAATAAAATTTATATTTGAAAAAATTAACCCATTGGCGTAGACATACGAGCTGGTCTCGTTCCTTACTTTTAATTTTTTAAACCTATGAATTGGAATAGAAATTTGTGTTTTTAAATGGACTAATGGTTTATTTTCACTAAAATACTATTTTCATTCAGTTTTTAGAGTCACATTGGCACACACACACAGTAGACATAAGTAAAAAGTAGCAAAATCAGTGTTGGCCATGTGCAACTCACAATGAATTAATCGATCCCGTCAACTTCCAAGCAAGCCTGCCACCATTTGCTTTACTTGGGCCCTCCCACCAACGTTGCCACAGACCGGTTAACTCATTGTGAGTTGCACGACTGGTCAGTTTTGGTCGTGTGCAGGAATCGAACCCACGAACATCGTATCCACACCTGGCCAAGGTGTTTCCACGACGTAGCCAACTCAGCTAACACGACCAAGGGCCTAGCGGCGATATTAAGGTTTTTCAGGTAGTCTGCACCCCTAGCGGATAGAACCGTAGTCGCCCGCGGTCATTAGTTACATATTTTGCTACTAGAGTGCAGCACCAATCAAATCCCGCTATATGCTATTGCGAATAGAATAAAATTACTACATTAATGGGTTAAGAAACATTAAGAAATTATACAAATTTTAAATTTAAAGAATAAAAGTAATTATTATGAAATGTAATTTACCCATCAATATACTTCATAGCAAGGTTTTTATTGTAAAACTATTGTTATTAGCCCGTCAAAAATGACGGGCTTAAAATACAAATCAAATATTTTTCATTAGTAGTCAGAAATGTAGTGACTTCAAGATTGTTCTTTACAAATCTATTACTAAATATCTGTTAGTTATTTAAAATGCTAATTTTTAAATGCATGTAATCAAATGAGATATTAAGATATATATAAAATGGGAAATCACTGTATAAAATTGTAAGATGCTATTATAACAAAGCATATTGCATATTAAAATATTCATTAGAATGTGTCAAAATTCTTTTTACCAAAGACTTATTACGCCTGCACAAAAAATAGCCCAAAAGAATAATTTGATGGTTTAGTTTAAACTTTTGTTGGTTTAGTTTTGGATATTGAATCATATGCAGATTTATGTAACTTCAAGCCAAATTCTGTTTCTTAAAAACTGGAGAACAATTTTATTAACTGTTTAAATGTTTTTGCTTTGGGCTCAAATATTCAATACAAATTAATCTAACTGTTTTCCTAGTTTTTTATAATCAAAAGATAAACACAGTCTACATATTTACCAAAACTTAATTGTATTTCGTCTGCTGACATACAACTATTAAAATACAGGCCAACAAAAACACATAATTAGCTAAACTGAATAAATATGTATGTATTCAACAAGGTTCGTAGAGCTTTCAGACCAGGTGTGCTGAGTCGATCTATTTAAGGTTTTCTACTTGAGCGGAAGAGACCTCGTAAAAACAGCTGGAAGGTCACGTGATCACCAATCCAATCTGCAGTGTTGCTGGAAACACGATATTTATCGTACGAGTATCATATTTTCCTCATCAGTGTAATTATAATTAACATTGTTTAACTGCTTACATCCTATGATAAGCTCTTATTTTATGAAACTAATATATTGTTTTGATTTATTTGTATTATTAGATTAATCGATTAAGGGTTTAAATGTTCTTTCTGCATGTACAGTGACGATTTAAAAATAGCTGTACTATTATTATACCCTTAAGGTTAGCAACACTTTATGGTATGTTGTTGATTTATGAATCAGCTGGACGCCCTCGTAAGACATCTTTTTGCTGCGAACATTACTCTTATGTAAGTAAGCATACCTGGTCTGAAAGCTCTACGAACCTTGTGCATTCAATGCTAATAGTGCTGGAATAGGTCCATAGTCCTTAGTTTTCTTATCCCTTTTATCACAATTTCTTACCAGAGTTTCATCCACCTTCACCCAATGTCATCCAATATAGCAGAGGTGTATTACATAGCAGACAACGACTCTGTGAAATCAAACTGAATTTTGGACTTAAAAATAGTTTATTGAACTATACAAATTGCCCTAACTTTTACCTTCGCATTTTATCATCAGCATAACAAATGCCCCTCCTTTTTAGCGAATTTCCCCTGTAGGGAAGAAGCTATTACCGTAGGTCTCATGGTAAGACTTAAGCCCGAGACCAAGATAACTTTTTGTTTTGAGGTCCCCAAATGCCAAAAACACTAGCACCAGATTTGTTTAATTAGCACTCCATGTAAATATAAACAAAATAATATATAAATGGACAGCTGATCTTAGGTTAAGTACAGCTGGATTGCCACACAAGCCTCCTTTAGATAAACTAAGTTATTTTGAGATTCGAAACCTGACGTACCGTCCGTAGCGGTTGACTCTAAAACTGAACAAGCGAAGATATTGGGAAAAACTATGATTAGTGATACTTCTTTTAACAAAAATATCTTAAATTAAATATAAAAAAATCGACTACTATGAAACAATTGCCTTGGTAACAATTTCCACATAATTTTGAAAAACCTAGGAAACGATTTTGATGAATTTGTAGCTTAATTTAAAGTACAGTAATACAATAAAATTCATCTCTCTAATTTCACTATATATGGGGCCCAGTGACCACAATTCTTTTTGGGAGCTGTTTTTATGGGGGGAGCTACCATTTGCAGGAGCGTGGTGGTGGAGGAGGTGTCCATCGGGAGGAGAGGCAGTGGAGGAGGTGGAGTCTGTGGGGAGCGCCAAATCATGGATGACTGTGTCGGAGAGGTCGAACAACGCTGACAGAGGAGAAGGTGGGGGTGGCTGCCTTCGATTATTGAAAATACAAGAATCAAGAGAAAATATCAAAGTGGATACTGTTGGAAAATAGAGAATGTGAATGCAAAAAAGGTGCTGGAAGAGGATGAAATGGATGCGGAAACCCTCTGCCAAAATCCAGCAGCCTCTAACAAAATAAGATGTAACAAGCCAGCGGAGAAGGGAAGGTGGCTGTCACCAAATAATGAAAAATGATATGAAAAGAAGGTGGAGTGAAAAAATAGAGGTGCTGGAAGAGGATGTTGGATCAAACCCTGCGGCAACCCTCTGCCGAAATCCAGCAGCCTCAACAAAAGAAGGATGCAGAACACCACTTGCCGATTTGTAAAAACCAGTCAAAGCAAAGATGTATAGAATCACCCGCATGACCCCTAGCATGATGGAAAAGTGACTCCCACGTGGAAAGTTCAGTCAGAAAATGATTAGTTGTAAAACTGTGTGTTTAATACAATAGTTTGTTTATTGAAATGTTTTAAAATAACTTTGTTAATTTTTATAAAACTAGTCAATTGGATCCAAAGACACCTATCAAAGTCTTGAACAAAATGATTTTCCTATTTATAGGTGAGATGAATTTATAATTTAAATGAAATGAGTTTATTCAACCAAAAATAAGTTAAGGAAAAGTAATGGCTACTTTAACAAATATTCCCCACATGGGTAAGTGCCTGTGCGTGGGGAAAGATGCACCAAATAATTATAATTTGGGGAATAATAAATCCATTAAATTACTGAAGGTTCCTTGGTCAATTCTTGGCATTTTTCCACATCACACAACCGGGTCTGAATGCCTCGCGACGTTTCACACGTATCCTTGACACTGTGCTTATTCGTAATTTGACGAATATAATAGTTCATCATATTGTACATCCTAAGTGGAGTGGCGTACATGGTCTGCTTGTACGTCGAAGGCTACAGCAGACCATCCTAAAAGTGCAGTTTAGTGCAGTTCATCCTAAAAGTTTGTTTGGCGTTGTTTTACAGGACGCCGTACGGTCCAAACCTCTCAAAGTCGAGCCAGGAAATCCAAGTCGCTAGCTGTTAAGGCCTATTTACACGTTGCTAGTGGCTGCATTAGTTGAGAAATTGACTGGAAGGTCACTGACAAGCGGCGACTGGAATGCCAGCTTACTAGCGCTTTACGTTGCTGCTTTATGTTGGCAGCTAGTGGAACATGGAAGGTGTGTTTTCGTTTTAGTGCATATCGTGGTTGAATTGTTATTCCGATTTTAACTGTTTGGTTTAATTTTAAAAATAGCTAAAACACCATTAAAAGCTGTTATGAGACTGACATCAGATAAGTTTGATGAACTTGTGTGTATGATATAAGTCCAATCAAAAAAATAATTAATAACGTAAAATTAAACAATTTAGTAAATCAAAAACGTGAGTCATAAATGTCCAGTACAATAACAATAATTTTCCAATGAAAAAAAATATTTTAGCAAATTTTACATATCAAAGGTCTGAAGACATATGATAAGTTTTATAAATATCTCATTGGGTTCTTCAAATGATAATTATTTTCAAGAAAATACAAAATGACAGATTACAGCTAAACTAAGCCAAAATAGAATCAATTTTAGAGGACCATTTTCACTTTTTTTATATGTGTATAATCTAGTTCTGCGTAGCCCGCTATGCTCTTTTGTGACACCCTGTATTTTTAAAAGCTACCAGACTTACATATTTATAACAATGTAAATGAAACTTACAACAACTACTTTGGACTTGGTACTTGCTTTGAAAAGATGATACAATTACCTAAGTTTAAATTTATAGTTTTCAAAAATAAAAAATATGTAACGATCATTAACATAAATTTATTGGGAAAACTCAAAAACAATATTATCATAAATCATCTTTATAAGGCAATTTCCAACATATTTTTTCTCAGTCTTCATTTGTTCATTATGAACATAGTATTGTAATGTTTTAATGTGAATGTGTCATAAAATTCCTATAGAAATGTAATGATCAAAAGACACGTTCTCTGACTTCAAGCAGTGGACCAGCTTGGCGAGGCACTACGGCCGGGGGCGGTGGCGTGATGTCGTGGGCTTCGGTACCCTCAGCTAAGTGTGTGTGTGTAGGGAGGTTGGTTTGCGAGGGGGTAGCGGAGGGGCTGAAGAGGGAGAGGGGGGGCGAGTGGACGAAGGGGAGAGGGGAACGACAGCGATGGTGGCCCGGTGATGGTGACGTTCCGAACTATCTCTGGTGTAGCCTTCGACGTACAAGCAGACCATGTACGCCTCTCCAATTAGGATGTGCAATCTACTAAGGAGTATGCTTAATCTATGCTGTAACAAATAATGTAAGTTAAGACTTATATTTACTGGTCCACTTGGTTTTGTTGCTCCATTTGAAGCTATTGGGAATAGTTTACTTGCACAGTTTAATGGATGTATCTTGCAAATATTTCTGTAAGGATGTTGCTTATTCTAAGGCCCAACTATCGAGTCATATCGCTACCAAATGCACTCACTTGAAAGACAAATGTGAGAAAAAGGAGTTTTGGTAAAAACTATTTTGAAATTGTATATAGCATATCGTGACCATAAAGCGAACTAGTTTTACCACTCTGTTCCTAATAACACTAATTTTGGTAAATACATTTTTATTTAAGACCTTTTCTGAAACAAGTTATGCATTTGTTGTCCATTTTCACCAAGGTCAATGTTTCAGGTCCCTTCGATAGCGGAGTGGCTCTCCTCTGAGCTGAGGCCTGGTTCAGTGGTTTCAGTAGACAGCAGGAAAGCTACGTTCAGTGAATGGAAAATATGGCGAGAATACCTCCGTAAGCTTTCTGATTTATCAGTTTGTTTTACTGTTATAGTGTGTGAAAGGTTTTTTTGGTGGTAAATCAAAATTAATAAATTCTACCACTTTCATGTTCGACACATCTCAATTAACAGAGGAAATGGTACAGTAATTGAAGTATTTTACAATAGACAAAACTCTTTTTCATATATTCCTTAAGAATAGTTACAGCGTCAAGAAATTGAAGTATTAAGAAAGTTACAAAATACTAGGGGGTTACATATTCAAGTTCTAATGCAAGAAAATCAAGGGGAAATATGTAAAAACATATCAGAGGAAAAAGTAATTACAAGTTACTGCTCAAAGGTTCTTTGGAAGAATTCTTCCATCGAGTAGACTAGCCATCTGTGAAATGCAGGTTTCAGCTCCTTTTCATTCTCCATTCTAAGCTCCAGGGGTAGGTGGTTATGGAGTTTGATTCTAATGTCCGAGGGTTTCTTCTCACATTGTGTCAAGCGGTGAGCTGGGAGATTGTACATCAGGGTGTGCCTCAGGTTGTATCAGGGTAGTTCATTCCGCCTTGGTGGAGACTCTATCACTGCATGCAATATCACTTCCTGGATGTAAAGTGCAGTAATTGTCAGGATCTTCAGTGTCCTGAAAGCCTCTCTGCAGCTATCGAGTTGTTGCAGTCCTACCAGTGTTATGACCGCTTTTCTTCGATTTTAAGGACTCGCTGGATATTAGTAGCAGAGGTCCCGCCCCAAGCCAGAAGGCAATATCGTATGTGGGACTTGAAAAGCAAAAAATAGGCTGTTCTTGTGGTTACGGTGTCAGTTGCTGCTTTAACACGTTGACGGCTAAAAATTAATTAAATTAATCATAGAAAATGGGAAATTTTTTATTTGGAAAACACAAGAAAATGATGCCAAATCATCAAAAACAGCTTGATAATGTTGCTAGACGCAATATTTCCGGTTTAGCAATGACATCACATCCGGCACTCGTATACAAGTGGGCCGCTCCTGGTGCCAGTTCACTGATATGTCTGATGTAATAAACTGACATAAACACGTGGTAAACAAGTTCAAAAACTTGTTTTGCTAAATAAAAGACATTAAAAATGTTTCTAGTCTTTCAATATGACAAAATTACTCATTTATAAAATAAAACCTTACATAATAATATATAAACAATATGTACATCCCCACCCAACCGTCATGCGTCATCTGCTGAGAACTGTTCTTCAATAATTTTGTCTTCATTATCGTCAGACATGGCTAAATCTCAATGGTTTTACATGTTCAGAACATAACACTGTCAAGGAAAAAAAGCCAAGTTACAAAGCGCGCAAGTGTAACTAAAAAAACGCACTGGGCGGGAAACTGACACAACTGAACTAACACATGGTATCCGTGGGAGGGGCGGACAGTGATAAGTCCACTCCCGTCAAGAGCTGAGCACACACTGAGTCATAGCATTGGCAGATGCAGGGCCATTCGTTTGCAAGGGGTCCGCACCGTGTGCCAGTGCCGCGCCCCTCGCTAGCGAGTGGCCCGCACGCAACGTATTAATCAAATCAACAATATGTACACTTGCACAGTCACATATTAGCAAATTTCTCCTATAGGGAAGAAGCTATTACCATAGTCGGCATGGGTATAACATCTAGGCCCGGGACCATAATAACTTTTAGTTTTGAGGTCCCCAGATGCTGCCAAAAACACCTTTGTTAAAACCTGTATATATATACATGTAGTCCGATTTTCATGAAATTTTGTAGAATGGGATAAAGCAAAATTTATGACTTTTAGTTCGAAAACTAGACAGATCCACCTATTTGTAGTGGTATTTTGGAGGGGTTTGTACTCATAAACTTTTTTACACGTAATATTTTGTAAAGTCAAACTTTAGTTTTCACCATTGGATTCAGCTTAAAAAACATATCATTTTGTGTTTAGATCATTGCTCTATTTCAATTGGTTACAGAGATATTGAAAGTGCTAAACACAAACACAGGACGTTGTCCAGTGTTATTCTTATGGGAAATAAGAAAATTTGATATCTTGCTTATTTAAGAACGAACTTCATCTGGTTGTGGTCTATTGTTATTTGCACACAGCAATATTTTACCGATAGTTCCCTTAGCAGCAAATCGCGTAGTCAGCCCCCATGTAATTCTTAAGGAGAATAAGTAAATCATTATGTCTCCCTTAATTTATGAACACGAGTTCGCACGCTGCACGCTGACGTGAGGGAAGTGAATTTTCCATTAAAACCTTAAGAAAAATCTAATAAAGGGTTTAAAACAACACTGGTAACATTTTTTTGAAAAATTTAAAAATGTTATTTTTTGGCTGTTCTGATGCTCCTGGTTATATTTAAATTCACTATTAGGATGACAATGGTGTACATCATGAGGTTAGGAGGAGGTATAGTCAGGATAACAAGTTGGTATAGGGGTATTGTAGGTGATTAAACTTCATCAAGATATGAAAAACAGCCTTTTCCGGTGTAAAATCCCCATAAGACAACGTACTGTCTTAAGACAGTTAACATTTTCTTTAATAACTCGGTAAGTGATTGTGCTAGAATGATGAGAGATGGCTTAAAAGTTTCGCCTCACTAGTCTCCACCTTTTCATATGCATTAGTTTTACATCCGGGGCTTTTCTGACCCTTTTTGAGCCCAAAAACTCAAAATTAAAAACTTAAAATCCCCAAAAAGCGGGTTAGAGTTTTCAATTCTTTTGCCCAACGAAATTGTCCAACTGTTTATACAAAGGAATGTCCCTACCAAATTTGAAGTAAATCGGGCAAAAATTGTGACCACTAAAGTGGGAACACACACACACACCCACACACACACACACACATATATATATATATATATATACATATATATATATATATACATATATATATATATATATATACATATATACGTTCAGGGGATCACGTTAGGAACTTCTAGGGTCGTCCCGGGCTTAAGTGCGGGTCAAGCTAATAGTTCACTTTTCCAAAGGAAATTCACTAATAAATTACTAAAACTTGGTATGTGGCTTCACCTAGTTGAATTCTACTAATATTTGCACACAAACCAATATTTTGTGTTCCTAGATTTGTGATACCTGTGTACTCATCCCCAATGTTATTCTTATGGAGAATAATTAAAATTGTATACAGCCTATCTATCACTTATTTCTATGTGTGCATATATTGTTATAAAACTTGATAAGCGTCTTTATGCGGTATTGAGACATATCTATACATTGGAAATTCACTGAGTACGCAGGTTTACTGTGATGGGGGTATTTTTACTAATATTATTATGAAGTAATAAGGTTGATACATTTCCTACAGAACAGTAAAATGAACAATACATTTTGTTACAGAGAAGTTCCAAATATCCTTAGCTCCTGTGGTTGAAAACTTGGTTGACACAATATGGACAAATCGGCCCAATTATCCACCAGAACCCATAAGAGTTCATGAGGAAAAATTTGCTGGTAAGTCTTCAGTTATATTTTGTTTTAAAATATCTAAAATAATTGGACAGTTTGAAAAGTGGGGACATTTAGACTTTATTCAACCATAGTTGAAATATCAACATTACAACTTTGTATTTAATGTCAAATAATCAAACCTTTATTTTTTTTTGTTCAGACTGTAATCATGCTGAATTAGAACTTTTCATTTTTAAAACATTCCAAACCCTTCTACCACAAAAATAACTAAATCTCGCCTAGTAAACTGAGGAAAGAAGAGATCTCGTTTTGAAAAAGAGAAGGTAAATATCATAAAAATATAGAGAGGAAAGTTTTAAAAGCTCAAGAATGAGAGGTTTCAATTAGACACGATTAGATTAGATTTCAATTATACATTGTTAGACAGTGATTTCACTGTCTTTAAGAGGAACTGATTTATTAAAATTAACATGCTTTAAATAAACCGGCAAAACCATTTTTATCTGAAGAAGTAGATTTCACTTAACTGTAAATCAAATAACTACAACACAGTTACTGACGTAAATGGTCTAAAACAGCTTGTCTTCAACAAATTTAAATGGAATAATCTTGTAAGAAAATGTTAACATATTTTAGATTATTATTATTTAGTAAAACTGACCTCACTGAGTTCAACGTGAGTAATATGTGTGTGCAGGGGAGTCGTGGCAGAGCAAGTTGACTCGTTTGCGGAGGGCTCTGACCCAGTCTGGGATGGACATGATGATGGTCACTGCTTTGGACGAGGTAACACAACATTGAATCTGTATGATTTCTCTATACTCTTCGTCATTATTTTGTGAAAAAAAAAACAGAGATAATATACAGTTTGTTTACCTGAAGTTTAATTTTAATTGTTTAAGATCTTTAATCTTTATATAGTAGCCCATTGAAAAACCAATTCTTTTTTCTTTGAACACAGAGTTTGTTTACCTGTGGTTAGCAAAGTGTTGGATAATATTTGCTTTGAAGTTACAATTGTTATGAAAATATGAGTACTATAGTAATTTCTGTTGCAACTATGCACACCTAAACTATGAAATGAACTGAATAAAATATTAAAACAAGTTTAGTGATTTCAATAGAAAAACCTTTTTTGGTTTTGAAGAGTACCCAAGAGTACCCTGGAATCCTGGTCCTGTTAATCTCGATATCAAGTTTTTAAACCATCTAAAACTCCTGAAAATGTGTGTATAAATAAATACATTAAGTCTTTACCCTAGAGCATATATTTTCAAACGTTATTTAAAAATACCCCCGTAGCAGCAAACCTGCGTACTTAGCGAATTTCCAATGCATATATATTTATCTTAATACCACATAAAGCTACATACCAAGTTCCATCAATATAAATTCATAAATAAACAATTTATGACATTTTAATTATTCTCCATAAGAATAACATGGCGGCAGAGTATGCAGGTTGGCTGAAGCAAGGAACACAAAAAATGGGATTTTATGCTAATATCAATATGACTCAACTAGGTGAAGTCACATACCAAATTTAATTAATTTATTTTCATAATTAAGGGAGATAAAACGTTACTTATTCTCCATAAGAATAACATGGGGCTGAGTGCGCAGGTTTGCTGCTACGGGAGCCTTTGGCAAAAAATCTTTTTTGAGCAAATATCAATGGTTCACAACCAGATGAAGCCGTATACCAAGTTTCGTCAGTATATGTTCATAAATAAGCGAGATATAACATTTTTATTTTCCTCCATAAGAATAACATTAGACAATGTACTGTGTTTAGCACTTTCAATATCTCGGTAACCAATTGACGTAGAGAAATGATCAAAATACCAAATTGTGTGTTTTATTAAGCTGAATCCAATGGGAAAAACTAAAATTTGACTATTTCCAAAATTATATGTAAAAAATTCAAAAAACCCATTTTTGGGGTACAAAACCCCCCCAAAATACCCCTTTGGATAGAGTGATCTGGCTGGTTTTCGAACTTAAAGTCATAAATGTTGCTTTACACGTTTATACCAAATTTCATTAAAATCGGATAATTTTTACGAGCGTTATCGTGCTCACGGACACATACATATATATATATCACAGACACATACATACATATATATATATATATATATATATATATATATACAGTTTAGAATGAATGGTGTTTATGGGGTCTGGGGACCTCAAAACGAAAAGTTATCACGGTCCCGGGCCTAGGTCTTACCATGCCGAGTACGGTAATAGCTTCTTCCCTATAGGGGAAATTCGCTAATATGTTTCAATGTTGAATATAGCATGTTATTTTATTTTATTCTGTTGAAATTGTGCTAACATTTTCAATGTAAATTTCAGTAGTTTTTATTTGGAGTTCCTTGTATCAAAACATTTAATTTCTGACGGAAGAGTATTACAATGTATACATAATCTATCAAGTAGGGTACCCATGCTATTTTATTTTGCCCCCCCCCCACAAGTGCAAAAGAGAAAATAGCGCTTACTATCCCATCCCGGCTACTCTTTACCGCAACCCTGTTGCATGCGCTACTGTTTACCTCTAAAACGTAAAAATGAGATGTTTTTTTGTAAACAAACTAAAAAATGGCAGACGCTTGTGAATTTATTTCATCCAGTTGTTAGGGTTTAAACAACTAACTTCATCTGTAAACATTCGGACTTTGTTCAGACCAATAGAGTCAAATATGCGTTATTGACTCTGTGCTCGGGGGTGGCGTTACTAGAAATAGTTTATTTCTATCAGCACTTATCAGAATGTATACCGGTACACTGAGCATTGTATATTTGGTGCAAAGAATGTAAACCCCTTCTTCTGTTTGTATAGTTGCATTACATAGTCCTGACAAGTGTGCCTATATCACACTCCATTTTTTTTTAGCAAAGCCAGAAATAAAAAAAACATTTAGTAAACAAATTAGTGAGTCTGCTGTTGCAAATAATGTGTTTGATAGGAAAATCAATGGCATTTTTCCAGTAATAAGAAATTGGTCAACAATTTTAAAGCACTATCTTGAAAAAGTGTCAATCCACAAGTAAATTGTTATATATTACCTGCATAGGTTGCTTGGCTGCTGAACCTCCGAGGGGGTGATATTCCCTTCACCCCGGTGTTCCGAGGGTATGTGATACTGGGGCTCACGCAGGCGACGTTGTATGTCCCACAAGAAAAAATCACTTCCGCTCTGCGCTCGCATCTATACTCTCCAACTGACTCCGTTCTGTAAGTTGCTCAGTTTCAGGTGTTATATACTATTTAAGCTTCAAGTTTAAACAATATGATGAAACACATTTTTTACAATATATATATTCATCACTTAAATATTTATTTGAGGGAAGATTAAACTGTTTGTCTAGGTACATACATATTTAAATGCATACTTTTAACACACCATATGTATGAATACTCCCGTCACAGCAAACCTGCGTACTTAGTGAATTTCCAATGTATATATATGTATATATATGTGTCACTATACTACATAAAGCCAATTACCAAGTATCACAAAAATACATTCATAAACAAGTGATATATAATATTTTATTTATTTCTCCATAAGAATAACATTAGGGTTGAGGATGCAGGTTTGCTACAACGAGGAAGATAAGTAATGTGTTTTTTTTTGCAATTATCAATATAACTGAACCAGGTGAAGCTGCATACTAAGTTTTGTTAATTTAGGTTCATAATTAAGGGAGATATACAACTTTACTTATTCTCCATATGAATAACATGAGTATGCAGGTTTGCTGCTATGGGGACTATCAAGAAAAAACTTTTTTTGCTAATATCAATATTCCACAACTAGTTTAAGCCACATACCAAGTTTCATCAATCTTTTCACATAATCATTGTGCTCATATAATCTTTTTAAAATACATGCATCAATATACATTCATAAATAATCGAAATATCAAATTTTATTTATTCTCCATAAGGATAACATTGGACAACGTTCTGTTTTTAGCACATTGAATATCTCAGCAATTTTGTGTTATTAAATTATTGTTTGGATGTAGAACAGCAATTAAAACACCAAAATGTTTGTTTTGTTGAGTTAAACATATTGATAACAAGAAATGTGAGGTTTTTAGTAAAATTATTTGAGAAAAATCTAATAACCTTTTTCCCATAAGATTAACATGGGACACGTTTTTTGTATTTTCTCCGAAACCACTTAACCTAGGTTAATGATTCAAAATACTGAAGTGTTTTTTTTCAAGTTCTATAAAATGGCTGTAACCAAAATTGAGTGTTTTTAACATTTGAGGTAAAATTTTCAAAAAAACAGATTTTTGGAAAATTGTAAACCCCCATAAAACCCCCTTCCCATAGTCCAATCGATCTGGTTTTTGAACTTAAAGTCATAAATGTCACTCTCCACATTTGTACAAAATTTCAACAAAATCGGGTGTTTCTTTCAAAATTTATCGCAGTAACGGACACACAAAAACACAAACATATATATATAAATTTGAACAAATAGTGTTATTGGCATCTGGGCACCTCAAAACGAAAATTTATCGTGGTCAAGGCTTAAGTCTTACCATGTCACCTTTGGTAATAGCTTCTTCCTTATAGGGGAAATTCGCTAAAAGAAGAGGACAATCTTGTCACATAATCATTGCGCTTATATAATCTTTTAAAAATACATGCACAATAACATTTAAAAGCTATTTCAGTTTTGCTTTACTCAGGGCAGGATTTACCACTATCCTCCATCCTCCAACACTTTGGTTGTATGGGCATCACTCACCTCAAGTGAACAATGTGACAAGACCATCGGCCTACTCTCCAGTTCATTTGAGGCAAGTGATGCTACAAAACAAGCGTTACTAGGGAAGCCTCCCCTAAAAATGTCCGTTTTTAGCGAATTTACCCTATAGGGAAGAAGCTATTACCGTAGGTCTCATGGTAAGACTTAAGCCCGAGACCATGATAACTTTTGGTTTTGAGGTCCCCAGATGTCAAAAACACTATTCGTTCAAATTTATATATATATGTATATATATCTATATATGTGTCCGTGAATGCGATAACTTGAGTAAAAGTCGTCCGATTTCGATGAAATTTGGCTCAAATGTGTAAAGTGACATTTATGACTTTAAGTTCGAAAACCGGAAAAATCGGACCATGGGAAGGGGGGTTTATGGGGATTTTAAATTTTCCAAAAATCAGTTTTTTGCATTTTTCACCCTAAAATTTTTAATACACTTAATTTTGGTTTTGACCATGTTATGGAGCTTAAAAAAACAAATAGTATGGTATTTTGAATTATTAACCTAGGTTAAGTGGTTGCGGAAAAAATCCAAAAAACATGCTCATAAAATCTCCCATGTTAATCTTATGGGAAAAAGGTTTTTTGGCTTTTCCCCAGTTAATTTTACTTTAAACTTCACATTTGCTTTTACCAATCACTTCAGCTCCACAAAACAATCATTGTGGTGTTTAAATTGTGATTCTACGTCCAACCGTTGCAAAGATATTCAAAGTGCTAAACACAGTACGTTGTCCAATGTTATCCTAATGGAGAATAAATAAAATTAGATATCTCGATTATTTATGAATGTATATTGATGAAACTTGGTGTGTGGCTTCACGTTGTACTGGTATCTGCATTGATATTTGCAAAAAAAATAAATTTTTTGTTAGTTGTCCCTGTAGCAGCTAACCTGCATCCTCAGCCGTAATGTTATTCTTATGGAGAATAAGTAAAGTTTTATATCTCCCTTAATTTTGAACATAAATTAGTAAAACTTGGTAAGTAGCTTCACCTGGTTCAGTTATATTGATAATTGCTTAAAAACTCATTTCTTATCTTCCTCGTTGCAGCAAACCTGGTAACTCAGTCCTAATGTTATTCTTATGCGGAATAAATAAAATGTTATAAATCACTTATTTATGAATGTATTTTTGTCAAACTTGGTAAGTGGCTTCATGTAGGAGTGAGAAACATATAAATGCATTGAAAATTCGCTGAGTACGCAGGTTTGCTGCTACGGTGGTATTTTAAGAGTAGATTGTGTGTTGGTGTAGGGTGATGCCATATGACTGGGTATGGTACGAGTTATCAGAGAAGGCCAAGAGAGCCAACAGGATCCTGATTCCGGGGCCTGAGAGCAGTACCAAGGGGGCGAGTCTCGTGGTCCATCAGCTGGTGAGTATAGTACAGGGTGAACAATTTCTCACTCATATAAGTCAGCTTTCCACTATTATACTAGGCAATCGTTGCACAGCGACTTTCAGCCTCACGATTTGCGAGATATTATATTTTATCACAATAAATGTAATACATTCTCTTAAATATTTCAGAATATGATATACTTAAGACTCTAATATTTCACGAATAAATTAAAAATTTGGGCGTTTTATGTTACAGTTGCCCCCTGAGAAGGTAATTTCAGTGCCATCACCCATAATAAACATGAAGGCTTACAAGAACAATGTGGAGGTCGAGGGGTCGAAGAATGCGCATGTCAGGGATGCTGTGGCCCTGTGTCAACTGTGGAGTGACATGGAGGAGGAAGTGAGTCAACAAGTTGAGGTTGAAATGGTTTTGTTGTTTATTATTCATTCATTATTTTCGTTGCAATGAATCACGTTTCCTGCGGTTTAGAAATTAATAAATCATACTGCAAGTAATTGAAATATTCCAATTTCTTCCTGTATTTAATAAATGTTATTGAACGACCAAATTTGCTGCTCTGAAATGAGTAAATACGATTCACCTGACACAAATGAGTATGGAATTAAACATCTTCAAACTTAAATCAGCTATCATGTATTCTTTTAAATATAATGTTAACACTTACAACGAAACATGACTTTTATAACATAAACCGGCACGTCGGTCTGTCAGTCTTTTATTATTTCTATATTTGAAAATCAAATCTTTCCAATAATCCTCTTTAAGTGTAAAGTATAACAGTACCTTATTGTTGAACTATATTTGATTTTACATTGATTAATAAAAAGTCGTAAAGCCTCGGGTGTTACATGAACCGAAACTTCGGTCTCTTTCCATATACTCATTGTATAAAGCTTGCAAAACGTCAGTCTGTTAAGCCGGTAAAAAAAATCTTGCACAAAAAACCCTATAAATAAATTTTAACATAAATTGAATATGTTGCTTATAGGAGGATTTTAGAAAGGTACTGTGGAGATGACATTTTTAACTGATTCAGGGTCAACATAATTAAAAAAACAAAATATCTATGTTTTGTTATAAGTCTTAATGTACAAAATAACTACTTTAAACAAGAAAAGAGAAAGATTTTAGCTCAGAAAGTTTTTTTTCCTGCGAGCAGCGTTTCTAAAATGAAGTACAGATGTACACGAAAGTAGTACAAAAACAAAACACTAGTTTTTCTAAGCAGAAATATAATTAGGTGCAATATCAGTTCTCCAAGTGACAATAATTGTGAAAACTCACAAGCCCCGACCACCTACGAAACAAAGCTATCACAACATGTAACATCTATTCTATTCCAACCTAAATTGAAACAAATCCTGTAGTTAATCCAGATTCAAATACATGCTATTTATTTATTGCCCAATGTCCTGTAATTTATTGTATTGGACCTGATTAAGCATTTATAGTGTTTAAAGTTTAAAGTGTTGACGGAAATTTATTACACAATGATGCTTCATAGTTACTTTACTCAATTTAGAAATCTGATAATAAATTTCAATCAAATGTCTTACTAATTTGTTGGACATTTACCGTATTTATTAAAGAGTTAACTGGTGTATGCTATTGAATGGAAACAAACTTGTTATTACTAACTTCTTATAACACCATTAGATTTTCAACTTAAAACAAAGCGGTTCTGATTAAATAAACAAAACCATTCATGCTTATTTATCATGTCTGATTTTAGCTGGCCGCAGGGCAAGTCTGGGATGAGTTGAAAGTGGTGACGGCTTTGGATGTGCTCAGAGCCCAACAGGCTTACAATCGAGGTCCGAGTTTTGAAAGTATCGTTGCATTTGGAACCAATGGAGCTTTGCCCCATTACATTCCAAAACCTACGACCAACAAAATAATCGACAACTCCAGCCTGCTAACTGTAGATTCTGGTGGCCAGTATCTTGGTAAGATCCTTGGTATCAGCGATGATTCTGAAACTGCTTAGTTTTATATAATGAAAAACTCAATTTTAGTCAATTCCTTTTCTATGAAGAAAGAATGTTCTTGTGGTTTACTTGAAACATAAGTGTATTATTCATCAATAGTTGGCAACCAATGTTTTCTCAGGCCTCTTTGATTGGACTGATCGGTTGTTTCGTCTACTTTTTTTTAAATCAATATTTTTCAGATGGCACAATAGATACAACTCGAGTGTGGCACTTCGGAAAACCCACAGGACGTCAAATTGAGGTAACTAATTTATTTGTTCTATTTCTTTTCAAAATTTTGCCTCTTGGATTGAAAATTGTCTGGAAGTAAGTGGTTCCATACCTTGTCCATCGTTAATCCTGTAAATACTAACTGTACAGAAGACTCATTTTAAGACTACTGTCCCATTTTCAAATCTATGCGTCAAATTTAATAGTTGAACGCATAGTCTTCGACACAACTAAAAAAGTACACATATCACATACAGGCCAGGGATAAAAGCATAAACAAACATTTATTATATAGACTTAAAATGGGACTGAAGTCCCAAAACTAGTCATCTACTACTAGCATTTACAGGATTGATAACAGATAAGATGTGTAACCTTAATTGCTGAAAGTACTCAATGTACTTTTTTTTAATTATTTATTTTGATCAACTGTAGGCCAAAATCCTATAGGGAGGGGGTGGGGATGGGTGTCAGTGGGAACCCTTAAAAAAGGTAGTATTTTAGGTCCAATATGGACTTGTGGAGTTTCAAAATTCCAACCTGTTCCATTTTAAAGAAAGTCAAAGGTAACAAACTGAAAAATCAGGAGCGCAGAATTGATTGCGTCGGGAACTGTCGTAGCGTGGATCCCGCTGTGTTCTAAGTGTTTCGCAGGGGAATTCATCGTGTCCCCCCCCTCCTGCCACCACCATTACTGTACCAGCAGACCTCGCCCTCTGACCAAGGTTGCTCCCTCCCCGTCATTGAGACCAACAGACAATTTCAAACCACGAATCTTCTCATTGTTAGTACTTTGTGAATATAATTTGATACCGGTAATATTTGAATTCTTGAGAGAGTAAATTTAAATTATTTCCATGAACTTGTAAACTATAAAGAGTAGATTGAACAAAAGTTATCCTATATATTAAAAGATGCTGGGATTATTTAATCCAAAGATTCTGAGTTAACCAATGGACGGATTTTCATGTTTTTTTTTATGAAAGAAATGTTATTTTGGGTAGAAGGGAATTTCGAAGCCCTAATATCAATTTAGGGTTTAATTTTGTACAGTTTTAAGTTTAATTTTCAAAAAGTGTTGCAGCCGACTCCAGCATTTCAAGGTTGATTTTAAATAATCATTAAAAACAAACAGCTCATACGGTGTAAACAAACAGCTGGGTTCAACCCATGAGATGTAGATCAGTCAGAATTGTTTGCAATCATAAGGATATAGAGTAAACGTCGCTTGTTAATAATTCTATGTTTTACTTTATGCGGGCGACAAGCAAGTTAGTTTATTTATAAAATGCAAACCGACTTTGTATTAACAGTCAGTATCCAGTCCATACCTCAGGCACATTATTTTCGCAACAGGAGCTTAGATTGATCACGCCAAAATGCTGCAGTTATTTAGCGATAATTCTGTAATACATATTAATAGGAAAGAAAAACACTTTTTGTTTTTTAGTTAAAATATCGCAGATTTAAAAGATTTGCAAACGCCGGCGTTATCTGTTTCACCTTGTCCGTTATCTGACAGTGTGCCCTGCATCGCTTCTGCTTGTGAGACTATTCTCATCCCTGCACATATTTTATTAATTTTGTTCAGGTAATTTAGTATTGTCTTGCTATAACACAATAAAAACAGAGATACAATTCAATACCTTAGGTAACTCACAATGATTAAGTTCAGAATCGAAAATAGCATTGGTTCTATAGCACTACTTCTTCGTAAACCTGTAATACGGAGGAGGTCTGTCTACCTTCCAAATGTAATAATGGTTATTTTTCCAAAAGAAATATATACGGTAATTAAAAACGACTGTAAAAATGCTGTTGGATTAGCCAGGTTAAACAAATATTTACGACTTGTAGCTGTTAATCTCATTTAAAAGCATTGCGAAAACCTGACTTTTCGCCTGTATTTTCCCCCTCTTCGACCCAGAAATCGCAAGATACATAAGTTTTGTATATGAATCTAAACTGCAATAAAATCCGAATACAGTGATACCAATATTGAACTAATTTTCAAAATATAAAATAGTCTTTTCGGGTTAAGAAAAAAATTTTTCTTTGTCATCTACGATACACTAAGGTGTTTTTTGTAGTACTTCTCCTACCTTACCAACCAAATTTTGGGGATTGAAGTATAAAAATAACTGCTTCATTCCATAGTAGAGCAGAATTGTTGTCAATTTTGTTTACTAAAATTCTTATGGGCACAGACCGGCTACGAAGTTTGTATTTTTTTCAACCATAAACCGTTGCATCAAAACCAGAAAACATTAAAATTGGTGATTTTAATTTTTTATAACGTACTGAAAAGTGTAGATAAATGACAGGTTAAAAAAAGCATTAAACCGTAATTAGTACTAAACAAAATATTTGAAATTGGATGGCAAACGGAATAATGTTGTTTGTCGTTTTATCCGGATTAATTTTTTTTGTGTCTTGTTAATTAGTTTATAATTTGATTTCAAACAGAGAAAAAATAAGTGAGGAGGGTCGTGTTCTCTCAATTTTATTTAATGGGATGTTCGGCTGCTGATTGCCTGCACAGTCACGTGACTTTAGTGGAAGGGAGAAGTAAGCAGGCCCGTTAGTTATCTTAGGCACCGGCCGGGAACCGCTAGGATATCACAAAATTAAAATAACACAGCCTGGATATAAACCTTGGGAATAAAAGAGAAACAATAAATAAACCTTGGGATTATACATTTATTAACAATAATAGTTGAAAGAAAATGAATAAATTAAAAAAAAAATCTAATTTGCCAACGAGGCCCATGCACGCATTGCTGACAACACAATGGCATTCGGACCTCGTGGACTTCCATCCCACTGACCATAGTAATTTATTATATCACACATTTTAAGAAAACACTTAGGATAATCATGTGATTTACCAACTAATCGGCTTCCAATAATATTTACCCCAAATATTTAAATTTAGTTTCTGGAATAATTATTAACTAACTCCCCCCCTTATATGACATAGTCTAGTTAATATTTAGTATAATATACCTTTATTAGCCATTTATAACTTCACTAATTAGGTCTACACATGTATTTATGAAACTGCAGTGAAAAATCGGGGATGCATCTGAGGTGGAGGGTATAACCAATATCTACCATTTCAGGCTCTACCAATATAAACTATTCCGAAAAATCAAAGTTTCTTTTGGACATGTTAACCCATTTTTAAAACTTGTTTCTTATCTTTTATGCTTATTATTTTTTATCTTTAATTTTTAAATAGAGGTTATTATAGCTTCAATAAGTTATTTGTTATTTATGGTTTGTTGTGTTCTAGTCAAAATGCCCCTCGCTTACAAAACTCTATTGTATGACTCTCATACAAGTCAGTACAATTGAGATTATTGAGACAGCCAAGATTATTTTTTCCATATTTCTATTATTTAATAGTGGTTGATTTATTGCCAAAGGTAGATTATTATAGTTATTGCCACTGATTTTTCAACGGGTGTTTCGCTAGTTATTATTATAATATATGTTTTAGCGAATTTCCCCTATAGGGAAGAAGCTATTACCGTAGGTAGCATGGTAAGACTTAAGCCCGAGACCATGATAACTTTTTGTTTTGAGGTCCCCTGATTCCAAAAACACTATTTGTTCAAATTTATATATATCTATATATATGTATATATATATATATATCTATATATATATCAATATATTTATATCAATATATATATATATATATATATATATATGTGTGTGTGTATCCGTTACCGCGATAACTTTTGAAAGAAGCGCCCGATTTTTATGAAATTTGGCACAAATGTGGAGAGTAATATTTATGACTTTAAGTTCGAAAACCAGATTGATCGGTTTATGGGAAGGGGGTTTTATGGGGGTTTAAAATTTTCCAAAAATCAGTTTTTTGAACTTTTTACCCAAAAATTTTAAAAACACTAGATTTTGGTTACAGCCATTTTGTAGAGGTTAAAAAAACAAACAATTTAGTATTTTGAATCATTAAGCTAGGTTTAGTGGTTGTGGAGGAAAGTAAAAAAATGGGTCCATAAAATTTCCCATGTTAATCTTATGGGAATACGGTTTTTGGATTTTCCTCAGATAATTTCACTAAAAACTCCACATTTCTTTCTACCAATCAGTTTAGCTCTACAAAACAATCATTTTGGCGTTTTAATTGTTGTTTTACGTCCAACCGTTGCAGTGATATTCAAAGTGCTAAACACAGTACGTTGTCCAATGTTATCCTTATGGAGAATAAATAAAATGTTATATTTTGATTATTTATATATGTATATTGATGAAACTTGGTATGTGGCTTCAACTAGTTGTAGTATATTGATAATAGCACAAAAAAGTTTTTTGTTGATTTTTCCCGGTAGCAGCAAACCTGCATACTTGGCCCCATATGGAGAATAAGTAAAGATTTATATCTCCCTTAGTTATGAACCTAAATTAATAAAACTTGGTATGTAGCTTCACCTGGTTGATTTATATTGATAATTGCAAAAAAATACATATCTTATCTTCCTTGTTGCAGCAAACCTGCGTACTCATTTATAATGTTATTCTTATGGAGAATAAATAAAAAGCTATATATCACTTATTAATGAATGTATTTTTGTGAAACTTGGTAAGTGGCTCTAGGTAGTAGTGATACCCACATATTTGCATTGGAAATTCACTGAGTACGCAGGTTTGCTGCGACGCGGGTATTTAACTTTCCAGTGATTCCGGTGTGGACGTTTATAACTGCTGGTTTCAGACCCTGGTATTGATTCTAATCCTAAATTTAGTACAAGTTGACTCGAACATAAGGCATCTTTGGCAGGATTTCACAAAATGAATTTCAAGGCCAAAAGAAAGCGTAGTCACGTTAATATTTTCAAACAATCCGAGGTAGCTTTTACATTTTTTGTTTTAGATGTTATTCAAAATCAGATTAGTTTTAGTGAATTTCCCCTATAGGGAAGAAGCTATTGCCGTAGGTCTCATGATAAGACTTATGCCCAAGACCATGATAAATTTTAATTTTGAGGACCCCAAATGCCAAAAACACCATTTGTTTAAATTTTTATATATGTATATATATATATCACGGAGTTATATGTGTCCGTAAGCACGATAACTCTCGTAAAAAAGGTCCGATTTTAATGAAATTTGGTACAAATATATAAAGTACCATTTAATTGAACGAGTTCGAAAACCAGATGACGAATCGCACCATCCAGAGGGGGGTTTTGTATCTCAAAAATGGGTTTTTTGGGGTTTCCTCATGTCGTTTTTATTTATATCAAATTTTGATTTTTACCATTGAATTCAGCATAAAAAACAAACAATTTGGTATTTCGATCATTGCTCTACGTCAATTGGTTCCTGAGATATTGAAAGTGCTAAACACAGTACGTTGTCTAATGTTATTCTTATGGAGAAAAATAAATATTTTATATCTCGCTTATTTATGAACGTAAACTGATAAAAATTTAGTATATGGCTTCATCTGGTTGTAGTTTATTGTTGTTTGCACAAAAAAAAATTTTTGCCTATGGTTCCCGTATCAGCAAACCCAGTTACTCGGTCCCCATGTTATTCTTATGGAAAATAATTAAAATGTTATATATCGCTTATTTGTAAATGTATATGGATCAAACTTGGTATGTGACTTCACTTAGATGATTGATATTTGCATAAAAACCCATTATTTTGAGTTCCTTCTGCAGCAAACCTGCGTACTCATCCCCAATGTTATTTTTTTGGAGAATAATTAATATTTTAAATATAGCATGTTTGTTAATATATTTATTTTGAATCCTGTTAAGTGGATTAATGTGTTATGTTATATATTTATTGGAAATTCGCTGAGTATGCAGGTTTGCTGCAATGGGGGTATTTTCTTAAATAGGATGTAATTGGTTCCCCAGTGTGATGAGTATCAACATATTTAACTTGAAAATTAATTTAAAAACTGAAGCCGGACACTGAAGGCAATACCGTCAACAAAGATTCTCGCCAATCTGAAATAATTGTTTATGGCAACTGATTACTTTATTGAGTACCTTAGAATAATTAATGAGCTGTTGAATCATTAATGATATTTGATAAATATATTAATGAGCTGTGTAAATTATTAAGGATATAAGTGGTTTGAAGGATGTAAGTGGTTACTTTCGTAAGGAAAACCATGAGTAATTTATTCAATCAGAACGATGATTTACTTATGGTGTCTTGCGATGCGGTGCATTATTATACTCCCGCACTTCCTGTGTTTACAGGATGGAATGTCCGCCATTCTCTTCGGTGGTATCAACACCTCACACTAGGGTAGGGTCAAAAATCTGTGACTTTGACAAGAGTAAAAAAAACACACCTTCTCATCGCCACCGCCAACCACCTCCTGGAGTGACCAACATATTTTCCCCAGTTACACGGTCATTAGGTTGTTAGAATTCTACTAGCCTCAATTTCATGGGGGAAACTCAATAATTTCACATTGTTTTATACTTATTTATTACCAAAGAGCTACAATGTACTTCGGTCTTGAAAGCCTGTTTACTTTGCTGTTGTGTAAACTATTTTTTATAACTATTGGTATAACGCTCGAAACACTAATTTTAAATATATTGCAATGTAACACCTACATCAATTTGAGATTTATTCTTTACTAGCTGATTATGCCAGTTTCACTTGGGTATAAGATGAAGTTAAAAAAGTAAATTACTAATGTCAACTGTTTATTTGAATAACATTAAATAAATAGAAGAAAACTGTAACCGTATGGTCTCATTTGAATTTTGGATGTCCCACGGGGAGTAGCCCTAGAGGATTTAGAGGAAACTGAGTCTCAGGTACAACAGCTGTAACCTAAAGGAAGCTACCCTGAAAATTTCATGCCTTAACTCCTTGTAGTTTAGCCGTACGGTGATCCACACACAGACAAGAACTCTACTTTATTTAAATAGAAAATATCAATATATCAATGTATCATATGGATGATTGGCCAATGTTGATAGCTGTACACAGCGCTACTGCAGGGCTGTATCAACCTTGTGAGTACAGTATTCCCGGCGGGACAGACTATGCAGGAGCTGGATGTGATCATTCGAGGGCCGTTATACAAGCTTGGACTCACATACGGCCATGGTAGCACTCATGGAACTGGAGTTTACCTGGGCGTTCATGAAGGTACAACAATACAATTATACCCTCTTTATCATTTATTACTTTTACTCTGTATTTTGTGCCAGTGGACTTTTTTAAATGTTTCAGACAGTGGTAAAAACCTCTAATGTTATTTTTTTCTATATCAACACCAGAGCAATTTTGGTAGAGGGTTAGAGAGATCACAAACACTTATAAGGGAAAGCAGTCCAAACCCATACTGATTTGGACATCCTGATGAGAATTGAACCCCTGACCCCTTGAACCGAAATCCAATACGCTAACCATTAGGCTGTGCGAGACACCGAATCATTTGTTGTTTAAGCACACCTGAAATTGAATCCTTGCCTTCTTAAATCGTCATGCTAGCTAGCAATGTGAAAACTCCAATTTAACACAATATTGCTGTGATATTGACACCTCCAAATATCAATTTATTTTTAGACCATTTTATTTACAAAGTTAATTAGTATGGTATTGCAACTATTCCTGTTAAAAAACTGATAAAATAAAAATAAAAATATATGAATTATCTTTGAAGATGTTTTAAGTAGAATAAGCCATACCTGTACCATTTAATGATAAGAAAATATTATAACAGTCTAATAAGTGACTTAAAGCCAAGGAGGCAGGGGCGGATCCAAGGGGGGCGGTAGGGGCGGTCACCCCCCCAAACCTAAGAAATATTGAGTTTTATTTTATTATTCAGGCATACAATGAAAGTTTGAATAAATCTGAATGAAAATGTAAGTAGCAAAAGCCTCATGAAACCCTGTTTTTCGGTTATGAAAGTAAAATTTTGCTTAAGCAGTGCTGTTCTTTTCATTAGTCAATAAGTCTGTTGTTACTGGTACGTATAATTACTTATCTAACCCACAAAAATCCACAAACATGAAAAATCTGTTTCTTAGCAATGGATATAGGAAAACGTAATAGGCTAATAATATTTATCTTTGTTTCAGCATTCAACTACACATATGATGTAAATTTCATAGGATCGCAAGGTAAGGGAAATAACTTGAATTTTGTTCACTAACAATATAAAATAAACTTAAATATGTTATCAAGAAAGTAATTTCATGACAGTAATTGCCAGTATCCTGTAGGCTATTTCTCCAGTTGTCTTCACCATACATATTTATAGTTGCACACTCCAAAATACAGGCAAATTGTTTTATAACTTCAGTAATTTGGTATTTTGTTTTCTGTTCCTAAAAAGTAACTAATTGGCAAGAAATCACCTCTTTTTGGTGTGCTTGGAATTTTAAAATACATTTTCATGACTTTTCCACTCACAGAGTTCCTCAAACAGAGACAGTCGAAGCATACAATTTTCATTTTGATAAGCCCATGGCGAGCCAGCTCTCACCTCTTAATTTAAACAAGAAAAAAAGTTTAAAACATATTGGTGTATCAAGATTTAAATTTGAAGATTTGAGAGGGAAAAGTAAACGGATATTGACATCATAACAGCAGAATGAAATGTAATTGGCCTTGGTTTCACCAGTGTTTTACGTGGTTTTGGTAAAAAAGGTACAGTAGAGTAATACAATACAGTAGACCGTCTACACTTTAACTGACCATCAGATTAACCACCTTCTTTTCAGGAAATGACTTTCGTTCGCCGCCGCAGGCGATGTCCTCATACCGTACGTAAAACACTTTAGGTCACAATAATTTCATCATGTGTTTCCAGAGTTAGCAAGTATTGCATCTTGGTACAAATTGTTTAACTGTCGTATAAGTTTTACAACTTTTATGATATGAAAGCTTAATATGACAATACCCAGGTGTTATTATTTTTAACCACCCTTTTAGTTATCCGACCCACGCTCGTTCCCTTGGAGGGGTCTAATGTAGTTGAAATAAACTAATACACACAAGTTTTATTTTTGGGGTACCTTGGGTAAACTGTTTCCTGATTTACACATTTTAAGTTTCTGACTTTTTCTGCCTTTGAAAAACATGCTATTGTAAATTATTAATTTTAACTAATAATATGTTAATGAAATGTATGTTTAAAAACCAATTAATGTGTCAGCTGCTTCACCTTAATTGCAGCTCCTTCATCGACCAATTTTCTCCCAATATAGGTAAAATAGCACAGCTTACAAATAAATTCAGTTAAGTACAGCTTGGAAGTAAAACACTAGTAAAATTATCAAAAAAGTTTGCTCTGGTAGATATAAATATTGAAATTGCAACTATTAATAATCCTGTACATTAATACATCAGGGGTTTTTCTTCACAGTCATAACTCAATAACGGCTGGACGGATTTTAACATTTGAGGTGTCAAATTGAAGGTATTTTTACGTAGATTTGCCAATTCGTCTCAGAGTTTTACGAAAATACATCACTTAAATACAGTAAAGGGCTGAATTTTCGGAACAGTTGAACTATCCAACGGCAGAAGTCAGGCCTACTCAGAGAATTTTGAGTAAGGGCCCCCTTTCATGGGCTCTTGTTGTGTTAGGATCTAAGTTGGTGACCTTTTTTAAGACAACAGGTTATTGCACCTCCCCCTCTGGGCCCTCCAGGCAGAAGTCTAAACTATGCATTGATTGAAAGTACGTTATCCACATTACTCTCAGATGTTATACGTTTTAATATCAGATGTTTTGTTATGTTTGTTTACAACTGAAGTTGGGTACAAACTTGTTTGGATTCAAGCAACAGGACAACTAGTTATTTTTATTAGTTAACATATAACTTAATTTGTAAATGTTATTTCAGAGCCTGGGTACTATAAAGATAACGACTTTGGTATGCGACTAGAAAATCTTGTCCGAGTTGTGGAAAAGCCTACAAAAGTAAGTATGTTTGGAGAGATATAGTGTACGTAGTAAATCAAATAAAATTATTTTATAAGATAAAAAAAATACATCTGTCATATAATTTAATTATAAAACAGTAATACAAAAATATTGTAGTTAAACTTACAATAAACTCTGTGAAACATAATGTGCATTAATAACTATTATTTATTCACTTGATATTGCCTAAAAAATGCTTTCACTCTCAGATTTTAAACATTTAATGGTCTCAGATAAAATTAGGTAAATAACTCTTTGTACACTCTCCAATAAACATACAACTGATGTAATTTATGTAATCAATTTGTATATTGAAACAAAATGTTTATAAGAAAAAAATACACAAAGGATTTGAATAAAACTAAAGTAAATAATGCTTTTGTTGAAATTACAGCTTAGTTAAGATAAAACAAGTCTGATGATCTGGATACGGGGGAACTATTTTTTTCCAATATGGAGAAGAAGATATAGTAGTCCGTTTTTTTTTTAAGAGTGAGTCATGGGAGGCATGGTTGTTTGTGGCACATTCTGTAACATTGTGTGTAATAAATTTCTTCAATTAAAATAATAATTTTATCGAAGAAAATAATCCTCAGGGAAATAACAACGGTTTTTCAACATTTCATGAATTTCATTAACATATTTGCGAATTATCTGGGAAAATGCCAGATACTAATAATGCAAATGACAGAATAATACCTATAATATAGTTGTAGGTGTTATATTTTGTCAAAGTAATACCTACAACTTTATTTCCGAGGACATGCGATATGTACTTTGAAATAAGTGTTTTAAAGAAAGAGGAATCAAGGTATATAGAAGAAGAAAAAATTGACTTGTAGAGATAGCACAATAATTATTACTCCACCAGCTTTTAGTATAAGAAAACCACCAGTTATACTGTGTTAAACATCGGTTATAAACAATGCAACTGTTCAACCATCAATTATATTGAGTTATCTTAAGGTGAAGAGTGATTTTGTAAAACTAATAATTTATTTACAGGATTTAAACAGGATTTTTTTTGGCTTTGAACCTCTAACCCTGGTTCCATATGAACGGAAGTTGATAAACTTCAAGAAATTGGACAAGCATCAGGTAAATGATCCACAGAAAAACGTACAGAGATTATTGACTTTACAATATCTTTGTTTTTTTTAATGCAAAATGTCGTTATCTTATAGACTAGAATCCCGCTAATCTGATTTAATCCAGGCCCTGTGAGTGGATTATCAAATTTTTTGATTATCTGGAAACCATAAGTTTAAACGTGAAAATCCATTTAAATACGTGCATTGGACAGTTCTATAATTAATTTAACTAAACTGTGAAAGGAATTGTTCATTAAATAACGCATGTTTTCATCATACGTTCAAGTAAAGTACTTTGGAAGTTACTGTTAGACTTTTTTTACGCTCTGTTGTACATCAATTTGTTTGCAAGTCGAAAAATTGTGTTCAGATTAAGCACATTTTCGGATTAACGGGGTTCTAGAGTATTACAACTATTACAGTAATCATTTCCCTTCTATTGTATTCTCCAAACATGATCTCAACTGTAGATTTTAATTAAAGATACAACAAAATTTAGTGAATTCTTTAGTCTTGTTAATTTTTGTTTACATTTTTTATTTTCTAGTTGATTACAGAATTACATTAAATATATCTATATTTCTTAAGGAGCAGTGCTGGCAACAGAGGGGGAAGAATACTTGTTAAACTAAATATAATTGTAATCAGGGGCTACCCTAAACAATTTGTAAATTGAAAATGACAATTAAGTTTAATTTTAACATGTGTATTTTGTTACCAAGCATTTTTTCAAAAGGATGAATCTGGGTGGTTTGTTAAAACTTTGGTCAGCATGTTATGTAATGCAGGTTTGCTGCTACGGGAACTATCGGCCAAAAAATGGGTTTTTGTACAAATATCAATAGGCCACAATGAAATGAAGCAATATACCCGTCAGGATAAGTTGATAAATAAGCGAGATATACAATTTTTCTTATCCTCCATAAGAATAACATTAGACAACGTACTGTGTTTAGCACTTTCAATATCTCAGTAACCTATTGACGTAGAACAATGATTAAAACACCAAATTGTGTCTTTTTAAGCCGATTCCAATGGAAAAAAATAAAATTTTACTTTTTCAAAAATTATATGTAAAAAACTCAAAAAAACCATTTTTGGGATACAAAACCCCCCAAAATACCCCTTCAGATAGGTCGATCTGTCTGGTTTTCGAACTAAAGTCATAAATGTTGCTTTACACGTTTGTACCAAATTTCATCAAAATCGGACCTTTTTTACGAGAGTTATCGCACCCACGGACACACACACACACATATATATATATATATATATATATATATATATATACACACACAGTTTCGAATGAATGGTGTTTTTGGGGTCTGAGGACCTCAAAACGAAAAGTTATCATGGTCCCAGGTCTAGGTCTTACCATGCCGACTACGGTAATAGCTTCTTCCCTATAGGGGAAATTCGCTAATTCTTCCCTATAGGGAAATTCACTAAAATGTTTAAATTTTGGTACCACAGTTTTTGAAAGCTAACCCTAAGAACATTTTCAGATCCATTGGTTGAAAAAGTACTACTCGATGATAAGGTCATTAGTTGGGGACGAAATGATCCGACAAGGAAAACACAAACTGTTCAAGTGGCTTGTGGGCAAGACAGAAACGTTTTGTCTCTTGAACGATGAAGATGAGGTGTGAAGATGAGGTGGGGAATGTGTGAAATAGAAACAGTAATATGTAAAATAAAGATTTAATAACATTTATGGACTATTATTTCTGATTTTTGACATATAAAATACAAACACAATATAACCAATTAAATCTCAGAGGATGATGGATTTGATTTTATGTGTACATCTACAGATAAATTTGTTTGTCATTGAAAGGATATAATTTAGTACTAAATCAAATTTTTTTTATCTCACTTAAAAATAATGTTACATGTGGAAAGTGGTAGTATTAAAAATGATTAGCAGCTAGGTGTAAAAACAACATATCTATCAGCGATCACTTTTTATTTTATATTTACAACTGCTATCAACTAATTTGTAATATCACTCTCTGCATAAGTACATAACTGGTAAGTTTTAGATAATCTGTTAAAAAATTATTGTATATGCACAACAAGCTATACTTTCATTACGTTTAAGATACTCGATTAACAATTTTAAAATATCTCTGAGTACAAACATGTTTAAAACAACTTTTTGTGCTATATGGATTGCATAAAATTGTATTTGTGTCAATGTGAAACAAATAACAACAATATGTGCCATAAATTATTATTCAATAATGTGTTTTTCTGTGATAAGTGGCTATTTACATCATATAAAAAATGTGCCCTTGTATCTAAAACTAAAACGGAAACAAAGAATTGGTTTGACAAGGCACATAGTAAATGATTTTTCACCGGATGAGTAAAAGAAAGGGTTTCATCCCTTCGAGTTAGCAACTAAGAATATTAATAATAATAATAATTAATACATATAAATACATATAAATACATATACATATAAATTGCTTTTACATAATATAGTTGATTTTTTTTCTCTTTGTTATAAGGTAGTTTTAATATAATATAATCTTTTAGTCAAGCTTCAGTATATATTTTGTGCTTGTAAAAATTAATCATGAATTGTAAAGCGATACACAAGCAAGTAATTAAGTACTTTATACAGTCTACGATTATAAGTTCATTAGTTTTGTAATTTTTGTTCTTCCGTTGCATTCCATATCAGATAGTTGAATACGTAAAATAACAAAACAATATACATTTTTTTTAAAGAGTTTAGTTTAGTTTTAAAATGAAACACATCAAAGTCAAATTTATGTCACTGATTACAAGGAGTTTTAATATTAAAAATAGGGATTAGTAAATGCTGATACTTGTCTTGCTTGACCTTAAACTTATATTTAAATAAACCGAGAAACCTTTAGCAACCAAGTGAAGGATTTGGTGAGGAAGAATTGGAAGTTTAGGGGTAAAACTGATTACAATCAAACTAATACTACGTAAACTATTACTACGGGAAATCATTTTGTCTTTAAAAATTTATATTCCTTTAAAAATGCATTTCTTACATCCAAATATTATCCACCCATACAAAATCTTAGTTCATAACTATCATGCTTGGAACTAAAGTTAATCTTCCACCTGTAAAGAAGTGTCAAAAACTGTTTAGGCTGATGAGAAGTGTAACCATGCACTATAAATAAACTTTACAACAAATTCAAGGTAGAAGACCATTCATGTTTATAAAAGACTACTTTATCACACAGTTAACACTGAAAATATAAAAACAAATATAAGTTTGAGTAAGATAACAGATCACAAGTTTCAGGTCTTACTTTTATGCAATAAGCTACAAAAATAATACTGATAATTTACAAGTAAAATGGAAAAACAAATTAACGCTTTTGTGGCAAGAAAAATCCCTATGCCCTTGACTAGTCACAATCAGGGATGGACGAGACATAAAATTAATTTCAGGGTAAAAAATCCTGTTTTCCGGGCAGGATTTAATTTACTTTGGAATTATTTCCCGAAACAGTGGCGACACGTGGTGTGATTGTCACTTACAGTTGAGATTAAGTGAAGCGATTGTCAATTACGACTGACATTATGCAGTGCAAGCGTCAACTACAGCCATGGTTCGATCAGAATTTACGATAAATGTTACGCGATCCAGCTCAAAACCTGATAAAACCAATAACTGGAACCGACACATCCCATAAAACTTAAACCTAAGTTTTTAATTGTTTTCTTTCTTCCTTCTTTTCATAAGTTTATTTTTTCACGAACGATTTATTATTGAACAAATTTATTAATGTTTAAAATACTGTTAAACAAGTGGTTTTTGTTCAAGCAATTCAATTATAAATTTACAATGATTGAGTGTACAGATAGTTTGTCAATAACTAATCATTAATTATTAAATATATTTGGATAGGCCTTATGGAGACTTGTTAATATTGAGTCACATCCAAAATTGTTTTGAAATTTGGGAGGAATAGAATAATTCTTGTCCCATTCCGTAATTTAGACTATAAAATCCAATCTCGTCCATTCCTAGTCAGAGTATTTTGTAACTTAATGTAGGCTTGGTATGATATGGCATGATGGATTCAAGGTAATGCTTGGCTAGCCCATCACACACATTAGGTTCTTTATTTTTTTCAAATGCAGACTATAAATCTGTAAAGTTAGTATCTTCAATGATATAAATGTTAAATTAAGACCTTTTTGCAATAGGGGTTTTGTTACTTAGAAATTACAGACACAATATAATATACATTTTAAAATGTAATGAGTGATGTCTGATTTCGAGGCATGTCTTTAAAGTTTGTTACGACAAAATGTCACCTTTTTGCAAAGCTTAAAACATAAAAAAATCTATTTCCATCCTCATAATGACTCTGTCTTCATTGTAAACAACATGTTAAACCTAAAAAGTTAGAATGTCTTTTCAGATTAAATGTGCGGCCAAGCATACAATATCTACAAAAGGTACAAAAATATAAAACCTAAAGCTAAGTACTATGGTACCCTGTGTTTATATGAATAAAATCCTAAAAAATTAAAAGAAAACAAATTCATCTAGCAATAAAACCCAAAAATAATCAAAATTCAGTAATGCAACAAGATATAGGTTAACAGGAGAGTTCAGGGCAGCCTAGTAGTGATTTTAATAGGGATGAGTCGATTTTCGATACCGATTCTCGATACCACCGATTCTTGGACATTGTATCGGTATCAAGATTCATTTGTTCAATGTCGATACCGATACCATCGATACCCCCGCCGTTTACCCGCGCTACGAAGTGCACGGTAAGCGATGCTCCCGCCGCTTACCCGCGCTCAAAAAGGCACGGGCAGTGTTTGGGTCAGTGGCAAGATAACAAATTTTTCCCCATTATGAATTTATAATAAATAGTTTTATATTTCTATATTGCTATAGCATACTAGTGAAATTAACATTAAATTATGTAAAAAATTGCTTTCAACAATTTGTTTAATAATTAACTGCAAAATACTACTAAATAATTTTAAATGGTAACATACATTTGTAACGGTTTTAACAACTATAGGTACTGAAAAATCGTAGGTATCGATGGTATCGGTATCAAGAATCAATTTTTCTGGTATCAGTATCGGTATCGAGAATCAATAAATGTTGGTATCGACAATGTGATTTATCACCAGTAGATGGAGTTGGAATTGCTGCAATGAGGTAAATTACTACTCTCTTGATAACAATACTAAAGGTCTAAAATTGAAAACAAAATAAATGCAAAGATCATATTACCATAATTTATCATCAGTGTAATTTCTAATAAAAACTTAACAATTGGGACCTCTCCATGACGGTAGAGATGAAACAACAAACTTAACATAATTAAAGGAACAAATTACTTAATGAATACATTTTTAACAATAAAATAAAAGACTTAAATAAACATATTGATTTTAAAATTATCCTGATATGACAGAAATTGGTAACCATATAACTGACATTCACAATAGGCTGTCTCTAAATTGAACAGTTAGTTGTCACACTTCTGCAAAAGCAGATTCAAAATTAACGATTTTATAGTTGTCAAACTGTTTTTAGAGTAAAGATGTTATAAGCCTATAGCAAAGCCTACTTTATTCAATTTTTCACAGTAAGTACTATAACTTATCTTTGTCTATTACCTAAAGTCTTGAGGGATTTAAGTTATTCTGTTAATTGGTTATGTTTATTATGAACAAAAGGGAAATAACTAAACATATGACAGGAGGCTGATTTTGTTTTGTAGTTAGCCTTTAGGTAGGCAAAAAGACTTTTTAAATTTGTAAACAATACTTTGAATAAACACTACACAGCAACATAAGACAAGCACAATAAAAACCTAACCAATTCTACTTATAAGCCTATAGCAAAGCCTACCTTATTCAATTTTTCACAGTAAGTACTATAACTTATCTTTGTCTATAAACAAAGCAAGTTCTAGGTACTTCAAGGTGTTTTCTGTCACCTGAATTATCAGTAACAGGTTTCAGGAGTAACCTGTTTTAATGAATTATTTCCTTTAGTTTAGCCGTCCGTCTTGAACTATCTTTTAGCGAATTTCCCCTATAGGGAAGAAGCTATTACCGTAGGTCTCATGGTAAGACTTAAGCCCGAGACCATGATAACTTTTTGTTTTGAGGTCCCCAGATGTCCAAAACACTATTCGTTCAAATTTATATATATGTATATATATATATATATATATATATATATATATATATATATATGTGTCCGTGAATGCGATAACTTGAGTAAAAAACGTCCGATTTCGATGAAATTTGGCTCAAATGTGTAAACTGACATTTATGACTTTAAGTTCGAAAACCAGAAAAATCGGACTATGGGAAGGGGAGTTTATGGGGGTTTTAAATTTTCCAAAAATCAGTTTTTTGCATTTTTTACCCTAAAATTTTTAAAACACTTAATTTAGGTTTAGACCATGTTATAGAGCTTAAAAAAACAAATAATATGGTATTTTGAATTATTAACCTAGGTTAAGTGGTTGCGGAAAAAATCCAAAAAACATGCTCATAAAATCTCTCATGTTAATCTTATGGGAAAAAGGTTTTTGGCTTTTCCTCAGTTAATTTTACTTTAAACTTCACATTTTCTTTTACCAATCACTTCAGCTCCACAAAACAATCATTTTGGTGTTTAAATTGTGATTCTACGTCAAACCGTTGCAGAGATATTCAAAGTGCTAAACACAGTACGTTGTCCAATGTTATCCTTATGGAGAATAAATAAAATTTGATATCTTGATTATTTATGAATGTATATTGATGAAATTTGGTATGTGGCTTCATGTTGTACTGGTATATTGATAATTGCACAACAAATAAATGTTTTGTTGACTGTCCCCGTAGCAGCTAACCTGCATACTCAGCCCTAATGTTATTCTTATGGAGAATAAGTAAAGTTTTATATCTCCCTTAATTATGAACATAAATTAATAAAACATGGTAAGTAGCTTCACCTGGTTCAGTTATATTGATAATTGCATAAAAACTCATTTCTTATCTTCCTCGTTGCAGCAAACCTGCGTACTCAGTCCTAATGTTATTCTTATGGGGAATAGATAAAATGTAATAAATCACTTATTTATGAATGTATTTTTGTCAAACTTGGTGAGTGGCTTAATGTACTAGTGAGAAACATATCAATGCATTGGAAATTCGCTGAGTACGCAGGTTTGCTGCGACGGGGGTATTTTTGCATATGTTTTTACTGGCTCTTTTAACCCTTTTGAGTGCCAGGCTCATCCAGTCCGTATGATTAAACATGCCAACAACATATGGTTCCGAGTAGACATGTGCGAGTACAGGTTTTTTAAGTCGAGTCGAGTAAATGGCAAAAGATTCAAATCTTGAGTTCGAGTCGAGTATACAAATAAAAAAACACATCGGTCGAGTTGGATTGGATCAAAACAGTGTACCCGTAGGGTTCCATTTATAAATTTTGTTATTAAAATATGCTTTTCTGGTCAATATGACCTGAAAATAACAATAGTAAGTAAAATAAATGGATTCCTGTTTCGTTGGAAAAAGGTAAGTAGGCCTACATTTATCTGAAAATAAATCATACCAAAGTAATTGCATAATATTTTGTCACGAAGATAAAATACTTTTAATCTGTTGGTATTAAGGTTGTTATAGCCTATAAGGTATTAATTAACAGTTTCATTAAAAAATAACCTGTTTTTTATTTTATTTCCCCCTTTTAGCGAATTTCCCCTATAGGGAAGACGCTATTACTGTAGGTCTCATGGTAAGACCTACATGTGCCCGAGACCATGATAACTTTTCATTTTGAGGTCCCCAGATGCAAAAAACACCATTCGTTCAAATTTTTATATATGTATATATATATATATATAGTGCCCGTAAGCACGATAACTCTCGTAAAAAAGGTCCGATCTTAATGAAATTTGGTACAAATGTGTAAAGTACCATTTATTTGGACGAGTTTGAAAACCAGATGAATCGCACCATCCGAAGGGGGGTTTTTGGGGGGTTTTGTACCCCAAAAATGTGTTTTTTGGGGTTTTCACATGTAATTTTAATTTTAATCAAATTTTAATTTATACCATTGAATTCAGCTAAAAAATACAAACAATTTGGTATTTTGATCATTGCTCTACGTCACTTGGTTACCGAGATATTGAAAGTGCTAAACATAAGACGTTGTCTAATGTTATTCTTATGGAGAAAAAGAAAAATTGCATATCTCGCTTATTTATGAACATAAAATAGCGAAATTTGGTATATGGCTTGATCTGGTTGTGGTTTATTGTTGTTTGCACAAAAAACAATTTTTCACCTATGGTTCCTGTAGCAGCAAACCTAGGTACTTGGTCCCCATGTTATTCTTATGGAAAATACTTAAAATGTTATATATCGCTTATTTATGAATGCATATGGATGAAACTTGGTATGTAACTTCACTAAGATGAGTTCTATTGATATTTGCATAAAAACCCATTATTTTGTGTGCTTTGTTGCAGCAAACCTGCATACTCATCCCCAATGAGTATGGAGAATAATTAATATTTTAAATATCGCTTGTTTGTGAATACATTTCTTATGAATCCTGTTAAGTGTTTTAATGTGTTATGTTATATATTTATTGGAAATTCGCTGAGTATGCAGGTTTGCTGCGATGGGGGTATTTACCTATCCTATGTTTTGTATATTATGTTTATACCTAAGCTACATCTTTCTACGAATGGAGAAAATAAAATTACATTTAGGCCTATAAGTTAAAATAAACTTTATTTTAATATTTAAAAGGCCTATTACAAGGTAAAACATTAGCCTAGTTTCTTACCACACAAAATCTATTTACTAACATATCTTGGCATTAATTTTGACACTAATAGTCCTAATAAGAACAATCAGATAGTAACAATAGAAGATATGTTTGAAAGTGCCTGGCAAATCAATTGATGAAATTTAAGCCATGTCTTGAATAGAGTTTAAAAATATTACAAATTATTTAAAAAATTATTGATGAAACTTAAACAAGGCCAAAACAAATCACTTGTATTTAAGAGGACGTTGGAGCCAGAAGAAATATCGTCGCTGACCCTCCTAGCGCTACGGGTTCTTTCAATGTTACAACGCACAAAACAGGTCTTTACTGAAAAGCATATTTTTTTGTTACTGTTTGACCTATTGATTTGGAATAAATTTTGTTTGAATCTTTATAAAGTTTTGATTAGTGTTTGCTTGGAGTTTTATTTGTTAACGACTAGGAAATACTACAAAATATGTATAAAAGTATAGACTTTAAATTACTATATTTTTGGAAATGTATTATTTTATTTATAAAATAGCGAGCAATTAACCTGCGTCTTCAAAATACATTTAATTTGAGATATCTGTCATAATCGTATGTTGATAAATAAGCGAGATATATGGTTTTAAGTTTAACATTGTTCTTATGGAGGTAAAATCCAACATGGCCGCTCTCCAACAGCTTAAAAACAGCTCAATGCCAAAGGACAGTTGAGCATAAAATTAATGGATTGACTCAATTTCAATTATTATGAAACAAGAAACAAGCATAAACTTCTTATGCTTACCTCTTAGATTTCACTACGGATATTTTATTGATATTTTACTTTAAAAAATTACAAGGTTAGGTTAACCTAAAAGTTATACAAAGTTAGTTAACCTAAATACAGACAGTGTTCATACAACTCAATCTGTAGGTCCTGGTAAATCCTTCATTTTGGTGTAAAGAGTAACACAAATTTATAAGCCACAACTTACTTATTTATTAATAAAACACTAAAATCCATATCACAACTCTTAACACCACAAATGCGTTCACACTCAAATTAAATTAACAGACGACGCGCGGCCGTGGACGACCCTAGGTAGCGCGGGTAAACGGCGGGAGTAAACTCACTCGAAACTTTTGAGTTTCAGTAAAACCTCGAGTTTCAGTGCCGAACTCGGCTCAAACTCGAAATTTTGACTACTCGCACATCTCTAGTTCCGAGTATTATAGTGAATCAGCATGTTACTGCTATTGTTTTTTCCTTCATTAGCTTATGCAAAATTCATTTTATTTTTCCTTTTATTAGTTTTGATTTTTATGGACTTTGAAATTGATTTCCGAGTGATTGATTTTCCTCACAATAGTCTTGTGAGGAATATTTCTATTTATTTATTTAAATGTATGGAAAATGTATATTTTATTTTGAAAATAAATATCTTGAACCTTGAATCTTTTAAATGGAGTGTTTATATTTTGTTTGAGAATTTTTATAATCTATAAATGTCTGAAAAAACAAAACACTTTTTTTGGTGGAAACACTTTTTTGAAGTAGATTTGGTAAAAAGTCGCAAACACCCAATCTGATGTGCAACTCACAAAGAGACCACTGCACTCGTCCTGTAGTCAGCTTGGATGTCATCCAATGTTACTTAAAGGGTTAAACGTTAATTTAGAAGTTGAATTAAAATTACAATATTCTATGCATTTTGAGAAAACAGTGCTGCATATTATTAATATTTTGATTGAACATGACAATTTAGTGGTGTCTGTTACATCAACTGGGTAAAATAAGTAATCAACTAGGGTAGCTGGAAATCTATACAAACTATGCCAAAAATATACAATATGGATATCAATTCATTGCCACGAAAAAGCGTGATATATTTATAATAGACAATGACGTTGCTTAATAAATTTAAAACCAATATTCCATTCTCTGCTACCAGATTAAAATTTTAAATCACGGACTTCATAATTTCAAACAATATTACACACACTTAGCAATAAATAAATAACAACTTAAAATTTCAGATTTTAGACTAAGACAGGGGATAATTCAGAAGACATCAGAAAAATCTAATTTTCGACAATCCTACATATATAAATATCACACGAAGATGAGTTTCATGTCTTAAAACTACACATAACATAAGATTTTACCTCCGTCTTTATCAACCATTCTCACCCCGGTACAACAGGTGGAATCACACACACCTAGGATCAGTAACCTCCCTCGTAAACTCGTCACCTTTTTGTGCTATTTCAGTGCCAGCACATTTTTGTTCAGCGTACACTTCAAACGCTTTTATCGGAAAGCCGTTCAGACCCCTCACTTGTAACCATTGAAAGTCGGCCGGACATCATGTTGCACCAAATCCCACGGTACATGTAGCTTATTGAACTTTCCTGATGTATATCTAGGAAATATGTTTTAGTTAAGAATATTCTTAATAGGTGATTTAAAACACAGACGTCGTCTATTTTAGTTATATGATTATTTTAATATGTTATGTCTGTACATGGTTAAAGTAATTTTGTATATTTCAGTTTTCATCTTTTGTCGAAATTCATGAGCGAGAAATGAAAACCATACCTTGACTGAGTACAATTATCATACAAAATAAAACTTAAGTGGTTTGTAAGTTCTGTAACTTTTGTTTCAGATAATTTTGTAATAAAGTCAAGTTTTCCCAATTTTGAACCTTACATTACCTAAAATACAGCACAGTAGTTAATACTTCACCATATTACAAATTTACAGTAATAATTTAGTGACATTCCGGAGACATCGGTTTAACCGGCAAAATCGTTAACCAACCACGGTCCCGGTCCCGATCGCGAGGTTAAGAGGGAGGCTTCTGTCATTCAAAATAAACAAGGTACTTGAACAAATAATTTTGAGGAATCAACAGAAATTATGACTAGCACTTTGATCACGCTTAAAAGTAACTAGGTTGATCGGAGAAAATGTTTGAGCTTCTTGATTTCCTTTTTTCTGCAGTACAGACCCTGTGGTCAAACTAAACTAGTCTAATGATGAAATAAGAAATGCAATATGCTGTGTAAAACCACTGATACCACCAAAACTTTAAACAAAAATTACACTTAGGAAATACCTATATAAACATACCCTGTAAGAAGTAAAATCAAGCTTAAGTATTATCTATTACCCAACAAGTAGACTTTCAAGTTTTTTATTTTACTTTATAAGTACCATTACTGACACAATTAGACAAACTGTTAATTTGAGATTACTTGTGTTTCAGGAATTATCAGTAAACCTAACTAAATGTAACATTCAGTTAGGTGTAAATTACAAATTAACAAAGCTTATATGTAAGTTTAGATATCTTAAGTACTGATCAAATGTTCTCAGATTTATAAAACATCTTCTCAAAATCTAAAAATTGCAACATTACAAACACAGCAGGTGTTGAAAAAAATTGTTCTAATTTAAAGTCAACAAAATCTAAAGGAACACAAAGAGGTGAGTTAAATTTGGATAAAGGTATCATTTTACACTGAAATTATATTTTTAGACACATCAGCTCCAACTTTACCTAGAGTAAAAGTCAAATTTCCTTCTTGATTATTAAATAAATTAAAACTCATTAAAAACTAAAAACTATTTAGTTTTAAAACATTCAATAGCAATTAAGTTTATTGAATATTGGTAAAATTGTTCTGTCAATTTCTATAGGCTAGTTTAATTTATAAGAATAAATTTTTAATTGTTATTAAATCTAGATATATTTCCTCTGCTTTAATTACATTAAAACACTAAAGAATTAAAAGTAAAATACAACTCAAAGGTAATGCATATTTTATTTTCTGCATAAAACTCATGTCATCTGTTAAAATCATATAAATGACAAATGATTAAAAATTGCTTAGCACACCATATTTTAAAACTTGACAAACAAAAAGAGTATAAAATAACATTAAACACACTCCAATCTAAATCAGAACTCATATTCCATCTTTAAACTAAAAAACGATTTGGCTCAATCAATGTTTGTATCCTCTTTAACTGATAAACATTGCCGTTAAAAATGAAAATAACACTGTACATGATATCTGCAACGATGCGACTAACTGAAGTCATGGTAGCAGTGGAATATCACAGTAGATGATGCGGGGCCCACAGTCGAGCCCAGGCTGACCATCAGCTGGCTCCGGCCAGTTCTACCAATACCCAGGTGAATAATTTCCCCAACTTGAGAGACAGCCTCTTGTACTGTATACTGTTGAGACCATCTACTCCCATACGCTTGTGGCTGTTGTAAAGCTTTTCATACCTGCAAAACCCAGAGTAACAAACATTTCCATCAACACTTAGGTAACCCGAAAGTTCACTTAATCTAGAGTTAGTGTCAGCATATTTCATTGCATGATGTAATAATTGCTGCCATTGCAAAAACTACAAAGCACAGTTTAACAAAAAATGTACAGGACTATGCTTGAAAACAGAAAAATTAAAGCATTGATGTTAATCAGCATTCCAACAAATACTATTCGACAAAAGGAGTTCAGCCAGCCCCTCTCTCAAACTTATTGCCTATATGTACATTTTTTAAATGCAGCAAAAAGCATCACACAAGAAGCAAAAAAAGCTGTCTATAAGATATTTTTCAGATTTAATAACCCTATTATTAGCAATCGTCTAGACCATTTCGGGGAAGGGCTAAATACAATCAACAAGTCCTGAGTTCTGAGGTCGACAGTGGCTACAAAAAAAGTTGTCAAAAAATGGATGTGCTTTCAGCTATCCAGTTTGACCCATCTTCCTTTCCACCATGGTACATCCTTGACTCCCGGTTGAGCCTGGATACCTCGAAGGCAGTAATGGATCTTCCTCCCTTGGCGGGGGGGGGGGGGAGGGAGGTGGCTGGGAGGAAGGGCTCTTGGGAGTCTTGTCAGGCCGACAGGTGAACCAACTTGGAGGAACGACTCTTCAACGGATTCTGGAAACCAGACGAGTCAGAGTCCCCTCGGAGGGGGAAGGTCCTTGTCTGGTGGGCCCAAGAGGTCATCAAGGTCAGAGAACAAAGCTACCTGAGTTGCCCAGCTCCGAACCCAGGTGCTGAATAGGTTGTGGAATCCTTCTCTCTCTCTTTTCGGGTGCTTGCTGTCTCTGTTCTACTTCTTCTCATCCCTGATGACCTCTTCCTTCCAGTGACTTTACAATATCACAAAGGGAATTTGTCTAACAGAGACAAAGGCTGGAGCCTCGTAATCCCTAAAATCTAACATCTATCTAGAGCATGAGTAAAGTGTTAAAACGTAGGTGGCCCGTAAGTTCCTAGGTCCTTATCTCCAATAGCTGGGTCTATTGGATACGTGATTATGCTGCTCTTCGGATTTTCAGAAAACATTCTCATGCAAAATATTTTGCAAATAATGTTCATTGCACCCGTTCCCATCCCTAGACTTCTCCTCGGTAAAACTGATTATGTCAAGGTCACTCACTTTTCCCACTGTTATTTTCTTGACTTTAGATTTTTTTCGCACATGTAGATTTGAACAGTTGGAAATTTGTATGAAAAGACTTTGCTTAATTGGAATCCCACCCTATCTTAAAATAAAAATAAATGAATGAATGGAGGAGTGAACTTCCTCTTAGCTGGTTATCTACTTTAAACCACACAAATATTATTAATTTTTACTATTAAGTTGTAGGAGTCTATAATTAACTTTAAAAGTTTTTTGAACAAAATGTAATAATTTTATGATGTACCAGGGAGAAATGTAGCCAAAAACACACTAAAATTATGCCAGATACCTTTTAGGGTTGGCTTTCTCCTTGCGGTGTGTGAGCATGGTGTAGCGCGCTATGTTGTTGGGGTAGCGGGATATGTGCAGCCCGGTGTTTCTGAGGCGGGAGGACATATCGTCATCCTCTCCCCCCCACCCCCAGAACATGTTGCTGAACCCGTTGACTTGTTTGAACTGCTCCTTGGTCATGGCACTGACTCCGCCAAACAGATCCGCATAAGGCAACCTGCAATTTCAATCAAATCAATTGCCTTTATTCACAAATCTGTAGGTACAGTGGAACCTCGATAACTCGAATCTCAGGGGAACAGGAAAAATTTGAGTTATCGAATATTTTGAAATATCAAGGTTCGACTTATCAAGGTGATTTTCCACAGACTTAGATTTATCGAGGGTCACGGTAACGCAATAGATGGATCATGGAAGCGTAGAATCCTTACATCATTTTGTACTTTTTATTATAAATAACCATACCGTATAATAATAATTATTAAAATTAAAAAGAATTTGAACAATTTTAAATGTCTGAAATAAGCCCAGAAATATAAAGCTTCTTTGGTTAACAGAGGAGAGGATGAAATACATCCTTCAGTGAAAATGTTGTAGAGTAGGAAAGTAAACAAATAATGACTCATAGTTTGGTATTTTGATTATGTTTTACCCGTTCGACCACTTCCTGTCTATTTTCTAGACGTTTTTGCTCATTTCTTATCACCTGCCCCAAGCATATCCCTCCCCCTTACGGAAGTCAGTTCTGACTATAAATGCATCAATTTCAATTTAGCTGAACATCAATGCACTGTAGGCTATTAACCCTAGACTGCCCTTGCCTGATTAATGCATCATTGCTCGGTGCCCTAGCAATTTTTGCCATTTTGCAGAGGTTTTTTTAACAATTCGCAGTGCCTAAACTACTGTTGATAACCAAGTCATATTTATTCTCGTTTTGTTCAGAAGAAGATTTTGAATGAAATAAAATAAAATGAATCCCTGTTGGTGGTTGTTTTTTGCAAAATTGAAAAATCAAAATTTTATAAACATTTTTGAAATAATTTTCAAAAGTAGAGTCCTAGCATTTTTACACTAATTGTTTACAGACAATCGAAGGTATATGAAATGTAGGCAATTTATTTCTCTATGTGGAAATGGGTTTGATTTATTTGACAAATTTTGTTATCGGAATTACGGAATGAAACACGGAAACCGGGGAAAATCAACAAACTCTGTACATTTGAAAAAATAATAAAATCAAAAGTATAAAAATAATATACCAACACTGTTATATTACTAGGTAACAATAAAATAATTGGAAATAATGCACTTTTGTACAAAGTATTAACTGTTTTGATGACTTTATATGAGTTGAAAAACAAAATTTGAGTTCTGCCGAAAGCCAAAATTAGTTATTTGAAGCTAGATATAATTTTTGAACTCTATTATAATAAATTTAATAAATGGTAATTATATCTTTAGTAAATATATATCTGAACAAGAATATATATATATATATATATATATATATATATATATATTCTTGTTCAGATATATATTTATATATATGTGTGTGTGTATACAGAAATATGAAAAAATAATTTTTGAACATAAATTTACAGCATAGCCGTAATTTCAACAAAATCTGATAGGTTACTTCAAACTGTCGCTGGGTACAAACCATAAAAGATCACCCTTTCGTATGCATACTCTTTTTGTTCACAAAAGAACGGAGAAATTGACTAAAATAAAACAAATAAAACGCGATTGGGTAGCTGTATAGATAAAGTTAAAAAAAGTGAAAATGTTGATCTCCGAGGCGGCTTTTCATTGTCATCTGAAAACATTTAACATTTTCAATAACGCACATTTAAACATAAATAATAATATTTACCCATGGTAATATGGAAAAAATATTACTAATAACTCACACACTACACGACAATACACTTGATTACCACTAAAATACTAAGATTCGACAGTAAAATACGGATTATAACTTAACAGAAAGAATCAGGAATATTTGCTTCACTATTTACGTATTTCCACGAGTCACGTAACGCTCCTTAGACGAAGGCAGCACTACAAAGAGGAAGAACTTTTTCCTGGCTTCAAAGAGGTATGATTACGTCACGCTAAATCAATTATCGATCTATTTATTAGTGATTTATAAGTGTCCGCATGTCGGCCAATGGGGCAAATGACGGGCCTGATACAACAGCTGATTTTAAAAATTATTTGCCAGACTTAATGAAGTCGTGTGAAAAATTTCTCTTTACGAAAAGAAAGAACAACTAATGCTGTTTCCCATGGTACCAACCGTTTCATGTTTGGGCCAAAATACAGACACTACGAATTTTTTAAAGATCACGTGTTTTACGACATTTTGCTGCTTTCGAGTCAAAAATGTTTTGCACGCTAAACTGGGTTCAAATTATAATAGCAATTATATTTATCTGTTACTACCTCGAGGTTCGTTTATATATGAAAATTAAAGATTAGAATCTTCTCTTTAAAATGGTATCAACGTTATTACGTTTCTGGATAATTTTTAATGCATTATAAGCAGTTGAAAAAAAATGAACCAATTGGCCGAGTATCGGCCATAGGCCATACACCGGACAATTACACTATAGGCCATAGGCCGGCGCATACATGCAATGGCCGAGTACTCGGACAATGGCAATCCTAGGGTTAAAATAATTTGAAAAACTAAAAGGGAACAAAACTTGATAACAATAAAAATTGCAGAGCATTGTGGGAATTAGGACTCTTATTTTTGTGTAAAAAATGTTCAACAGTGTTCAATTGTGTTCCAAACTGCTTCTCGATGTCACTTTTTTGATTTCCTGTGTCAACAGCCTCAAATAATCTCAGCTTCTCATAGGGTTGAGTTTTCCCACATGTTTTGCCAAACGGCAAACTCCTAATAAAAACACAACCTAAAAACTACATGCAACCATCCACTTTCAATTTGATTTTAATTTTATTTTATAATTTTTATCTTAATGATAAAAAAGTCAATAATATTTAATTAATCTATCTCAGGGTTCATCGATTATTTTTTACTAATTCAGCCGGCAGAACATGATACTTCTTAATGAAAGGGTAGACCCATATTGAGTTTTATCAACATGTGAAGTCTTGTGGGTTCGTGTGAAGCTTGGTGGAAAAAGGCCTTGACAATGAAAGTGCAGATAATTCTGGAAATACATCTATTTATTTCTAAAAGACATCTTAGCTTAACAATGGTTGTGAAAATGTTCCATCAGTCTTTAAATTCAGATAAAACTAATACACCCTAATCACATCAGACAATTTAATAACTATCTTGTACCTGTAAATTTATATGTAAAACAAAATAGGGTCACTGAGAATAAACCAAGTTTATTCCATTGTACTGTATTAATAAAGTTCTGGTAGAATATTATTTATTTCTACTGTTGTTTAGTTCCATTAATTAATGCAGTTGTCGAGATGAAATTAATTTTTAGTTAGATGTTTACTAACTAAGTTTTTATAATAATTTTTCTTCTAGGAAAGATAGGCTATGCCTCTTCATGACCTAGGATAGGTTAAGCCTAGTCCTAGCCTCTGATGATTATAATAAATGTTCAAAAATAGGTTATATCTCCTTCATAACCTAGGATAGGTTAAGCCTATTCTAAGTTTCAAATAATCTCAGTTAATGTGTATATGAGTTAGGCCATGTCTTTTCACAATCTAGGATAGGTTAAGCCTATTCCTAGTTTTGGATGATTTCAATAAATGTTCAAGAAATATCAACGGTAAATAATTTAGACTAAGTTAAGTACTCATCGTTTAGATGCTTTTTCCGTCAGGCCTGATCGCTATTTACACCGTCACTTTAGGTTATACACTTCACAAATGCTCTTTTTAAAAACTTGCACAACACTACTAAGACGCCATTCCGCGTCTAATGGCGTCACTCTTAGCATAGCTCACAATACGTCCTACTTGGACCACGAAACAGTAACGAAAGACGCGTTCTTCTTCGTTCTGGCCTATTTATGCGAGAGGCTGACTCAAAAAAGCGCCAAACGCTCCTATTGGCTCTCGAGATCACGCCACCAGATTCTAAGCGAAGTTTCAGTTTTCTAGTTTTCTTCAAACAGAATTTTACTGATATGACGTAGATCAACATGGCCGGGTTCCCTCCTTATTAATTTTGACATATTTACTCATTAAAAATCGGCTTTTCTATTTTCTAACCGAATTCGATAATTTTTTCAGGCAAGCTAGGGAATTTCATATAGTTTATTCCTATATAGGTTTAATTTCAATCGGACGTATAGTTTCAAGGATATTCCCTTTTTACTAAACAGTCAGTTATTACACAACATGTTATTTATTAAGGAATCGACTTTTTTATTTCCTGATAGAATTTTATAGTTTTTTCACACAAGTTAGGGAATTTCATATAGTTTATTCCTGTATGATTTTTATTTCAGTTGAACCCATAATTTTTAAGATATTTCATTTTTACTAACTCAAAAGTTTGTGACATTATATTTTATTATTTAAAGTGTATTTCATTTAGCAATGAACTGGGATACCTGTTACATACGTATCACGCACTACATCCACAACCTCTATACTTGCACTAACTAACGACACCGGACACAAATCTGACTCATTGACTTGACACAATGTGACTTTTAGTTGTTTTGAAAACCATGAGTATGTTCATGAAAAACTTTCCAAATAAAATACAATTTTATTTATTTAAATGTAATCAAATCAAAACCATTTTATTTAAGAAAATACATAATTTACAACAATATGAGACTGTTTCTTATTTATGAAATGAAATTCTCACATAGGTAAAACCTGTGCGTGAGGGCGAGTGTGTTTGATATGCGTGTTGCTCATCAAAATAAATCTATCAGTTGTTTTACCGACACCAGGAGCACCCGGGAAAGAGTAGATGAAGTGGGTTAGAATTTCCGGCTGCAAAGTTACTGAAAGTTTGGTGAATAACTCACATATTACCAAACCGCATGATAGCACTTGGCAATACTTGTATCAAAAAGTATTGTATCATTCTTGTACAGTGGGACCTCGATAACTCGAACCTGAAAACTCAAAATACCTTGATAACTCGAATTGTTGTCATTCTCCTTGAACTTGCCTACCTAATGCAATGTGTTTATTTTACCTCTATCAGTCGAAGGGTTAGCAGGAAACACCTCGATAACTTGAATTTTCACAGTATTCTTAGCCTGCTGCTACACCTCTATAACTCAAATTTTTAATTAGTGGTTTGAATACCTGATTAACGGTAATCCAAATAATTACACCAGCAACTAGTTTTGACCAATTTAACTAGTCGAAACTAGTTGCTGGTGTAATAATTTGGATTACCGTTAATCAGGAATTCAAACCACTAATTAAAAATTTGAGTTATAGAGGTGTAGCAGCAGGCTAAGAATACTGCAAAAATTCAAGTTATCGAGGTGTTTCCTGCTAACCCTTCGACTGATAGAGGTAAAATAAACACATTGCATTAGGTAGGCAAGTTCAAGGGGAATGACAACAATTCGAGTTATCAAGGTATTTTGAGTTTTTGAGGTTCGAGTTATCGAGGTCCCACTGTACAAGAATGATACCAATACTTTTTGATACAAGTATTGCCAAGTGCTATCATGCGGTTTGGTAATATGTGATTATGCTGCTCTTCAGAATTCCAAAAAACATTCTCATGCAAAATATTTTGCTGATAATGTTCATTGCACCTCTCTGTCCATCCCTAGACTTCTCCTCGGTAAAACTGATTATGTCAAGGTCACTAACCTTCCCCACTGTTATTTTCTTTACTTTAGATTTTTTTCGCACATATAGATTTGATTAGTTGGGAATTCGTATAACAATGCTTTGCTTAATTGGAATTTTACTCTATATTAAAATAAAATAAATGGAAGAATGGAGGGGTGAACTTCCTCTTAGCTGGTTATCTACTTTAAACCACACAAATATTAGTATTAATTTGTAGGAGTCCAAACTTAACTTTAAGTCAAGTAAAGTTAAATGTGAGTAGATTTTTTCCTAAAATAAAAATTATATTGCAGCTACTTGACGAATTTAGCAAATAGTTTGCTTATGAACAACTAATAGTCTTAACGGCCTGGCGTATTTTTAAATGACTGATGATATTTTTTCTACTAACTTATGTGACACTATTTACACACTATCTAAATAGGTTATCACTAAATCACTAACTTAAACTCAACTTACTTGTAGTTAAAAACATCAACAGCCACAGACATATGTCGAGGCTGCTCCGGACATGTATAAAAGTTTCTGTCATCCTCTGGTATGAGATCCACGTCGTGAAATATAAAACAGTCATAGTCTCGGACTTTTAGAGCTTCCAAGAATCCCACATTGAACAGCATGGCTCGGTTGAAAGGTCCTTCTCCTGCAAAGAAATTAATCAGTTATATTGGTATAGTTTGCAACATTTCATAAATTTGGTCATATAAATACCCACATTAATCATTATGTAGGCTAAATCTATATGTATTTAAATTCCCTATACATTAAACATAATTAATAATTCCCCCATATACATAAAATAGTCATAATTATGTATTTCACATAATAGTTAATAAAATATATAGGTAGGCCTATATAAGTAATAAGAAGGTTCATTAATTTATTTATGTAAACTGCTTCAAATTATTTAATTTTACTTAGTTTCCAAATTGATCTCACTCTAAATTCAGTTTTATTATATAGTCCAAGTGTTTAAAACAAGTGATAGTGACTAAAAGAACTCCAACAACATATGGCTGTGGTTGACATTATTGCAAACCATGCTGGTACAATTTTGGAATCTGATGGCCACGTGATAGCTTGTTTCAATGTGGGTACCTACCCTAAATTAAATATTTCCCTCATAAAAAAAAGTGCAGTGGTCCTAATAATCCACTGTTTTAATAAGCAGAAGAGTCACTGTTAACATTTTTCCCTTTGAAGGCCAAGAAGATATATACCAGTGATGAAGGATATAATATGGGTGAGACCATTCCAATCTTACCTTGTACATCAAGCACTATAACTGTTGATCAATTTTCAAGCCTAGCATTTGTTTCCAGCACTTAAAAGACCTTAAAACCAAAGTAAACTAGTAAAATCAACTTTAAGAGTGATAACCTGAACTTATACTTTTCCATTTATTAACCTTTTGGAAGGACTAAAGATTCTAGGCTTAGCTTACCTACTTTTCCACGAGATTTGATGGAAGCCCTATAGTATGTTACAAACCTTAAATTTACCCTTCAGTAACTTGTTTGAGATCCAAATTGGCATAATTTTATGAGGTATCAAAATTAATATTCAAATTAAGTATTTATTCAAGATAAAAGATAATTTTATTAAGATATAAAGAACAGACAGTCATTCTCGCCGCTCAAACTTCCCCCCCTCCAGACTCAAGAGACATTATTTGCTAAACCCTGAGCATTATTTATGTTGAGTATTAAATATCTTAAAGTAAAATCAATCCTCCAGATCTGTAATAACCATTTGTGAATCCCTATTTCCCTTTTTCATCCTGAAATGTGAACCCTATACGAATAAATCTAGTTATTGTATTGTAAATCAGTTTTATTATTTGAAGCATGGACAGCCATTATTTATTGTTATAAGCATCAGATGTAAGAGCTAATTGAACCAAGAAACAGCTGTTAAGTTACCTAGGTAATAAAACCTAAAATCAAGGTAGAAAAAAAGTAGATTAGGAAAGTTAGAGTCAAGAAAGTAAACAAACAAATATCTATCTATTAACTATTTATATACATATTTTAATATCGTAGACCTAATTCACGTTAATATATAATAAGTGTGTTTTGCAGTTATAAAATAAATCACAATATATGAATATTAAATTATTTTGTTATGATTTTCCTAAAATTATTAATGGCCAACAAGTTAATTCTAGATATCACACAGAGAAGCTCTTGCATCAAAGTTATGAAATGGTACTTTGAAATTACTTTCCTTGAGAGGCAACTTTATTATTAGTCTTACGTGTCATTTGATGGAACACTTGCAAGTTGACTCGATGAGCTACTTGATTTGATTTAAATACAGTCAACTCCCAATTATCCGGGAGCGGGTTAATCGGGTTGCGGTTTAACCGGGGTCACAAAAGGTTTATTTTTATTATTTTTATTTATCCCCTTCTAAACATAAATAAAACAATAATAACAATTTATTCTGTTAAATTATCTCCAGAATTGTATTTAATTTATTTTGTTCATCAGAATACATACTTTATAAGCAATTTAGTAGATACAACATAATCTGAGAGTCTGTCATTTCGCTAATGAGCCATGGGCGCGTGATGGGGAGCGATGACCTTGAAACTGCACGGACGGTCGGACGTGGACGTCTAAAAATAGAAACATCTCAAAACAATCACCTTTCCCGCCTCAGTGAGGTGGGTAATGTTCACCCTCAGTGACGGACGGACGGTTGGACGCGGACATCTAAAAATAGAAAGATCTCAAAACAATCACCCTTCCCGCCTTTGTTCACCCTCATGACATAATTAATTAGCACCCAGCACGGAATTAATTAGCATACTGTTCAGTGTAGTTGGATTGAGTGAAACGAAATCCTTATACATAACTTTACTGCTTACACTGGTAAGAGAATCAACTCGAACTGGCGTGTCTGTGACATAAATAACTCAAAAACGCCTCTACAGATCCACTTCAAACTTTAGAGATAGATTCTATAGTACGAAATCTCGGTCGAGTTCGTTATTGGGAATATTTGGTTAAGTGATAATAAAATTATCTTTAAAACAAATCTATTTTTTATCCCATAAGATTAACATTGGGAGCCATTTTAGTGGTACTTGAATCGTTGATATTTAGCCAACGTCTATGTTTCAACTATAGAGTAACGTAAGTGACAGTGCCATAGATTCACTACAGAACTGTAGTTATTCATGTTCATGTTGACTAGGAAAAAACTTCTTTTCGTAACTTGAAACACAAAAACTAATGTATAAATATTATTAGCTTTTAAAAGTTGTATGTATATTTTATTTTATACTAATTAAAAGATGCATTATTATTTTAAATACTATTATAATAAATAACTTTATTGGTACCGTACTCTATGTAAAGAAATTCAGGCTCAGCGCTGCACTATGGGACTTTGGCCAGTCCAGTCCAGACTCCAGACGACAAAAGACAAACGCTAATATATGTAATTATTTACATTATAATTTCCACTCATTAACAGTAGAAAGTCTTAATTTGTTAAAAACATTATTATCTCGCTTATAAAACTTACGGTAAGTTACCAAATAAAATTAATGTTTTGGTTTTTTAATTGGCGGCTATCACCAATGCAACTTTACAATATTACAATAATTAACATTTATAAGAACAGAAAACAGAACAAACTATAGCTACCTATACATCGTGCTTTTAACTATGATGGTATGTTATTAAAACTTAATGTGGCACATTTGTTTTCACCATTTTCTGGGACTAGCCTATTTCCTTTTTGTCACATTGCAAACTGAAGTTTAATATAAATTTATTTTCCTACAAAATGATAATTGCATTACCAGAACTTGTTTATTCAAACTCAATAAGGCAATAAGGCAAACTCAATAAGTTTGGTCCTTTTTGGAGGTCAATATTTGTAAGGTATGTCTATCGACTTTAATTTTCTAGGCATAGTTTATGATGTCTATACATCACTGTTTTAATCCGTTTTTTGACTAAATTTCTTCATTTTTATCCAAAATAAACATTTTATAATGTTGTTCGGTAAAATAAAACTTAGTCTCAGGATAATTTTGGCTTTTGGCACAAGTTTTGGCTAGGCCTACTTTTCGATTGAAAAGGATCATTTTCATTGGACTAACCTCATATAAATTTACCTCTAGAGTTTGGAAATCACATTTGTTTTTTTCAGAAACAAGGGTAAAGTGATACAAATTTTAAATCCGAAATAGGCTTTGACTTTTGTTTAACTTAGATTTAATTTACCCAGGCGAATCCAATATGGTTTCGATCTTACTCGGCTCGGGTATACTTTCATAAGTGGAACAAAATAAAGAACCAAATGAAATTGTTCGATAGGCTACGGTATATTAATTAGGTTGCTATTTTTAACACTGATTAATATTTAATAGCTTGTATTTTTGTAATTAGGTACCGTATCTACGTCATGTTTTTTTAGTTTAGTTTGTTATTCAATTTAACTTAAAATAAAAATGAAATAAACAAACATAACATGATAATGTTATTCCTGACAATGCATGTTTAAAGTAATATTGGAACCGACGTTTGTTATCTGGACAAATTTCAAGACACCTAAACTGAAACTTAACATACCGTATCGTAAAAGCGGCTAGAACCGAACAGGGGGTCTTGACCTGGACACGTACATATTTCTATACATAAATATTTCTAAACTAACCTGCAAACTTGAGCAGTCGTTCGTTATAGGTAGACCTACATTTGTTTAGAGCAGAACATGCGCTAAACAGAGCGCGGCATTGTTCCGAAAATGCATAGCTCCGAAAGGCACTACTCCGAAATAAATAGGTATTTTCGAAGGCATTAGTCCGAAATGCATTGCTACGAAAATCACTACTCCGAAATCAGTGTTCCGAAAAGCATTGTTCCGAAAAAAATTCGTAGCAGTGCATTTCGGAGTAATGGTTTCGGAGCAGTGCTCATCGGAGTACTGCATTTCGGAGCAGTGCTCATCGGAGTACTGCATTTCGGAGTTAGGCATTTGTGGTTCTATTTAATTTGGAGGGGACAAACGGGTTAGAGGAGGATTTGAGATGGCGGTATTAGCCAATGAATAGACTAACTCGCCCCACCCACGAAGGTATGCTGTGTTGCCGCGTTTACACGCAGGCTCTTCGTAATATCCGCAAAGAGGCCTAAATTTCCAGTACATTTCGGAGTTGTAAAATCAAGTGCGTGGCTTTGTTCCGCAAATTCACAACTCCAAAAGGCAGACCTCCGAAAAAATACCAAGTTTAAAAGGCATTAGTCCGAAATGCGTAGCTACGAAAATCAGAACTCCGAAAATGCACTACTCCGAAAGCAGTTCCGAAATGCACTGTTCCGAAAATATTTTCGGAGTAGTGTCTTTCGGAGCTACGAATTTTCGGAGCAGTGCATGGATCTCTGCTCTAAATGAGGCATGCTCTAATCGTTTATAACTCACGTCTTTTCACAGAAATAAAATATGTCTAACTAAGACAAGTCATTTTTTTACGTTTGTCCGATTGTTTTCGTGAATAAGGCATAATTTTATTTGAAATTTAAGCGTGCATAATGCCATGCTATTTAAGGAGATAAACAACATATATGTACACAACATTTTTCATATTAACGACAGGCCTATTACAGTTTTGACCTGGACACTTTAATTATACTCCATGGATGTGACTGTTCTCACAGTGCGGCTCAGGGGAGAAACGATGGACGACTATGGCGTCACTGCTCAAAAGCATGACGTCGTAGTTTTCAAGTGGATTCACTTGTTTGCACAATTTATTCACTGACTCACAAGTTTGCAATTGCATTGCATTTGCGATCTGGCGTTTGTTTGGCGTTAGTTAGGGATTTATTTATTTGAGAGTTGGTACAAATGGTTGTGAAGTATCCTACATTAAAATCAGTCAGCAAGTCTAATTTAATTTATTAAATACTCCTTCCCTAACTGATTTTTTACATAGGCCCAGAAAATAAAAAAGCCTATTATAAATTTTTGTTCAACCCACACATGTTGCTGTAATGTTTACCTTACATTGATTTCTAAAATTCACTTATAGATCTAAATGCTTATGTTAACTGCACAACAGTTTTACTATTGATGACCAACAGTTAAGCTTGGTCAATTTAACATAATAGGCTAATAAGTTACACATTATTGTGATGTTTATTTATGTATGTTGTCCACAATGTCGGAAGTTTGACTATTTGGTATTTAAAAATTATATAGAGTACCATTATTTACAGCACGCAACAGCAGTTAGGCTACCGGTAAGTTAGTTTATCATAAATATTTCAACCACATTTGTGTTCTTGAGATCCGCTTGTCCCGACACCATCAATTATTTTTATTTTTATTAAGATAAACTAACCCAGAGTCCTAACCGTCACAGCAGACATGAAAAAGTGGTACCCTGTACTATCCGTTAAGTACCAATATATTTATGATAGACTAGCAGAACCTAGAATAAGTGTCACACTGCACCATACAAATTATCTTCAAAACATATTAATTTATCTGGTCACTCATATAATACAGAATAATTATAATTGAACGTACCTATGTAATAAAATACATGTATGGACAAAACTGAGCGACTCATGTATATTAGGTCAGTGCCTAAAGCCTATTCTGACAGTCAGAGACTGTGATCTGTGATGTCAGTTCAAACAGCAGCAGACGGCACATGCCTAAAAGAAGAAAACTACGACGTCATGCTTGTGAGCAGTGACGTCATAGTCGTCCATCGTTTCTCCACTGAGTCGCTCCGCTCTTCTCAACCGTTACGACTCGTTTCTGCCGTAAACACAGTATTCCCGCCATAACTAATAACAACATTGTGGTTTTTAGCTCTGATACGGTATTAGCGAATTTCCCCTATAGGGAAAAAGCTATTACCGTAGGTCTCATGGTAAGACTTAAGCCCCAGACCATGATAACATTTTGTTTTGAGGTCCCCAGATGCCAGAAACACTATTCGTTCAAATTTATATATATGTATATATATATATATATATATATGTGTCTGTGAATGCGATAACTTGAGTAAAAAACGTCCGATTTCGATGAAAATTGGCTCAAATGTGTAAAGTGACATTCATGACTTTAAGTTCGAAAACCAGAAAAATCGGACCATGGGTATGGGGGTTTTAAATTGTCCAAAAATCAGTTTTTTGCATTTTTCCCTTCAAAATTTTTAAAAAACTTAATTTTGGTTTTGATCATGTTATAGAGCTTAAAAAAACAAATAATATAGTATTTTGAATTATTAACCTAGGTTAAGTGGTTGCGGAGAAAATCCAAAAAACCTTCTCATAAAATCTCCTATGTTAATCTTATGAGAAAACAGTTTTTAGCTTTTTCTCAGTTTATTTTAATATAAACTTCATATTTACTTTTACCAATCTGTTCAGTTCCACAAAACAATCATTTTGGTGTTTAAATTGTGATTCTACGCCCAACCGTTGCAGAGATATTCAAAGTGCTAAACACAGTACGTTGTCCAATGTTATCCTTATGGAGAATAAATAAAATTTGATATCTCGATTATTTGTAAATGTATATTGATGAAACTTGGTATGTGGCTTCACGTGGTACTGGTATATTGATATTTGCACAAACAGTTGATTTTTTGTTGATTATCCCAGTAGCAGCAAACCTGCATACTAAGCCCTAATGTTATTCTTAAGGAGAATAAGTAACGTTTTATATCTTCCTTAATTATGAACATAAATTAATAAAACTTAGTATGTAGCTTCACCTGGTTGAGTTATATTGATAATTGCATAAAACACATATTTTGTGTTCCTTGTTGCAGCAAACCTGCGTACTCAGCCCTAATGTTATTCTTATGGAGAATAAATAAAATGCTATAGATCACTTATTTATTAATATATTTTTATGAAACATGGTAAGTGGCTTTATGTGGTAGTGAGAAACATGTGCATGCATTGGAAATTCGCTGAGTACGCAGGTTTGCTGCGACGGGGGTATTAATTATAAGAGCAGTGGCGAAAAAGTATTCTTTGTCTAAATCGACCATAAGTGATCATGTCCGTGGGAAATATAATGGGCCCCTTGTTTCTAACTGTATTTTAAACGTCTTTTCCCCTAATGGTTCTTTGTTTAGTTTCATTTTAGTTGCAAAGAATAAACAGCTGAAACGTGACGTAAAAATACCCTTTTTCATCCCCAACCCATAACAATTTTGTATTTATTTCACTTTTAAGCCTTTGATTGGTGCAAAGGCATCTGCAGACCTCAAAACACCATCCAACTATGGGAAGAAGAGATTACTTTATACGTTATAACGTTAGTTAGGTGGATGTCCGGTTCAAGACCGTATGTGGAGGTTAACCCGGACACTTTTATTTATTTTTAGCGAATTTACCCTTTAGGGATTAGCAAATTTCTCCTATAGAGAAGAAGCTAATACCGTAGTCGTCATGGTAAGATCTAGGGCCGGGACCATGATAACTTTTCATTTTGAGGTCCCCAGATGCCAAAAAACACCATTCTTTCAAAACTGTATATATATATATTTGTCCGTGAGCACGATAACTCTAGTAAAAATAGTCCGATTTTGACGAAATTTGGGATAATTGTTTAAAGCAGCATTTATGACTTTAATTTCAAAAACCAGACAGATCGACCTATCCGAAGGGGTATTTTTTTTGGGGGGGGTTTTACCCTAAAAATAAGTTTTTTTTAGTTTTTTACAAATAATCGTTGAAAAAGTCAAATTTTAGTTTTTCCATTGGAATCAGCTTAAAAACACGCACAATTTGGTGTTTTTATCATTGCTCTACGTCAAATGGTTACAGAGATATTGAAAGTGCTAAAGACAGTACGTTGTCTGATTTTATTCTTATGGAGAATAAGAAAAATTGTATATCTCGCTTATTTATGAACTTTCCTGATGAAACTTGGTATATTGCTTCATATCGTTGTGGGATATTGATATTTGCACTAAGAAACATTTTTCGGCTGATAGTTCCCGTAGCAGCAAACCTACGTACTCAGCTTCCATGTTATTCTTATGGAGAATAAGTAACGTGTTATCTCCCTTAATTATGAACATAAATTAATAAAATTTGGTATGTGGCTTTTCGTTCTTCAGTTATATTGATAAAACCCCATTTTTTTGGTTACTTGCTTCAGCAACCCTGCATACTCAGCCGCCATGTTATTCTTATGGAGAATAATTAAAATGTCATAAATCGTTTATTTAAAAATGTATATTGATGACACTTGATATTTGGCTTTATGTGGTATTAAGGTACATATATATATATGTGCTTTGGAAATTCTCTGAGTACGCAGGTTGGCTGCTACGGGGGTATTTATTTTTGTTATAATAACATCCAACATAATAATATATAAGTTAGGCTAAAGGTAAATGGATATTGTAAATAGTACAAACACTTTAAAATGGTCTGGTTTTTATTGGTGACAACGTTAATGGGAAGGCACTATAACCTAAAAATAGTAAAAAAGTGTCCTGCCTGTTTTACGGTAGGCCTAACTGAAACCTAAATAACCTAAACCTTAATAGGCCTAACTGAAACCATAACCGAATAACCTAAATAATCGTTATACCCTATCGAACAATTTCATTCGGTTTTTTATATCGTTCCACTTATGAAAGTCTACCCTGGTTTCGGTTTTTTAGATTTCAGTTATATTCGATCTCAAAAGATATTGTCTTATAATTTGTCCAGCTAACAAATGTTGATTCCACTAATCATGTTTTTCATCTTAAACATGTTTTGTCGGGAACAACCATTGTAAGGGAATTATGGAAATCACACTAAGCACTGATAAGAATATCCGGTCTTGTCTCCCAATTATGTGTTATGGTTTGAGCAAATTTGAGGAGCCGTTAGAACAAAACATTTTCTCAATAAGAATAACATGGCGGCTTTTTATGCCACTGGGGCAGAGTCCTGAGGTCTTGAGGAAAAACAAAAAAGTACCTACTGCAATTTGTTTATCCTCTACAACATTATGGTCCGGAGCAGTTTTGAGTAGGCGTTTTCAAAATCCCCTGGGACATACACGCAAATGCACAACCATTACATTATAAGTATAGATTTTTCTCAATACAAAATACTTTTAGCTCCCGAAACAGCCCGATTAACATTAAAAAAAAATTCTTTACGTAAATCTATTAGCAAAAACTACTGTGCCAATTTTAACTGTTTTTGTATTAAATTAAAGGTTTTGGCCTGCAGTTTGTCATAATTACATTTCTTTTCTTTTTAGGTGTTTTTTAACGCACAATGTTGGCGTTTATTATTCCCATAACAAATATTGTTCAACTTTCAATAAATCACTTTCGGTACATTACTAGCAAAATCTATTAAATATAATGCATATATAGGTTATAATAGCTTAACCTATTTAACTTAAAATATGTTTTGACATACACTAATGTCATCAATATCTTTGTTTAGTTTAGATGTGTTGTTTCTAATAATAAATTAATTTTAATTTTTTGCTCTCATAAGAGCACATGTTCAAATATCAACAACATTTCTTTTGTAAATCCACTAACAAAAACTAAAGGACCGATTTAAATAGTTTTGATCTGAAATTGAAGCTCCTGTCCTATAGAGATTGGTACTTTCATTTCCAGAAAACATGTTTTTCTCAGTGAAAAATTACTTTTCATGTTTAACAAGTAAAAGAGATGCTCCTGTTTAACATTTTGATTAAATTTAGTTGAACTATTTACCAGAAATTGGAATTATATATGTGTTAATGGACTGTGCAGGACTTGTCCTTCCAGGCCGATTATGAAATTTGTTTACTAAGTTTTCTCTAACTTTTTGCTTATGTGTGAACTAATACAATATATTTTAAAAATGGAAGGAAACGTCGTTCCTATCTTGTATAATAAATTTTGTTTCCCCCCACCTACTTCGTAAAGTCAAATTTTACTCCTTGTATTGAAGGAGTATAGTGCTACTTTGTCTCCCGGAACAGAATCAGCTGACATTTCGCTGCACAGTCGTTGTCCTGTCCTAATGTCATTGAATTTGTTTTATTTCAAATACTCGTTCATTTTCAAGATAAGCATGTTCGCTTCGCTCACTCGCTTCCCGGATTAGCTCATGCGCTATGCTCACTTGAATATAAAAAAAAGAGTTTGAGTTGCCATTCAAGTACTCTTTTTATTTCCAAAATGAGAGTTTCCATTCAAGTAGCTTTTTATTTCTATAATCAACATATGTATATGCCTTTCAAGTATGTTTACAGCTGCTTGGTGTAACTAACTGAACTTAGATAAAATCAATAGGAACTTTGAAGGCCTGTGGGGCAGACCTCTTAGGTCGGATTAAAAATTGTCTTTTATAAGAACCTTGTCCTGACATAAACGAACTCAACAAGAAATAGTTATTCAATTTGGTCCACTAATTCTCAAGTAATGGCGTGACCAAGGGAAATAGGGATCCATTTCAGCGAATTTCCCATATAGGGAAGAAGCTATTACCGTAGTCGGCATGGCAAGACCTAGGCCCATGACCATGATAACTTTTCATTTTGAGGTCCCCAGATGCCAAAAACACCATTCTTTCAAAAACTGTATTTATATATATATATGTGTGTGTGTGTGTCCGTGAGCACGATAACTGTCGTAAAATTCATCTGATTTTGACAAAATTTGGTATAAACGTGTAAAGCAGCATTTATGACTTTAAGTTCGAAAACCAGATGGATCGACCTATCCGAAGAGGTATTTGGGGGGGGGTTTGTATCCCAAAAGTGGGTTTTTTGAGCTTTTTACATATAATTGTTGAAAAAGTCAAATTTTAGTTTTTTTTTCATTGGAATCAGCTTAGAAAGACGCACAATTTAGTGTTTTGATCATTGCTCTACGTCAAATGGTTCCAGAGATATCGAAAGTGCTAAACCCAGTATGTTGTCCAAAGTTATTCTTACGGAGAATAAGATAAATTGTATATCTCGCTTATTTATATACTTTTGCTGATGAAACTTGGTATATTACTTCATATCGTTGTGGTCTATTGATATTTGCACTAAAAACCATTTTTCGGCCGATAGTTCCTGTAGCAGCAAACCTGTGTACTCAGTCCCATGTTATTCTTATGGAGAATAAGTAACATGTTATCTCCCTTAATTATGAACATAAATTATTCACATTTGGTATGTGGCTTTACCTACTTGAGTTATATTGATATTTGTGTAAAACCCCATTTTTGGAGTTCCTTGCTTCAGCAAACCTGCACACTCAGCCGCCATGTTATTCTTATGGAGAATAATTAAAATGTCATAAATAGTTTATTTATGAATGTATATTGATGAAACTTGATATGTGGCTTTATGTGGCATTAAGATACATATATATGCATATTTATGCATTGTAAATTTGCTGAGTACGCAGGTTTGCTGCTACGGGGGTATTTATATATTAAGATGTATACAAAATCTTGGACCTTGACACAATGACTCGTGGATTCTAAGAAGTTGGTCAAAGAGTTTTAATTTCTTCCTAGATTATATTTAACATAAGATACTACTTTTCTTTTCTTTTTAAAATGAGGCAATTTATTCTTCTTAAAAACAAATTGAATGATTTCAGCCTTATTGCTTTTTAAGTTCTGCATTTATAGGTTGCCTATGTATTTGAACAACCGTATCAAGCTACAATAACAATGGGAGGCCTGGGGGGCACAGCCCCCCTCCCCCCAGTAAGGTTAATGTGTTACATTAAAACCTCTGGATTAGAGTTTAAAATATTTAGGCATTCAAAACCAATTGACTGATTTTAAATTGATTGTTCATCAAGTTCTGAGATTTTTACAGCAATATTAAGCTACAATAAAATAAATATCCTGATGGGTCCTCCAGTGGAACCAAAGTGTAAATAACTACTTTTAAACCACGTGCTCTCACTGATTGGGGACCTTTATTGCCGCCAACATATTATATTTTATCAAAATCTTCAGCTAATATTATTATGAGGGCCTAGATGATACAGCCCTCAGTGAGACTGAGGGGTGAGTAACTACTTCATATGCACTTTGTCTGACTGATTGACAGATTTCAGGCCTCATTGTTTGTCATGTTCTGGATTTGTATGTCATTGTCAAGCTGCAGTTATAATGGAGGGCCCATGAGGTATATTGTCAATTGAAACATTTTTTTTGTATTTTACGCGATCACTCAATCCTTATACGCGATATAAGAGCGTACTCCTAGTTTAGAGAGTTCGGTGTTTAGAGATGTTTAACCTATTAAATATAATTCGGTGTTTTGGATAGTATTTACTGCTATCAACCATTGCTAGTATTAACTATTATTATCTTGACTGTTTGTAAATAATGTTATCACAATTTAAAGATTTTCAAAAGTATTTAATTTACATAAATATATCTTAAATGACATTAAAACACAATATTGTAGTATTCAAATGTTGATAAACCTTTATTATATTCGTTATATTCAATTTATTGAATCCCTTTGTTTTAACCGTGGTTTTGGGTTATCCGTGACCTTCCAACCGGTCGCTCCAATCGGAAGTTGACTGTACCCCATGCAGAAAACCTGCATACTCAGCAAATTTAAAATGGTACTTCACTAAGTCATGAAGACACTTAGCAACTTTCATCAAAGCATATTCATAAACAAGCGAGATAAATGGCTTTTTATTTATTCTCCATAAGAAAAACATTATAGGACTGAGTATACAGGTTTGCTGCATTAACCCATTAAGGAAGCAATTATTTTGGTCTCTGCAGGACTGGTGGCAGCAATTAATTTATAATATAACGCAGGGTTTTGGTTAAAACTCTATAACTTCATTAATTTTTAATATAAACTGATGAAACTTTCACCATTTATTAGGGAAATTGTTGTTCTATGTTATACAAACATTTTTAAAGGACTAATATTACCCAAAAAAAGTTTTGTACCAATAAAAAAAAAAAAAAAATTGAAAATCAATTTTTAAAAGTAATTACTTTTTTATGTATATTTTATTTTTTTACAAAGAGTTTCAATGCTGATATCTAATGTTTATACCTAACTTTACATGGAAAAAAATATTAGTACCATATATTTGATAGTAACAGAAATATAAAGAAATTACAAAAGTACTTACCATACATTTGTTGGCGGTTCTCACAAAAAATCATTACATTTCCATAGCAACAAAGCAAAAACATACGAATATTAACTAAAAGTTTACTTCACTTCACTAATATGTACACTATTTATGTTCACTTTTCCTTTTAGTATTTAAGTTGAGTGTGGAAGGCCTTGAAACAATGAAACAATTTTCAAGGTGCAGAGGGACGTCGCACTGCTCGCACAGCCTCTGGTCTCAGCCCTTTTCTTGTGTGAGGTGCAAACTTTGCAGGCTCTTGCAGGGAACTTTTTGCAAGCAGTAGGTGGAATCTGCTTAGGGAAATGTGCCCATTGCTTGCATTGCAGCCGAAGAGGAGAGGGCGCGAGTGGAGCTCGACCTGGTGTAGCGCGTGCAGGAAGAGTCACGGACTCCAAAATCTGTTTGACTAAATTGAGTCTGAAGTCTGTAAAGCGCATCTTCTTAATTTTCTTCACTTTCTTGAAGACAACAAAAGCATTATATATTGTCATGTCAATTAAATAAAAGAAAATCTTTTTGTAGGCTTTGACAGATCTTCGCATAATAGGGAAACATGACAAAACTTGGTCCTGTCGATCCACTCCTAACATTCCCTTGTTATATTCAATGACACACTGTGGTTTCCTTACTTCCACTAGTTTCTCACCTATTCTGGATACTTTTGAAACTTTCATGTCAATATCTGTATGCATTGTAGATAGCATGTGCACATTCTTTCGGTCTAACCATTTGATTGCGAGGACACCGCGGCCAGAACGTTTTACAGCCTCCCCTATTTCCAACTGTGTCTCTTTGAAGACGCGAGGCATACATTTTCTATCAATAATGGCTGTGCCTGCTGCATGAAGATCTTTGTCAACTAGTTTTGTGTACAGAAGAGGCGAAGAGTACCAATTATCTAAATACACTGTATGGCCAACTCCAAAAAAAGGTTCCATAAGGTCCAAAACTACTGACTCGCTTGCCAAAAGATCATCTTTTTTGTCGTCCCCTAGATAGATTTTGAAGACAAAACAGTAACCTGATGATGATTCGCAGACCTTATAGATCTTGACCCCAAACCTAGCCCTTTTCTTTGGGTTGTACTGTATTATACGTAGCCTAGCTCTCAATTTCAGAAGACTTTCATCAAGCGCAAGGTTTTGTTCTGGTTCGACAGTGTGTAGGAACTTTGTTTCCAAATACCTTATGATAGGCCTAATTTTTATTAGCTTGTCGGACCCATCGGTAGCTTCAAATTCTTCATCATGGAAGTGTAAGAATCTGGATATTGATGTAAATCTTTCAAAAGACATAGTCTCTGTATAAATCTTTGTCTCTATAATTTTTCGGTGAGTCCAGTATTTCTTTAGGTCTGGTTTTTTCACTTGGCCCATGTTGATATATAATGCAAAGTATGCTTTCAACTCATCAATTGTTACTTCATTCCATTTGTCATCAGATTTTAGTTTTTTTCTTCCAGGGTCATTTAGTATTTTTCTTGCGTAGTCGTTGGTTTCAGTGCATATTGTCTCCCAAAACTCATTGCCCAAAAATTCAACAAAACAATCTAACTCACTAGGATTATTTCCTAGTCTACGCAGTGTATGTGAATTTACGCCAGGCACCCCACGAAATCTAATCTGCTTGGGTACATTAGGCTGATCTAACCAAGGCCAGTCACTATCAACAAACTTTTTGGGTTTAGATTTATTTGTTGTTGCTGTTTTACTTTTATTGGGGTTTACTACTTTTTTAGTTGGCTTTTTTTGCTTATTTAGTCTCTTTACATTTTTTTTAGTGTTCAAATTCACACCTGAGGTACTAGACCTAACACCTAAATCAAAATCTGTACTCGAGGTACTAGGACCAACAACAAAATCTGGATCAGGCATAGGCCTACTCTCAACCTCCATTGGAGTTGGACTGTTTCTAGCCTCAACAGGAAACTCAACAGACTCTGGAAAAGCAAAGTCCAGAGTTGTGGGCAATTCTGACAGATTATCAGATGGGCTAGGCATAGAAGAAATACTAAAATTACCTTCCCTGTCTTCATTATCAGAGGGTAGTTCAACCTCGTCATCTTCACTGTCATTTCTCGGCGACTGCACAAACAAATCCTCAAAATTAAAATAGTGATCCTTAGGTTTTGCAATTATTTCATCAATGCTTTCATTGCTGTCACTGTCAAAATCACTTTCACTTCCACTGTCTAATAAAAAACGATCGACTTCCGAATCACGTAAGTTCTTACGAGTCATTTTTCAAGGATGTAAACAAACACATAACAACAACAGAACAGACGACTCACGAGTTACCGCACAGCTGGAGCTGACAACTCACAACAAATGTCAACAAACAATGACGTAAATTGAAGGTTAGGCAACTAAACATTAGTACAGCTGTACGTATAAATACCGGGTGAATGCATGCCAACGGTATCTGTTGGATATCTGGCGAACTACGTGAACAAATCAAGGTCAAAGTCTGACAACGTAACCAGCGCGTGTGTCGGCGTCCGGGTCGGGGGGCAGACCACGTAACCAGCACGTGAGTCTGCGCGAATGGGTTAAGGACCACAAACATCTGATTTTTATGCAAATACCAATGGATCACCACTAGATGAAGCAACATACCAAGTTTTAGCGAATTTCCCCTATAGGGAAGAAGCTATTACCGTAGTCGGCATGGTAAGACCTAGGCCCGGGACCATGATAACTTTTCGTTTTGAGGTCCCCAGACCCCAAAAACACCATTCGTTCGATACTGTATGTATATATATATATATATATGTGTCCGTGAGCACGATAACTCTCGTAAATATGATCCGATTTTGACGAAATTTGGTATAAACATGTAAAGTAGCATTTATGACTTTAAGTTCGAAAACCAGACAGATCGACTTATCCGAAGGGGTATTTTGGGGGGGTTTTGTACCCCAAAGATGTTTTTTTTTAGTTTTTTACATATAATTTTTTAAAAAGTCAAATTTTAGTTTTAACCATTCGATTCAGCCTAAAAAAACACACAATTTGGTATTTCGATCATTCCTCTACGTCAATTGGTTACCGAGATATTGAAAGTGCTAAACACAGTACGTTGTCTAATGTTATTCTTATGGAGGAAAAGAAATTTTTTTATCTTGCTTATTTATGAACGTATACTGACGAAACTTGGTATACAGCTTCATCTCGTTTAGGTCTATTGATATTTGCTCCAAAAAATCTTTTTTGCATAATTCTCCCGTAGCAGCAAACCTGCGTACTCAGCTCCGATGTTATTCTTATGGATAATAATTAAATGCTCTGTCTCCCTTAATTATGAACATAAATTAATAATACCCCCGTAGCAGCAAACCTGCGTACTCAGCGAATTTCCAATGCATATATATGTATCTTAATACCACATAAAGCCACATATCAAGTTTCATCAATATACATTCATAAATAAACGATTTATGACATTTTAATTATTCTCCATAAGAATAACATGGCGGCTGAGTATGCAGGTTTGCTGAAGCAAGGAACACAAAAAAATGGGGTTTTATACAAATATCAATATAACTCATGTAGGTAAAGCCACATACCAAATTTCATTAATTTATTTTCATAATTTAAGGGAGATAACACGTTACTTATTCTCCATAAGAATAACATGGGGCTAAGTACGCAGGTTTGCTGCTACGGGAGCCTTTGGTAAAAAATTTTGTTTGAGAAAATATCAATGGTCCATAACCAGATGAAGCCGTATACCAAGTTTCGTCAGTATACAAATATATAAAAATATAATATATATATACAAATATATAAATAAGCGAGATATAAAATTTTTATTTTCCTCCATAAGAATAACATTAGACAACGTACTGTGTTTAGCACTTTCAATATCTCGGTAACCAATTGACGTAGAGAAATGATCAAAATACCAAATTGTGTGTTTTTTTAAGCTGAATCCAATTGGGAAAACTAAAATTTGACTATTTCCAAAATCATACGTAAAAAATTCGAAAAACCCATTTTTGGGGTACAAAACCCCCCAAAATACCCCTTCGGATACAGCGATCTGGCTGGTTTTCGAACTTAATGTCATAAATGTTGCTTTACACGTTTATACCAAATTTCATCAAAATCGGACAATTTTTACGAGAGTTATCGTGCTCACGGACATACATATATATATATATATATATATATATATATATATATATATATATATATATATATATATATATATAGTTTCGAACGAATGGTGTTTTTGGGGTCTGGGGACTGGGGAAATTCGCTAAAAACTGGTATACGACTTCAACTAGTTGAGTTATATTGATATTAGCATAAAAACCCATTGTTGTGTTCCTTGTTGCAGCAAACCTGCGTACTCAGCCCCAATGTTATTCTTATGGAGAATAATTAAAATTGTATTTATCGCTTATTTGTGAATATATTTTTATGAATCTTGGTAAGTGGCTTTATGTAGTATTAAGACATTTATATCTCCATTGGAAATTCGCTGAGTATGCAGGTTTGCTGCGACGGGGGTATTACCAATTTATGATCATAAACAAGCAAGATATCACATGTTTTTTATTCTCCATAAGAATAACATTATAGCTGCTGAGTACGCAGGTTTGCTGCCATAAGGACCACAAAAAATGGGTTTAGTATGCAAATATCAGTAAACCCCAACCATATGAAGCCACATACCAAGTTTCATTTATATATTCATTAATAAGCGAGATATCAAATGTTCTTATTCTCCATATTAACATTGGACAACGTACTGTGTTAAGCACTTTCAATATCTCGGTAACCAATTGACGTAGAGCAATGATCAAAATACCAAATGTTTTAAGCTGAATCCAATAGTGTAAACTCAAGTTTAGCATTAAAAATAATAATGAGTAAAAGGTTCAAAATACCCATTTTTGGGGCACAAAACCCCGCTTCTTCTAATGGTGCGATCTGTCTTGTTTTCTAACTCATGAAAATAGATACGTGCCAAATTTCAATAAGATCGGACCATTTTTACAAAAGTTATCGTGCCTACGGACACACACATATATATATATATTTATGAATTTTCAACTAATGGTGTTTTTGGCATCTGGGGGCCTCAAAACGATAAGTTATCAAGGTCCCGGGCCTAGGGGGCCATACACATATTACGTAACACACTTAAAGGGAGGGAAGGTGTATGGCGTAGCGTTGTGCTGCGTTATGTGGGGGAGGGGGAGTTGGATCAATGTTATGTAACTCACAAACATTAACCCTAAGAGCTGGTGCACTCCCGTTCTGTTGAGATAGTGACAGTTTATATTGTTGTTTATATTATTAGTAACAGTCTTGTTTGTATACATTTTGCTTTGAAAAAAGTTATTAACAAATATTGTTAAAGTCTTTTAAAGTTTAATGATTCACTGAAATCCATATTCTAAATTGCTAATATAACGTTGTTTAAAAAGGTTAAGTTGTTTTAAAGCCTTCTACGATTGAATTACGTAACACATTGGAAGGGTGGGGGGGGTATGGTCATGCGTTACACGGCGCATTTCATGGGGGAGGGAGGGGGTCTGAAATGACAAAAAAAATTCGTAACGTAATATGTGTATGGTCCCTAGGTCTTACCATGCCACCTACGGTAATAGCTTCCTCCCTATACGGGAAATTCGCTAAAATCAAAATCATTCAAGCAAATCAATCTTATAGGTTCATAACCGAAAAAACTAGAACTAGGTACTCTTAAATAAATAGGGCGCTTTGCATATATTATGTTTTAACCCAATCAAAAAAATTACTTTAAACCAAGGAATTTTTAACGCTAGTACTCAAATAAACGCGGAAAAGGAAACTGAACATCTTACACTGAATTTAACCTACCTGCTTGTTCAATTATGAATATCCCATAGTCGATCTGTTGCCGTTGCAGCATGGGGTGAAGATTGCGCAGCAAGATGTACAAATGTGGCTCGCGGTTGCGGTATGGCACTATGATAGCAACGTGGTCACGCGCCGTACAATTGCGTGGCTGCCACTGTCCGCCGGGCCGCAGGTCTCGGAACATACGAGCAAGGTCTTCGGCTGGCATCATCTCCTTCATCACTTTCATCGGCCCGACTGCAACACACACAATCAATCAAGTCCTTTAAACCTTTGACAAATTATCACCTAAAGTATATTTTTTTAGAAAATTAACACACCATATTAATTAAAAATACAGGAAAACTAATTCAATTTGGGAACGAACATAAATATGTTAACGTGTTTTTCCCTCTCAGCTCTGCATCAAAGCTCACTCCTCGCTAACGAAACTGACCCGCCATCTTTTTTACCTATGTGGTTCAGCAGGGAACTTAAGGAACTTGTTATATTGAAGAAGACTTTGCAAGTACGACATAAGAGGTCTCTGAATGACTCTGATTACTTTGCCTTTTTGTCGAGTGTGTGATCAGTGCAAGAATCTCCCCAAGGAATGTCAGATTAGATATGTGAATTGTGTTGACGCTGCAATCACATTTAATGTCGAGATATCTTAAAATTTTATAAAAAATCTTAACCATCACTCATCTTTGCCCTGTTCTCTTAATTTCAGAGAAACTGAAATATTACAGTCCAAGCAGATGTGTGAGCCATTTGGATTGGACTTCGGCTCCATATACACACCAGCCACCATTGAACCCTCACATCAACTTGATTATCGGACTCTTTTTACCCTCTCGAATTCCTCTGTAACTCTCAATGTCATTAATAACAAAACCAAGTCCCTTAATTTATTCAACATTATAATGGCCCTAATGGAAAAACCTCTGAAGCATGAAAATATTATTTTAGTCTGAATTTATTTATTTTAGAGGAAATGGAAGGATGCCAAAAAGAAGGAATTTGTCACACCTATCCATAAATCAGGTGATCTTCAGGTTTTGACCACTGCCCGATAGTCATCCAGTCTGCATTAAGCAAGGTGTTTGAGGGATTGGTTTTGAATATTTTGGACATCGAGAGAATGCTTTAAGCAGAAGGCGCCAAGTTGATGATGACTGCTACATTGATTTCAGCAAGGCTGCCGACAATATAAGTCATTGCCATCTCCTGGCCAAGTTGGAAGGTAATGGAATCATCAGGACACTGCTTCATTGGTTCCAGAGTTATCTTGAAAACCGAAAGACCTGTCTGCCCACAACTAATCTACTGAATCTACAAGCCTTCTGTTTGGCCTGGGACCCTCGAAATTGGACTATAGGATATTGGTAATTTCTTATTTTTAATTATGTTTCAGCACATTTTGGTGCAAATTTTACCATTTTTGTTGTTTGCCTTCCTAACAATATGAGATTTCTAAGTTATAACATAATTCAAATTTTGTTATTCATTAAACACTTTTTCTCGGTTGCTACTGTAATACTTCTTACCGACTCCAACTTTTCTTACCTCAGAGGAAGAATATAGGTACAATAATCTCAATAGATGGATTAAAATATCATATAAGAACTAGAAACTTAATAGTAATTATTTTACCTAAATTAGGAGGCACAGGTGGACAAAGTGGTAGTGGTCCTTTGGGCTCATCCAACATCTAAAACAAACAAACAAAAATAAATCTATGAAAAACTAAGGAAAATACAAAAACTTGATTATTACAGTAGAGTCTCAATAAAGTCCATGTTGGAGGCTGTCTAATTAGAGACATTCTGAGTTCCCAGGGCTGTGTTTAGACAATGTACAAGTACGAACTAATAATTTTGATTTTATTTACTCAAATAATTTTCAAGAATAATTAATATTTTTCACCACTCTATCATGCCAGGAAGTTGGAGAATTTGTGATGAGTGAGGGCTTTGCCTTTTATGTATAGGTTACATAAATAAAACGTAAAACCAAGAAACTTTCAATCATATAATATTTAAAGAATGGATAGACAGAATTTTTAACAATAATATAATTTAGATGATCTTTATAAGGTCATGTGACCCTGTCTTGTCCGACTATTCCACCAATAAAATTATTTCTACACTTTATGAAGTATTTTTGAAACAAATAGTTTGAAAAATTCTTTATTTGTGTCACAGTAATGTCATTGATTAGACAATATAGAACAAGATAGAATAATAACAAAGGTTTGGATTTACGTGAACTCAAACACTAATCTCTGATACCGTCTTCTGTATATCTCATTACAGCATCAGTGTTGTAGATCAGTACGTCAGTGTTTAAGATCCTTAAGTAATAGAAAAATATTTGTTTAAAAAATAATAATTAGTAAACCAAACAAAACTGTAGAGATGTGCGAGTACAGGTTTTTTAAGTCGAGTCGAGTAAATGGCAAAAGATTTGAATCTCGAGTTCGAGTCGAGTATACAAATAAAAAAAACACATAGGTCGACTTGAATTGGATCAAAACAGTGTATAGGGTTTCATTTGTAAATTTTGTTATTAAAATATACTTTTCTAGTCACTATGACCTGAAAATAACAATAATAAGTAAAATACATGGATTCCTGCTTCATTAGAAAAAGGTAAGCACATTTATCTGAAAATAAATCATACCAAAGTAATTGCATAACATTTTGCCATGAAGATAAAATACTTTTAATCTGTAGGTATTAAGGTTGTTATATGGTATTAATTAACAGTTTCATTAAAAAATAATCTCAGTTTTTTATTTTATTCCCTCCTTGTTATTTATCCTATGTTTTGTATATTATGTTTAGGCCTAAGCTTCATCTTTCAACGAATGTATAATATAAAATTACATCTAGGCCTATAAGTTAAAATAAACTTTATTTTAAAATTTAAAAGGCCAATTACATGGCAAAATATTAGCCTACTTACTTACCACACAAAATGTATTTAATCATTTACATATCTTAGCATTTTTAACACTAATAGTCCTAATAAGAACAATCAGTTAGTAACAACATGAAGATATGTTTGAAAGTGCCTGGCAAATAAATTGATGAAATTGAAACTATGTCTTAAATAGAGTTTTAAAATATTACAAATTATTTAAAAAATCGTTAATGAAACTTAAACAAGGCCAAAACAAATCACTTGTCTTTAAAAACAACTCAATGCCAAAGGACAGTTGAGCCTAAAATTAATGGATTGACTCAATTTCAATTATTATGGAACAAAAAACAACCACAAACTTCTTATGCTTACCTATTAGATTTCATTACAGATATGTTTTTGATATTTTACTTTAAAAAATGACAAGGTTAGGTTAACCTAAAAGTGGACTATACAGACAGTGTTGATACAACTCAATCTGAAGGTCCTGGTAAATCCTTCATTTTGGTGTAAAGAGTAACACAAATTTATAAGCCACAATTTTATTATTTATTAATAAAACACTAAAATCCACATCACATCTCTTTAACACTTCAAATGCGTTCACACTCAATTTGAATTTACAGATGACACGCGGCCGCTGACGACTCTCGGTAGCACGGGTAAACGGCGGGAGTAAACTCGCTCGAAACTTACGAGTTTCAGTAAAACCTCGAGTTTCAGTGCCGAACTCGGCTCAACTCGAAATTTCGAGTACTCGCACATCTCTACAAAACTGTAATATGTTTTTATAAGAGTGTTTTAGGAATATGTTGTGAAGTTTCTAATCTTAACTTTGAGCATAACTGACATAACACCAACAAAATATCAATTTCTGTCAGTCTCAGAGACCAAGGTCTTTATAGGTGCTAGTCAGCTGGTGAAGCCTGTTCATTTGTTTCCTATCTTTGTGGTGTAGTTTCATGAAGGCATATTATTTAGGGAAATACTGGGTAGTTTAAATGAATAATCCTGTTAAGTTGTCAAATCCAGAGATATACTTTGTTTAGAATACGTTTAGAAAAAATACTGTGAATCGTTAGTTTTCAACACAGTTTAACACGTTGAGTGCTACGCGCAGGAATTCCAATTCAGGTTTTCCCGTGTTTTGTCTCACATAAACAAATTGCATCAGTCTGCCTGTAGCACTGAGTCGGGAACCTCGATTGAGGTGTAGCATTGTATATCGAAGAGAGGTTAGTTTTTTTGCAGTTTTAGTTTCGAAGTGGCGCCCTCTGTGTATGTGTGTGTGTAATGTATGTAATGTCAGCTTCTGGGATAAATTCTATTATTTTCCTTTAGCAGTCAACGTGTTAATGAATAACTTATTCCCATGCACTAAATTCAACCCAAAATTTCAGGACCATATATTTACAACCACCTGTGTTTCTGATGAGTTTGCGTTGACCCTGTCACTCCCGTTCATCATATGTCCGGGGAACACGTAGATGTGGTTCTTGGCCAAGAGCGAGGAATTGAAAATGAAGAGAGGTTCGATCCAGCGAGATTCAAAGAACGTCGTGTAAGAATACTGCAGCACTATCAGCACCACTACCACCACTGCCAGGATCTTCACCACCCTAGGAGATGCGAAACTCATCTTGCAGATCCTGAAACATTACGGTAATGTTAATTAAACTTCAAATATGACTACGTTAGCCCAGCCACGGTGGCACTAGTAACCCTCATAGACTCATAATTAATGGGTCGGGGTGAAAAAAACTATATTGTTGGTATCACTGTACCTTTTTAGTGAATTTCCTTTGGAAAATGAACTATTAGCATGTTTAAACATTTTACGACCAGGTGGACTCATCTCACGAGGTCAAAATAAAACAACGGTTTGTTGTGTTTACTACGTAGTTCTCAAATCTCTTCATCTTTCTTTTCAATTAGTTTTGTATTACTTTAAACGCACTGACAACTTGTTCGTGTTGTCTTTCGATCTCACGTTTCTCTTCAACATGGTGAGCAATTTCTTTGTCTATTTCAGCCCTTGGCTTGTCTTGTAACTTACCTAATCTGTTTGCCTCTTCCACTATCAAAGATATACAGTAGCCAGATTCCGGCGGTAGTTCAAATGAACTCTTTTTTTCCCCCTAATAGGGTTCAACAGGATGGCATTGTCGAATCTCTCTCTCTTTTTATCTGCCTCCTGCACTTATTCTGTAAATACTTTAACATTTTCTTAACGAAATCACTCTTGCATTTTTTCAATTTGTCTCTCTTCGATGTTATATCTGTTGGAGAGTTGTCAACATCATCCTTATTAACTATATGAATTATCATATGCCATGTTATTTGTTTATATTAACACATGTTTTGATTTTATAATAATAAGTGTTGTGTGTATTGAGGGAATGAATAAAAGAGTATTTATTTCAATTTTATCAGATTATGAGACTTAAGTATTTGTAAAGAAATGAGTAAAGCAAGTTATAACATAGAACTTTTAACAAGAGAAAACTATGATACATGGAGAATGCAAATGGAAGCCATACTGGTGAAGAATGATTGTCTTGGATACGTTTTAGGAACCACTAAAAAGCCTTTGGATGAGAATGATGAAAAAGTAGCTTGGGAGATTGCTGATGCAAAAGCAAAAGCAGATATCATTTTGGCTATAAGCCCAAGTGAATTAAAACAAGTTAAAGGATGTAACACTTTACATCCTACCAAAGCTGATGTGTGGGAAAAATTGAAATGTATTTATGATTCCAGGGGACCAGCCAGAAAAGCATCTCTATTAAAAAAGCTAATTTTAGCAAAATTGTCTGCTAATTGTGATATAAGAGATCATATCAATGATTTTTTTGATGTTGTAGACAAGTTAAATGGGATGGAAATAGAGATAAACGACGACCTTTTAACAGTTATACTTTTATATTCCCTCTCAGACGATTTTGAAAATTTTCGAATTGCTATTGAAACAAGAGATATACTACCTTCTCCTCAAGTTCTGAAAATAAAAATATTAGAGGAGTGGGAAGCTAGGAAAGAACATAATAAGGAAGACGGTAGTAATGAAGCATTACTCGGAAAATTTCAGAGGAAAAGTGTTTTTCAGCCAAATTTCAGAGCTTTGAGTCATGTGTGTAAAGCAATTGGACACAAAGCAAGATTCTGCCCACAAGCAAGGAAAGAAGTGCAAAATTCAGCCGTTGCTAAAGAAGAACGTGCTGGTTTTCATTCTGCTGTAGAAGACACATGTTACATGGGAAATATGTTAAATAAGCAAGACATTCGGTGGTGTTTAGATAGTGGTTGCACTTCACATATGACTCATTTGTACAGTAAATTTGTCAACTGTCAGCCTGATATGGGTAGAAGCGTAAATCTTGCAAACAATTCATCAACAGATGCAAAAGGAATTGGCACAGTTAATTTTTTGGCTGACAATGGAAGAAAGACTCTGAATATAGATTTGTACAACACTCTGTATGTACCCGAATTACACACAAATCTCATGTCAGTTAGTAAAATTACAGATCATGGTTATCAAGTTATATTTAAACAAGATGTTGCTTTGATAATTGACCAAAATGGAGAAACAAAAGTTTGTGCTAACAGAATCAATGGACTTTATTATGTACATGAAGTTAATGAAGAAAGTCATGTAAGCAATGAGAAGTCAAGTTTGCTCTTATGGCACCAACGATTTGGACACTTGAATTTTAGAGACTTGAAGAGAATAATAAATTTAGAAATGGTGAAAGGTGTTAATGTAAAATCAACAGAAGGAATCCCACCATGTGAAGTATGTATCCTGGGAAAAATAACAAAAACACCATTTCCTAAAAGTGAAAGATCAACAGATATACTGGACATTGTTCATTCGGATCTATGTGGTCCAATGAAAACTGAGTCACTTGGAAAATCCCAGTATTTTATCACTTTCATTGATGACTGTTCCAGATGGGTCGAAGTGTATTTTTTGAAGAGGAAGAGTGATGCGTTAGAGGCATTCAAAACTTATAAGAATAAGGTAGAAAATTTTACTGGAAGAAAAATCAAGTTTCTTCAGACAGACAATGGAGGAGAGTTTAAAAACAGTGAGTTTAACGAGCTTTTAAATAACTGTGGGATTCAAAGAAGACTTACTTGTAGTGGCACACCTCAACAAAATGGAGTAGCAGAACGTATGAATCGAACTCTAAATGACATGGCCAAATGTTTACTAATTGAGGCAAATCTACCTCAAGTTTTTTGGGCGGAGGCAGTTGCAACAGCTGCTCATGTGAGAAATAGGTGCCCATCTGATGCAATTGATGGTGATTTACCATATCAGCGATGGATCGGGAACACTCCAAATGTTTCCTACTTCAAGAAATTTGGATGTAAAGGTTTCATACACAACCAAACAAACGACAAGTTCCAACAGAGAACAAAAGAAGGATTTTTTGTCGGGTATTCTGATGTTTCTAAAGGTTGGAGAATGTAGTTACCGGAAGAAAAGAAGATTATTGTGACAAGGGAAGTGTCTTTTTGCCCGTGTCCAGCACAAAATGCTAAAATTGATACCACAGTGTCTGTAGACCTTTTTCTTCGAGAGCAGGAAAAGTTCACTGAAAATAAAACAAAAGAAGCAGAACATCAACCTAGAAACATATTAGAGTGTTCATTAGAGGAAATAGAGGAGCCTGAAAATGGAACAAGGGAACCCTATATTGTGACTCAAGAAGGAAAGGCGTTTGAAAATATTGTAGCAGATCAGGAAATGGACGTAAATAAGAAAGGAGGTGTTGCACCCATTGTGAGGAAATCTGAAGCAGATCAGGAAATGGACGTAAATAAGAAAGGAGGTGTTACACCCATTGTGAGGAAATCTGAAAGAAGAACAAAAGGTATGCCACCACAAAGACTTTCATTGGTAGCTCAAGGAAACAAAATAAATGTAGGTGAACCAAAATCCTGGAATGAGATGGTTAAATTACCAGAATCTGAAAAAAATCGTTGGATTGTTGCAGCTAAAGAAGAAATGAATGCACTGCTGAATAATGATACGTGGTCACTTGTCGATTTGCCTGCAGGAAAAAAGACTGTTGGGTGTAAATGGGTATTTAAAACAAAGTATGGAGGTGATGGTACAGTTGAGCGTTATAAAGCCCGATTGGTAGCTAAGGGATACTCACAGAAGTATGGGGAAGACTATGATGAAGTTTTTGCTCCAGTGGTTAATTCAACAACTGTACGAATTTTATTGACTGTAGCAGCAACGAAAGATCTGACAGTGCATCATTTTGGTGTTAAGACAGCCTTTCTTAATGGGAAGTTACAAGAGGACATTTATATGGAACAAGCAGAAGGTTTTGTTACACCCGAAACAAAAGGAAAGGTTTACAAACTTAAAAAATCAATCTATGGATTAAAACAAGCAGCTCGAGCCTGGAATGATATGCTTAACACAACGATGCTAGATATTGGATTTGAAAGGAGTAATTCTGATCCTTGCTTATATATAAATAACTTAAGTGACAGCTGCACGTATGTAGTTATTCATGTTGATGATATATTATGTGTTGGTTCAGCAAAAAATGTAAAGGAAACTTTTGAGAAATTGACAATGAAATTTGAAATGAAAGATTTAGGAGTTGCTCGCAATTACTTGGGTGTCGAAATAGATAAAGTAGATGGAAACTACTACATCCACCAGAAAAGAAAAATTGAAAATATAATTATTGAATATGGGCTAGAAAATTGCAAACCAGCTAGAACACCAATGGAAGTAGGATTTCTTAACACAACATCAGCGTCACCATCTCTCCCAGATAACAAACAGTACAGGAAAGCTATAGGATCATTACTGTACCTTACTGTTACATCAAGACCTGATATATCTTCAGCTGTTAGCATACTGGCCAGGAGAGTTGAAAATCCAACTCAAAGTGATTGGAATACTGTAAAGCGTATTATCAGGTATCTCAAAAGTACAATTGATTCTAAACTTAAGTTGGGCACAGAAGAAGAAATAAAACTTTCATGTTACGTGGATGCTGATTGGGGGGGAGATTTAACAGACAGGAAGTCAATCAGCGGAATGGTTTATAAGATAGGAAATCATACTGTAAGCTGGATGAGCAAGAAACAGACTACAGTAGCTCTATCGTCTACAGAAGCAGAATTCATGGCAGCAAGTATTGCTACCCAAGAAGTAGTATGGATGAGACTTCTATTAAAGGATATGGGGTATCCACAGCTAATGCCAACCAAAATATTTGAAGACAACCAAAGCTGTATAAAGTTTATTGAAAATGAAAAGGTCAGTGGTAGGATAAAACACATGGACATTCGAAAACATTACACAAGAGAAAAGATTTCAAAAAATGAAATATGTCTTGAATATTGTCCAACAGAAGACAATCAAGCTGATCTTTTGACCAAACCAGTTCTAGGAGGAAAATTCCAAAAGTTAGTTTCAAGTCTTGGACTTTGTTACATCTGATGTTGAGGGGGTGTGTTGGAGAGTTGTCAACATCATCCTTATTAACTATATGAATTATCATATGCCATGTTATTTGTTTATATTAACACATGTTTTGATTTTATAATAATAAGTGTTGTGTGTATTGAGGGAATGAATAAAAGATTATTTATTTCAATTTTATCAATATCATCAGACTACGTTTTATTGGCTAGCTTGTGTTTTTTTAATCAATGTGTCAACTATATCTTGATCAACTTCTTTTCCTTTTTGTCATTAGTGATTTAGTGATTTAACATGTCTATATTGATTTCAAATATTTTGATTTATATTTGTTCAACAAATGTAAACTAAGACCAGGTATTAATGCGGATAAGTCAGATGGATCATTTGACAAAGGTGTTAACGGCCGAGAATTAAGCATGGCTTCGATTTGTGTACTCAAAGTGATAAATTCCGGAAGAGTAAATATGGTACCACCCATCACACGGTAAAGATGATTTTTTACACTTTTCACTGCGGTTTCCCACAGCCCACCATGATGAGGAGATGCTGGAGGGTTGAAATGGAATTCAATTCCTTGATTGGAAGCGAATCGTTGAATAGACTCTTGAGCTGTAGTGTTTTGAATGGTAGATCGTACAATATTACGGAGCACCTTTTGAGCACCAAAAAATGTACTCCCGCAGTCTGAATAAATGTCACTACATACACCACGTCGTGCTACAAATCGAGTCAGAGCAGCAATGAAAGCTTCTGTGGTCATGTCCGTGACAACCTCAATATGATCTGCCTTTGTGACCATACAAATAAATATGCATAAGTACACTTTCATGTGTTTAACAAAACAAAAATTAAGCATCTTGATTGTAAATGGACCACAGTAATCAATTCCTGTGGATGTAAACTGTTTAGCAGGAACAACACGTGATGGAGGCAGATCTCCCATAAGTGGAGTTGTGTTCTTGGGTCGATGCTTGAAACAAGTTATGCACTTATAAATTCGAGAACGAATTATACTTCTTGCACTTAAAATCCAAACACTTCTAGTTAACATTGCTTGAGTTAGTTGTGGACCAGCATGAAGGAAAATCAAATAGCAATAATCAATCAAAATATTTACAACGTGATGAAGTTTTGGAGGAAGAATGGGGTGACGTGTGTCGTATGAAAGTGAACTGAACTTCAACCTTCCTCCTACTCGTAAAAAACCATCAGCGTCTATGAAGGGGTTTAGACGTTGAATGCACCTAGTGCAGTCTTGTTCTTTTTGTATCAAAGAAATGTCATCTTTGAAAGCAGACTTTTGCACCAATTGAAATATCTTGACACGGGAAATGTGTAATTCTTCAGTAGTGACGTAGCCAAAACGACGTTCAGTTGAACGACAGTTGTTAACAAACCGTAATACATATGCCATGACACGCTGTAATTTCTCTCAGGATGAAAACTTAGTAAAGACCAATTTTCAGATTGGGAGGTTACCAAAACCGTCAATGGAACTGGTTTGATTTCATGTGAACCATCAAGTTTCACTGGAGTAAACATTGGTGTCGGCCAGTCATTTAATGACAATTTTAGCCACGGAGGTCCATTCCACCATAGCGGATGATCAACTAATTGAGAAACTAATATTCCTCTTGAAGCACAATCAGCAGGATTTTGTGCTGATGAAATAAGTCTCCACGCTTCATTAGGAACAAGTTCTTGAGTTTGTGCCGCTCTATTCGCAACGTATGTTTTAAGTTTGTACGAACGAGTGCGTAGCCATGTAAGAACCACAGCAGAATCAGACCACAAATGTATATTATTTGCAGTCAATTTGTCAGGAAAAATTGATTGACAATGAGAAACTAGCTGAGCTAATAAGAGAGCAGCACATAATTCTGGCCGAGGTAGTGTTACTCGTTTCAGAAGTGCAACACGACTTTTAGCGATAACTGGGCTAACAGTAACTTGGTGATCAAAAGATTCGCATCGAAAATATACAACAGCTGCGTAACCAGACTCAGAAGCATCGCAAAAACCATGTAATTCAATGTGACATGAAGTTGAAAATTGAAGTGAACGTTGTATTGAAATCTTTGACAAGTTTTGCATATCGTTAACAAAGATACGCCATGTGTCCGCCATTTCGGATGGCAACTGTTCATCCCAGGATAATCCTTTTGTCCATATCAACTGCATGAAACATTTTAGCAACATAATGTAGGGTGTTAAAAAACCACATGGATCATAAACTTTAGCTATTATGCTTAAAACTGATCGTTTAGTAAGATTAATGCTAGATGGTGGTGTTATGTTGTAAGAAAACGCATCAGTATCAGGAGACCAGTGAAGTCCTAGCACAGTGAATAGTTGACATGATGATTCTTGAAGGAATGCCGGGGTTTCCAAATACTGATGCGTTTTTAGCGAATTTCCCCTATAGGGAAGAAGCTATTACCGTAAGACTTAAGCCCGAGACCATGATAACTTATCATTTTGAGGTCCCCAGATGCCAAAAACACATTCGTTCAAATTTTTATATATGTATATATATATATATATAAATAAATATATATATGTGTCCGTAAGCACGATAACTCTCGTAAAAAAGCTCCGATCTTAATGAAATTTGGTACAAATGTGTAAAGTACCATTTATTTGGACGAGTTCGAAAACCAGACGAATCGCATCATCCGAAGGGGGGTTTTGTACCCCAAAAATGGTTTTTTTGGGGTTTTCACATGTAATTTTTATTTTAATCAAATTGCAATTTTTACCATTGAAATCAGCTTAAAAAAACAAACAATTTGGTATTTTGATCATTGCTCTACGTCAATTGGTTACTGAGATATTGAATGTGCTAAACACAGTACGTTGTCTAATGTTATTCTTATGGAGAAAAAGAAAAATTGTATATCTCGCTTATTTATGAACATAAACTGACAAAATTTGGTATATGACTTCATCTGGTTGTGGTTTATTGTTGTTTGCTCAAAAAAACAATTTTTTGCCTATGGTTCCCGTTGCAGCAAACCTAGGTACTCGGTCCCCATGTTATTCTTATGGAAAATATTTAAAATGTTATATATCGCTTATTTATGAATGTATATGGATGAAACTTGGTATGTGACTTCACTTAGATGAGTTCTATTGATATTTGCATAAAAACCCATTATTTTGTTTTCCTTGTTGCAGCAAACCTGCGTACTCATCCCCAATGTTGTTCTTATGGAGAATAATTAATATTTTAAATATCGCTTGTTTGTGAATATATTTCTTATGAATTCTGTTAAGTGGCTTAATGTGTTATGTTATATATTCATTGGAAATTCGCTGAGTATGCAGGTTTGCTGCGACGGGGGTATCTTACAACATAACACCATCATCTAGCATTAATCTTACTAAACGATGTGAAAACCCAAAAAAAAAAAAAACATTTTTGGGGTACAAAACCCCCCTTCGGATGGTGCGATTCATCTGGTTTTCGAACTCGTTCAAATAAATGGTACTTCACACACTTGTACCAAATTTCATTAAGATCGGACCTTTTTTAAGAGAGTTATCGTGCTTACGGACACACATATATATATAAATATATAAAAATTTGAACGAATGGTGTTTCTGGCATCTGGGGACCTCAAAATGAAAAGTTATCATGGTCTCGGGCTTAAGTCTTACCATGAGACCTACAGTAATAGCTTCTTCCCTATAGGGGAAATTCGCTAAAAAGCAGAAAAGAAATAACTTTATAATAACCAAAAAGGGCCTTATGCCAAAGATTTAAAAGATAACTAAAAACAAATGGAATCCTTACCATTTTCTTATTTTAAAGAAAATTCCCATATCTTGGAACTGTGCCGCAAACCTGGTAAATGGTGGTGGAGTTATTAATTAAGTTTGATAAACTGTACAATTGTTGCCAGTGCTTACATAACATTAATCTAGATTATGGCCCTGAATAATCAGTCAACAAAACTAGCACTTTCCACAGCATACCAATGGACTTACCTGGCTGAGCAATGATAGTTCAGCAAAATCACAGTTCAGCAAGAAACCCTCCTACATCGGCCACAAAACATCAAGAACATGAGAAGACACTAACAGAACAAGACCTTCAAGATTTGCTAGTGATCCAGCCTACTCAATGAAGTTTTTTAATCTATAAAAAAAATAATAAAAAGCTATTTCAACCAATAAACTTTAACTATCATTCTCTGTTGAAGCCATTGCATTTCACAACAAAATTAAAAATAGGTATAAATTATACCTATTGTCTACTGTCTAGAGTGAAATTACCATGACAACTATGTCCCGAATTTGTGATAACGTGACTGATTAAAATTTAACAATCTATTGTAATCCATTATTTTAATAACAGAAGAGAATGATAAACATGAACTCATTAGGATTTGTGGAGATAAAGACACGGGAATTTATGATGCTATAAATCCTTTCAAATGATAATGTTGTGGGTAAAATATGTAAAGGAGTTCCAGAAACAGATAAATACCCCCGTAGCAGCAAACCTGCACACTCAGCGAATTTCCAAATGCATATATATGTATATTAATACCACATAAAGCCACATACCAAGTTTCATCAATATACATTCATAAATAAACGATTTATGACATTTTAATTATTCTCCATAAGAATAACATGGCAGTTGAGTATGCAGGTTTGCTGAAGCAAGGAGCACAAAAAATGGGGTTTTATACAAATATCAATATAACTCATGTAGGTAAAGCCATATACCAAATTTAATTAATTTATTTTCATAATGAAGGGAGATAACACGTTACTTATTCTCCATAAGAATAACATGGGGCTGGGTACGCAGCTAAGGGAGCCACTGGTAAAAAATTGTTTTTTTTAGCAAATATCAATGGTCCACAATCAGATGAAGTCGTATACCAAGTTTCGTCAGTATACGTTAATAAATAAGCGAGATATAAAATTGTTATTTTCCTCCATAAGAATAACATTAGACAACGTAGTGTGTTTAGCACTTTCAATATCTCGGTAACCAACTGACGTAGAGAAATGATCAAAATACCAAATTGTGTGTTTTTTTAAGCTGAATCCAATGGTAAAAACTAAAATTTGACTATTTCCAAAATTATATGTAAAAAATTCGAAAAACCCACTTTTGGGGTACAAAACCCCCCCAAAATACCCCTTCGGATAAAGCGATCTGGCTGGTTTTCAAACTTAAAGTCATAAATGTTGCTTTACAGGTTGTACCAAATTTCATCAAAATCGGATCATTTTTACGAGAGTTATCGTGCTCACGGACACACATATATATATATACAGTTTCGAACAAATGGTGTTTTTGGGGTCTCGGGACCTCAAAACGAAAAGTTATCATGGTCCCGGGCCTAGGTCTTACCATGCCGACTACGGTAATAGCTTCTTCCCTATAGGGGAAATTCGCTAATAACAATTTACATTAAGTTTAAAAAAAAATAAGGTTACATACCTTGTCGTCATCAATCCACTAGTTTATAAGATTACTAGTTTCGGGACTAGTTTTGTCCTATTATCAAATCTTTCAGTATCACAGAATAAAATACTGTCATCGTCTTGAGTTTAAAAACATTTCAACATTACACAAACTTGTATACTGACACATAGAAACATTAAACATTTAAAAAATTGTCAATAAGTAAATAACTTATTGAAAATTTTTTAAATGTTTAATATTTCTATGTGTCAGTATACAAGTTTGTGTTTATGTTGAAATGTTTTTAAACTCAAGACGATGACAGTATTTTGTTCTGTGATACTGAAAGATTTGATAATGGGACAAAACTAGTCCCGAAACTAGTAATCTTATAAACTAGTGGATTGATGACAACAAGGTATGTAACCTTATTTTTTTTAAGTCATACAATCAATCCAGGAGGCAAATAGCGTGAATAAATTTACATTAAGTGTCATGAAGTTAAAGACTAAATCCTGGTATAGCCTCCATTACAATTACTCATTACAATTCAGTGATTTTCCGGATTTACCTGTTTTAGCGAATTTCCCCTATAGGGAAGAAGCTATTACTGTAGTCGGCATGGTAAGACCTAGGCCCGGGACCATGATAACTTTTCATTTTGAGGTCCCCAGACCCCAAAAACATCATTCGTTCGAAACTGAATATATATATATATATATATATATATATATATATATATGTGTGTGTGTCCGTGAGCACGAGAACTCTCGTAAAAATGATCTGATTTTGATGAAATTTGGTATAAACGTGTAAAGCAACATTTATGACTAAGTTCGAAAACCAGCCAGGTCGCTCCATCGGGAAGCCGTCTAGGTGTCACCCCGACAACCCGTCACCTCGGCATTTTGGCCACAGGCGACAACCTGTCACCTCGTAAAAATATACCGATGCCGTCAAGGTGTCACCCCGTCAAGTTGTCACCTCTTTTCTAGAGGTGATTGTTTGTCATGTGCAGAGACGACAACCTGTCACCTCGCACGCTTGCGTCAAGGTGTCACCCCGACAACCCGTCACCTTCTCTACTCCCAGGTGACGATCTGTCGTCGCCGTTCACGACAAACCGTCACCTCGCACACTCGCGTCAAGGTGTCACCCCGACAACTTGCCACCCCGCTCCATCTGTTTCCGTCTTCTTATAACGCAAAAATAGGCTTTCTCCACTTAGCTTATCAGCGCTACCATGCTTAAAAGAAATAATAAACTTTTAAAAATTATAAATTATTCATGTTTAATCTTCTACCGTATTTAAAACTACATTAAAACCACCAGCAGACGACGAGCGAACGACGACGCGACATGAGTAACTATTAACACGAAGGAAAAGAGGCGATTTTTCGACCCACCAAAAAAGAAATTTAAAGCCCTAATTTGATCTAATTCCGTTTTAACACGTTAAAAAACACCAAAGTATACGACAGTTTGTTTTAGAATGGTATAATAATCGAGAAATAAATTTTAAGTGGCGAAAAAAAATTACAAGTTTCTTAAATTTTGATCGAATCTTCCACCTCGATGTTCAGAAAGCCTAGCGACTTTATTTCTCATCAAAATGAAATTTCAAAGTTACTCATATTTTTTCTCATAGAAGTGCCTTATGATACTATGAATAAAGTTTAAAATCTAAATATATTAAAAGTAATCACTTTAAAATTTTTCATTTCAATTTTAGTTGACTTTTAAAACGTAAATAAAGAAGATGACACAAAGAGTAGGTTTCGCAAGTAAAAGGCTGAAAAGCTGACACATCAGGATTCATATATTCTCTGTAACCCGTGCAAAGATCATGTATGTTTTCAAATAAATTTATGATATGCTAGGAATTGTATCTTTGTGGCTACAAATAAAATTTTAGATTGGCTTCATTCAAATTTTAAATTTAAAACTCCTATTACTTTAAATGAACAATTTTCGTAACTTTGTTTCAGAAATCAATCCATGTATGTTGATAGCCATGCCAGTATGTAATACTGTACATATTTATCCTTGTATATTTATATATTTCGCGGATCTAGTAAACGGCTCTAACGATTCTCATGAATTTTTTTTACTTTTAACTGCATTTATGCAGTTAAATTTTGTGTAAAAAACGCAATGTTTCGGGAAAATTGAATTTAAAAGTTGAAAAATTTATGATGTAGAACCTTATGGGTTGCCATGTTGGTTACAAAATAACAAGGAAATAGTGAACAAAAGAATCATCAGGTGTTCATAAACAAGCCAAGTTGCATAATCTGATTTTTCCCCCAAGCAACGGTCAACCAGGTATTAATAAATACTACTTGAACATATAATTTTTCACTTGTATAATCAAGATTAAGATAAGGTATTATTCTCTGGGAGTCTAGAGTCTAGGAAAAAACCGCTTTGCCAAAATATTTAAAAAATTTTAAAATTCTAACATTACATTTCATTTATATTTTTGAAATTCTACTATATTATAAATTTAAATCAACAACAATAGTAACCAGTACAGATATTCATAACCATAATTACTAGACAAAGACACATAGACAACTCCTTATAGATTGGAATTAGCCGCTACACTACCTCAAAATCTCGGGCCAAAATCGCTTAACAAATTACCAGAAAACTTATCATTAACCTCGGAAACAAAATTCAAAATTCAGTTAAAGAAATACCTTTTAAAGTTACAGAAATACCAGTTAAAGAAAGATAGGTTCTTATACATTATAACCTTAACACGAGATTGATCTAACATAGTTTATTCTCAACTCCAAAAATTATATCTTAAAGAATAGCGTGTAAAGTCTTCATGATAGGTAGTCGTTTCATAGTCCTTATAAGCCATCATAATAGCGTCTTAATTTTTTAACATACCAACTGATAAAATCAAATAAGTAATAACTGTAATAAAGCATATATGTTGCAGTTTTACCTTATAATTTATTCTTTGGGGTTTCGTCTTAAAGGCAACAACAAGAAACTGCGGTTTATAACCACAGTTTGAGCGTGTGCGTAGCCACGGGAAACTGCTAGTAGGCCTAATCGTATAACGGGTGGTCCAAAAATGTTTTGTGACAGCACAGCTATTTCATTGGTTAGAGAGATGATTTTTGCGGTGAATGGTTCTTTAGATACTACCAATTTTTCATATCAGTGGTTTAAACTATTCAACTTTTCTCATGAAGGCGGCATAGAAAATAAATAATATGTAAATTCTATGCGAAGTGTGATTTGCGGGATTGATCAAATTCTCCAGATAATAAATCACATCACTTTGAATCTAGCAATACGTAATGACAAACTCAACAACATTTCGTCAGTTAATTCCCATCTAGTAACGGAAAAAATGCAATGATGTAGACACAAATGAGTATGCGTGAGTACGCTTTGAAAACTGTCTTGCCTTATGCGTATAAACCAACTGCAGCTTGCACATATGTAACACATTTTCATTATGGTCACCCCCAGTGAAACTTATTTTTAACTACTAAGGGGATTGTGTTCAAATTGTTCGATGATGTTTTGACGAAATTGCATAATCATTTCTATAATGACTACTTCTGCGGTATTGCGAAAGTTTTTTACCTACCTTAGAATTATTATAAACATGACAAACAACATTGAAGCGAGCTGAAAAATACGTTTAGTAGAATTCACGCATTATACATTTTTTATGCCGCCTCTATTAAGAAAGTTGAAATAGTTTAAAACCACTGATAGCACCATTCACAACAAAAATCATCAGCGGTTTGGTTGGACCATACCAAGTATAAAGTCTAAGAAGCTGTCTCTATTGCAGTGTTAAACAAATTGATTATGTGTGCAAATATGTAACTTTAGTTCAAAGGGAGGAGCCTATCGGGGTGGCGATTTGCTGTGGTGTCAAGTTGTCGGTTGCATCGACGTCAAACCGCCACCTCTCACGCACGCTTTTTACTCCTGAAGCTCTTGATAAAATGTGATGTTATAAGAAAATCTCTCCTCTTTTTAATTAATTGTGTAGTAGTAAAAGTGCCTTATCTACAGAATTAGCAGGGGAAAGATAAACCCCTCTCTAGTTCTCCAGGTAATTGAACACCATTAACATACAGAAAGAACATTTGGTCCTACGGGCCTAGATAGAACCACATTGTGGAAGAAATTAAGTTTTGTTTGTTTGTTTGTTTGTTTGTTTGTTTGTTTGTTTGTTTATTGGGGGATTAGGAGGCCCCAGCAAAGCCGGCTAGGCACGTCTCCCTTGGGATATTGTACAGCCACCGGAAAGAGGGAAAATATGGATGGGAAAGGTGGTAGGATGGGGTCAATCTGCCTCGCTCCAGAAAGGGAGAGAGATCCTTACCTAGCTCCCGGGCTCTGTGGGTGAAAGACAACACCCCAGAACGATTCGCCCTCTAACCCGACGTCCCCCTAAGTCCACCAGACAGGGACCGCCATCGCACAGAGCCTCCAACCTCTCAGGTGTCGGGTGGCCCCAGGACGGTTCGTCCCCCAGCCCGGCAGACCGAAGACCGTCAGGTAAGGGCCCTTCCTCCCAGGCACCCGTCCCAGGCTGCAAGGAAGATCCACTACTCCCTCCAAGGACTTGGACTAGACTGGGTATCCAGGCTCAACTGGGAGTCAAGCCCCCAGAAGAGACAAGGAGGAACCAAGGAAGGGAAGTTGTCACACTGGATAGCCAAAAGACTTACCAATACTGTGACAGCTTCATTTTGCTGTACCCAATGTCGACCTCTGTACTAGTATAGACCAGTCAGAGAGCCGTCGAGGGCTAATTAAGTTTTAGTAGGTATTCTCCTTCTTTGGCAATGGACTATACTTTTGATTAAATTAATTTGAATTGATGTACTTTAACAAATACAATAACAAAAATACTATAACAAATCAATTGAATTTACATTCTACCTTTATGTTTGAAAAACTAGATTTGTACTTTTGGAATAATGCTGTTTTCAACTTTCAAAAGGCAAGGAGCTCTTTGTACTCACAGTATCAATAAAATCAAAGGTCATGTTGAGAAATTAATAAGTAATTTCACTATAAGTGATGGTGAAATAGGACAGGAAAAACTTGACAAGTTAAATAATTATCAAATAGAAGCCAATTATGAGTTTTCTGAATTCAAATGCATTCTTAAGCAATTCATGTCTTATGAGGAAAGTGATGTCGTTGACACAGAGCAGGTTTTAACTATTAAAGATGACATATCGGAAATTTTCCTCTCAATTCAAATAATTACCAAGCCATATACAGACAAGCATAATCATTCTCAAACTAATGTGTCTACTTCATCAGTCAGTACTAATTCTGCTCAAAGCTTAAAATTACCGCCCCTTGCATTAAAACCTTTCAATGGCTCTCCTGATCAGTGGCTCTCATTTTTCAACTTATTTGAGGTCTCTGTCGATAAAAACTCTGAAATTGGAGATTCTCAGAAAATGCACTACCTTTTGTCATCCTTACATGGTGAACCTCTAAACTTGATCAAAAATCTTCCCATTACCCCCGAGAACTACCATGTAGCATGGGACATTCTCAAACAAAGATAGCAGAATAATAGGAAAATTGTGAGTTTCCATGCAAATTGCATAATTGATTTGCCTCATAAACTAACTCCAACTGCTAACAATTTGAGATCATTTATCTCTCGGTTCATCGAAAATGACCAGGCTTTACTTGCACTCAAACATGATAATATTATCTTACCATCTCTTTTGCTTCGAAAGTTAGACAGTAATACTCGGAAAAAGTTTGAGGATAGTAGGTTAGACTCACTAAAGTTCCCTAATGCTGAGGAACTAATACATTTTTTACAAAAGGAATGTACTCATTTAGAAGCAGCTAGCATAACCTACAATACTAGTACAGCACCTCAAAGCTCTTTCTCTCCTCAAAACAATAATCAGAAGACGAGTCCTCCTCAAAATCTGAAAGCAAAGAACCTGAAACAGAGCCGCACTGTGCTTCTCTCTTCTCCTAATGCACAATGCAAATTTTGTTGTAGCACTGAGCATTCAATTTACGGTTGTTCTAGCTTTAAGGAATTGTCAGTACAAAATAAGTTTGATTTTGTGAAAGAAAAACATTTTTGTTTCAACTGCTTAGGCTCTGCACACTCAGTTAAAGAGTGCAAATCAAAAAAGGTGTGTGCTCATTGTAGTAAAAAGCATCATTCATGGCTACACTTTCCCAGTCGTAACACTGCCAATCCCTCTGAATCATCATCATGCTCAAGTGAACAAATCTCTAATGAACCTAATCAAAACCAAAGCCCCTCTAAGAATGCTTTAGTGGCACTCTCCCAAAATGAAAACTGTTCCAACAGACCCACCACTATATTGTTAGGCACCACTCTGGTACATGTAACCTCAAGCAATGGCAATCCTCTGGTTATCAGAGCAGTTGTCGATTCTGCTTGCATGATCTCTTGTATAACTGAGGCCACTGCTCCCATACTCTCACTCGAAAGGTCCTCAGATAAGTATAACCAAGTTGATGGTCTCTCCTCCTGTAATGTAAAAACTAAAGGTCTATCTAAGTTAAACATATCTGCTTTGAATGGTACTCAGGTGACTACCAACCATCCGGTAGTTATATTGGATCGTATCACTTCTAATCTGCCCCATTCCCAAGTTCCTCAAGATGTAAAAGATAAGTTTAGTAATCTAATCCTTGCAGATCCAACCTTTGACACTCCTAGTGCAGTTGACATGCTATTTGGAGCTGATATTTATGCAAATATAATGACGGGAGACAGGCTCGTCATTAGCGATAACCTTCCAGCAGCCATGAACTCTGTTTTTTGATATATATTAATAGGCTCATCTCCATCCCTTGAACATTTCCTTCTCTCACAAGATTCAGTCTATTTAGGGAATACCTCTCTACTTACTACTGACACTTGCGATCTTCATCAAGCTGTACAACGTTTTTGGACCCATGAAGAACCCCCTCTTAAAGTAAAACCTACTCCAGAAGATGTATTTTGTGAGACTTACTTTTGTAATAACCACTCTGGAGATCCATCGGGTCGTTACACTGTACGTCTACCCCTCAAAGAAGATCATCCATCCCTCATTGGGAGACACTTCAGAATTGGTAAAACGAAGATTTTTCTCATTGGAAAAGAAACTTAACCCTAACCCTAATTTAAAACAGAAATACATTGAATGTATGACTGAATACTTGGACTCAGGTGATATGGAACCTGTCACTTCCCCCATACCTCACAATAAAGTACATTTCTTTCTCCCTCATCACGCTGTCATCAAAGAGGAATCTACTGTCACCTGTTATATTTCTGTATTAATCAGAAAATTTGTTAACGTTTGTTGTGACAATAAAGATGACTTGACTTGACTTGATCTTCAACAAAAGTTAGAATCGTTTTTGATGTGAGTGCCCAATCATCTACAGGAACACCACTCAATGAAATCCTTCATTCAGGGCCTGAAATTCAAAACTAAATCAGTGACATTCTGATCTATTGTAAGTCCTATCCATATATTTGTTGTAGTGATATCCGTCAAATGTTTAGGAGAATTCTCATTCATCCTGATGATAGAAACTACCAACTTCTCTACTGGCGCTATGATCCATCTAAATCCTTAACAATCTATCGCTTAACTACTGTGGTTTTTGGTTTTAGCAGTTCTCCGTACCTTGCAATTTGTACTCTCAAACAGCTTGTTAAGGACGAAGGTCACATGTTTCCTGCAGCAAATCAAGTTATAGAAAAACAGATCTATGTCGATGATTTAGTATTGGGCGCAGATACTCTGGATGACGCTCTCATTCTTCAAGCTGAGGCTATACAACTTCTCTCCAAAGGTAGCTTCGATTTGAGAAAATGGACTAGCAATTGCCCACAACTTGTGCGGAATGTTCCTGAATCACACCGGGAGAAACCTCTGTCTTGTTCAGATTCGAAACACACTTTATATAATGTGCTGGGTGTTAAATGGCTTGCAGAAAGCGATGAATTTGTGTACCGACTTAATATTCCAGAGACCGATGTCACTAAGAGACTCATTCTATCAACTGTTGCTCGGATCTACGACATATGTGGATGGTTGACTCCAATAACATTTTGGACAAAATCTCTTCTACAAGTACTATGGACCCTTGGTCTCCAGTGGGATGAGCTAGTGCCAACTGATATTGCAGAAAAATGGAAAAAATTCATTTCACAAATACCTAGTGTGGATGGTATAAGGATACCTCGACATATCTTCTTGAATGATGCCACAGACATCCAACTCCATGGTTTCTGTGATGGTTCTGAGGCTGGCTATGGCGCAGTAGTTTATGTACGTTGCGAGTGTCCTAACAAAAGTATTAAGGTGTTTCTGATTATAGCTAAGTCTCGTGTATCTCCCCTCAAGAGGATCTCAATACCCCGTCTCGAGCTATGTGGAGCTCATCTCTTGGCGAATCTACTTCATTATACAACCTCTATTTTGCCTCAACGTTGTTGCATTAGCTCAATTAATGCGTGGTGTGACTCTTCAGTTGTTTTGTCTTGGATCTAGACTCCACCTTACCGTCTTAAGGTCTATGTAGCCAACAGAGTTGCACAAATACAAGAACTCACTCCAGCTCATGCTTGGTCCTATTTATCCACTCACTCCAATCCTGCTAATTGCGCCAGTCAAGGTCTTCTTCCATCTCCTCTACTAGATCATAATCTTTGGTGGTAGGGACCTTTGTGGCTTCAGCAACCTCAAGAATCATGGACAAATTATAGTTTCACTCGTACAAAAGTTGAGGAACTGCCTGAAGTTAAAGAAGAACCGCTCCGCATATTGGTCACAACACAGCCCACTGAAAATGAACTCCTCACCAGGTACTCTTCATGGGAGACTCTGCTCAGAGTATTTTCTTACATTATACGCTTCATCAAGAACTCTAAAGGTCATGAAAAGGTCAAAGGAAATTTGGAAGTAGATGAACTTCATCAATCAAAACTAAACATTCGCAAACTTGTTCAGTAGTTGGCATTCCAAGAAGACTTAAATTGTCTGAAATCTGGTAAACCTTACACTCCTCGACTTCGTCACTAGTCTCCATTCACTGATGATGCAGGATTGATCAGAGTAGGAGGTAGGCTACGCCACTCTAAATCTCTCTCATGACACAAAACGTCCAATCATCCTACCAAAGTCTCATCATGTCACCAATCTGATCATCGATTACTACCATACACCAAACACTTACCAAACACTTACATGCAGGACCCCACTTCCTACAAGCACATCTCTTTCAAAGCTTCTGGATCCTTTCAGCACGAAGCTTTATAAGAAGTAGGATTTTTAAATGTGTACGCTGCTCTCGCTGTAAACCCAAACTTGTATCACAAAAGATGGGAGAGCTTCCACCAGCAAGGGTACTGCCTTCAAGAGTGTTTAGCAACTCTGGTACAGATTTTGTAGGCCCTTTAGTAATCAAGCAAACCTCTCTCAGAAAAGCTAGTCAATTAAAAGTTTATATTTGCTTATTCGTCTGTTTTGTTGTAAAGGCTGAACATATTGAAGTGGTGACTGATCTCACTTCTGAGGCATTTATAGCAGCACTCACCCGATTTGTATCTAGAAGAGGACTTCGTGAAAATATCTATTGCAACTGTGGAGCTAACTTTGTTGGCGCATCTTCAGAGCTAAAGAAAATTGAGAAGTTTCTCAAGCAAGAAAACACTAAAGAAGCAGTTGACAAATTTACAAGTCAGAGTGAAATAAAGTTTCACTTTCTGCCTCCTGCTGCACCCCACCTAGATGGTCTGTGGGAAAGGGCAGTAAGAAATATAAAGCATCATCTTCGGCGAGCGACTGGTAATCAAACACTTTCGCTTGAAAATTGTATAACTCTTTTGACTCGTATAGAGGCCATACTTAACTGAAGACCTCTCACTCCACTCTCATCAGACCCAACTGAACTTGACTGTCTAACCCCCGGACATTTCCTGATAGGTTCTGCCCTTGTCGCACCTCCAGAACATAAATGGGAACAGGTACCATGTAACAGACTTTCCAGGTGGCAGCTTGTTCAAGCATTGGGACAAAGTATTTTGAAAAGGTGGAAATCCGAATACCTACACACTCTCCAACAAAGAGCAAAGTAGACAACACCTCAACGCAACATTCAAGTAGGGGACATTGTGTTAATACATGAGCCAAACGATTCACCGATGTCTTGGAAATTAGGCAGAGTGTCCGCCACTACCCCTGGTCCTGGTGGTCTTGTAAGAGTTGTACAACTACATACTGCTAAAGGACCAATTTCAAGACCGATAACAAAGTTTTCTCCCCTCATTCAAGATGTGTGAAAAAGGACTTAAAAGTTTTTTGGTGAACCACATTAGTTCACAGGCGGGGGAATGTTATGTTTATACTATATTCCCAACTTCTGCTGGGTCAATCATCTGTTTTACATTTTTAACTTACCACATGTTTTTGTTTATGTATATAGAATTCAATGTTTGTTATTGTTTTGTTTTTACTCCTGAAGCTCTTAATAAAATGTGATGTTATAAGAAAATCTCTCCCCTTTTTAATTAATTGTGTAGTAGTGAAAGTGCCTTATCTACTGAATTAGCTGGGGAAAGATAAACCCCTCTCTGGTCCTCCAGGTAATTGAACACCATTAACATACAGAAAGAACAGCACGTTTCAAACAAAGCTAACCTGTGTCCCTCAACGTACCGACTATTTCTTGTGTTATATTGGTGTTTTTTAGCGAATTTCCCCTATAGGGAAGAAGCAATTACCGTAGGTCTCATGGTAAGACTTAAGCCCGAGACCATGATAACTTTTTGTTTTGAGGTCCCCAGATGCCAAAAACACTATTCGTTCAAATTTATATATATATATATATATATATATATGTGTGTCCGTTACCGCGATAACTTAAGTAAAAAACGTCCGATTTCGATGAAATTTGGCTCAAATGTGTAAAATGACATTCATGACTTTAAGTTCGAAAACCAGAAATATCGGACCACGGGAAGGGGGGTTTATGGGGGTTTTAAATTTTCCAAAAATCAGTTTTTTGCGTTTTTCACCCTAAAATTTTTAAAAAACTTAATTTTGGTTTTGACCATGTTATAGAGCTAAAAAAACAAATAATATGGTATTTTAAAATTATTAACCTAGGTTAAGTGGTTGCGGAGAAAATCCAAAAAAACCTGCTCATAAAATCTCCCATGTTAATCTTATGGGAAAAAGGTTTTTGGCTTTTCCTCAGTTCATTTTTATGTAAACTTCACATTTGCTTTTACCAATCAGTTTAGCTCTACAAAACAATAATTTTGGTGTTTAAATTGTGATTCTACGTCCAACCGTTGCCGTGATATTCAAAGTGCTAAACACAGTATGTTGTCCAATGTTATCCTTATGGAGAATATTTAAAATTTGATATCTCGATTATTTATGAACGTATATTGATGAAACTTGGTAGGTGGCTTCACCTAGTACTGGTATATTAATATTTCCACAAAAAATTGATTTTTTGTTGATTATCCTCTAAGCAGCAAACCTGCATTCTCATCCCTAATGTTATTCTTATGGAGAATACGGAAAGCTTTATATCTCCCTTAATTATGAACATAAATCATTAAAACTTGGTATATAGCTTCACCTGGTTGAGTTATATTGATAATTGCAAAAAACCCGCATTTTTATCTTCCTCGTTGCAGCAAACCTGCGTTCTCAGCCCTAATGTTATTCTTATAGAGAATAAATAAAATGCTATATATCACTTATTTATTTAAGTATTTTTACGAAACTTGGTAAGTGGCTTTATGTGGTAGTAAGAAATATATTCATTCATAGGAAATTCGCTGAGTACGCAGGTTTGCTGCGACGGGGTATTTTATTTTTACAAACACCAATTTGGAAAAATACCAATTTGGTTGGATTACTATTTGTAAATACAAACATTATTGTTTCAAATACATACAGACTGTATACGGTTAAAATACTAAATTTTGGAAAAATATGTTTGACTGAGTGAGAATCTTTTGGGTTGAGTAGTACCAAGATCTTTTTTTCGTTGCACTAAAATTCTATCCATATTATTTTTTGTTGTAGCACTATAAATAGTTATACCATAGGCAATATGAGAATGTATTAACGCATAGTATATTACTTTCAAGCTTTCAAAGTGACATTGGTTTGCCATACGCCTTAAGGCATAGAAGTTTTACCACTAGAAGTTTTACTTATAATTAGATTTACATGTGATTGTCTCAAGACAAATTTTCATCAATAATCAAGCCCAAGAATTTTGTATTTTGTACTTGGTCTACGATTTCATCATCAATAAATTTTTTTATTTTTCTCATCACCCTTTTTTTCTCTTAAATAAATGTGTAAACATAATTTCCAAACCCTTAGCGCACCTCATGGACAGTTCTCTTCTGAGCGAGACATTTTCAGGCCTCTAAAAGTTTTCTATAGTCAAACTTGTCTCTAAAAAGAAACGTATACAATCTGTTGATAACTTGAGGCACATTACATCGTTGTTGACTTTTTTCAAAGTTTTTAAAGTTATTTTCAAAAGACTGACATTTTTGGAATTTCATTAAATCTTATCTCCTTTTCAATCTGGTGTCAAGGAAAAAATACAGCAGATGCAATCTTTGAGTTTGTGGATAGAGTGTTGGGTGCCTTGGATGTTAATCTTATGGATGATGTTTGTTTACATCAGATGATTACTTAAAACGTGTGTTTATAAACAAAGACAGTTCATTTGGTTCACCAAAAAATAATACAGCACATAATACACATACATTTGCGGGTGTTTATATAGTTAAGAATTTGCATGTAATCCAGTTGTTATTGTACGATGATATGTTGAGCAAATTTTGCTTCATGAGCTAAGAAGGCTTAGTGTAAAGGCTAAGTGTATTTGAGAAGGAACACGTTATGTAGTGAGCTATTAAATTTAGGGCTCTTTCAACAATTTCTAACCGATTGATGTTTCAAGATTTCATAAAAAAAACATGCATGATCTCCCAAATCATTACGTTCCTCAATGAACTTTTCTACAAAATGGTATTTTCTTTTAAGTGCCTAATATGTTGCTGGTTTCTCTCTGAAAACTTTACCATAAATACCAAATAAATAAATACTAAAATATTTACTATATAAACCTTTGGGGTTACTCGATGTGGGGTTTCCGTATGTGTATTTTCACATGTGTATTTGCACATTTAAATGTGCGTATGTGAATAGAAGTGTATTTGTATTTAGCTATTGATTTTAAAACTTGAAAATTTATAGCACTCTGGAATGACTTCCTTAAGTCCTACATTGAACCCCAAAACAGGGGCAACTTTGACAGGACATCACAAATTGAGTGTCAAATCCAAAATAAATCGTAGGAACTTTATTGGTTTAAAAAAATTTGAGGTAGCTGTTATAAGTTTTGTTATATTTTTTCCGTTGATTAGTTTGATCTATAGGTATTTTACACAAAATTAAAGCCATAAGTGCTCAGCGCTTTACTTAAAACAAGAAAATAACTCTCTCATACTTTAACACTAGCTCACACACACAATAAGAAAAATCATAATTGATGATAAAATATTTGCCTTTCTAGCGAATTTCTCGCAAAGGGAATAAGCTATTAACGTAGTCAGGTACATATAGCTACATAGGCCGGGGACGATGACGACTTTGCGTTTTGAGGTCTCAAGATGCCAACCAACACCATTCGTTCAAATTTGTATAGATTTTATCGTGCATATTGTAAAGGGATGAGCTTACAAACGACATTATGACGAAAGTATGGATTTTCTTAAAGAGACAGCGTGGCTAGTAATGAATACTCAGTCAGTCAGCATTGGAATAGAAATCCTAAGAATATTAAACTACGTTTATATAGTATGAACAATATAGTTACTATTTTATTTTAAAACAACCATCATAGTAAGGTCATAGATTATCTCCCAATAACTGTTTTAAGCAGATCAACTGGCCATATAAATCTCATCTGTTAAATTAAATAAAAACCCTGCTGCTGAACTCATGCCGGAAAAATATTAGATCTAACGAGTTCAAGGATAAAGAGAACATTACCTATATTTACAGTTAAAACTGGTCAGTGTTTTCAGTGCTAAAGTTAAATCTTTTCACTAAATATTTATATAACTTTTGAAAAAATTACCGCTAATAAAAAGTATTTTAGATGTTACCATAACAAACGTGCATTATTTTAACTTGATTAGCCTTTATTCATAAACTTAAGGTGCAACAATGACTGATACTGCAGAGCAGCACAGGTTTTCTAGTTCAAATTAACAATTTGACATGTAAAGTAAAGGTAAATATGATACAATTTTAACTGCTACGGTTTATTACAATTATTTTACCCCAGTTCCAGAACTTAATTTCTGGCTCATTCGTGGTTTTTCCCCTGTTCTCCTAATTCCTGGCTTATTCCTGGCTTCCCAGTTGCTACCCTGCAAAGGCTACATCTTTATAACAAAAAAATCAGATAAAGAATAATAACAATAATAAATGACTTTATTTGCACTAGGAATCATGTATACCGATTATCGACAAAGTCATTTTACAGCCAAGAAAGCAAAGTCATAATTATCTTCAGTTTTACAATTGAGTGGTACAGTACAGAGAAACTTATACAAATAAGTAGGCTAGGGGGAAAAAGTACAAAACGGAAATTTTATTTGTTTATAAATAGTGTTTAGAAAACAATAATAAAAATAATATTTATTACGTGACAATGTTTAACAATGTATTGGAATTTACAAAACAAAATATTAAATTTATGGGGAAATCTTTAAACCAGGTAAGGTAGGCATGGTATCTTTCCCTTCCTGGCGGGGTATGGCCCTTTATTGGGAACCATTCCGGCATTTGTCTACATGAGTGAGAAACCGTACAAACTCTTCTCTGAATGGCCGGCCTGGTATGAAACCCAAGACCTCTCGAATGTGAGATGCAATAATCGCTACCTCACTCGGTTGCATTTTTTTACATTTATGCATTACATTTTTTTACATTTTAACACTGAAAATAAGAAGATTACGTAAACAACATATTGTTTATCTAATCTTTTTTAGTTAGTTAGTTTTACTTGACTTCTTCTCACGAAATGTTTTTCTTGAATAGTTTGGAATATAGATTAACAGTTTCATCGTCACAAATGATTTGAATAACACCAATACCCACTAAGACAGTTTTAATTAATTTAAATATTTTGTTAATTTGCACTTAAAAACACTTTTTTGTTGTTTTTTTCTAAATCCTATTTAATAAATTTTCAAAGTATAAATTCTTCTTAATCTTCTTTCCTAAGATTTTTAACTTTTGACTTAATTTTCAAACCTGTTAATAGCGAATTTCCCCTTTAGGGAATAAGCTATTACCGTAGGACTCCTGGCAAGACTTAAGCCCGAGACCATGATAACTTTTCGTTTTGAGATCCCCAGATGCCAAAACCACCATTCTTTAAAATTTGTATATATATATATATATATATATATATATATATATATATATATATGTGTGTGTGTGTCCATAAGCATGATAACTCAAAAAAAAAGTCCGATCTTAATGAAATTTGGTACAAAAATGTAAAGTACCATTTATTTGAAAGAGTTCGAAAACCAGAAAAATCGCACCATCCTAAGGGGGGTTTTTGGGGGGGGGTTTTGTACACCAAAAATTTTTTTTAGGTTTCCACGTATAATTGTTAATTAAATTAAATTGTAATTTATACCACTGAATTGAGCTTAAAAAACAAACAATTTGCTATTTTGATCATTGCTCTAAGTCATTGGTTACTCAGATATTGAAAGTGCTAAACACAGTATGTTGTCCAAAGCTATTCTTATGGAGAAAAAGAAAAATTTTATATCTCGGTTATTTATGAACATAAACTGTCAAAAATTGGTATATCGCTTCATCTGATTGTGGTTTGTTGTTGTTTGTACGATAAAATCAATTTTTCCCCTATTGTTCTCGTAGCAGCGAACTTAGATACTCAGTCCCCATGTTGTTCTTATGGAGAGTAATAAAAAAGTTATATATCGCTTATATATGAATGTATATGTTTGAAACTTGGTATGTCACTTCTCTTAGATGAGATTTATTGTTATTTGCATAAAAACCCATTATCTTGTGTTCCTTATTGCAGCAAACCTGCCCTAATGTTATTCTTATGGAGAATAATTAATATTTTAAATATCGCTTATTTATGAATATATTTCTTATGAATCCTGGCAAGAGGCTTAATGTGTTATTAAGACATACATATTCATTGGAAATTCGCTGAGTATGCAGGTTTGCCGTGACGGGGGTATTTTTTGTTCTTTTACCTTCTTTTTGCTATCTTGTAATTTTCTTCATCATCTTTTTATTAACTTGTTGATTTTCTTCTGTATTATTCCATCCTTCCTTTACTATCCTTCCATTATTCTCATTATCTTCATACTCCATTAATTAATTTAGATAAAAAATGTTGGAGTAGATTTTTTACTATTGATTTGTCCCCTTGTTTATTCTATTTCAGTGTTCTTTCTTTCCTTATTTGTTTGTTAACTTTTTTTTTAAATTTGTTTAATGATTGTTGTTTTTTAGCGAATTTCCCCTATAGTGAACAAGCTATTACCGTAGGTCTCAAGGTAAGACTTCACCCCGAGACCATGACAACTTTTCATTTTGAGGTCCTCAGATGCCAAAAACACCATTCGTTTATATTGTTATATATGTATATAAATAAATAATGTGTATGTGTGTGTCCGTAAGCACAATAGCTCTCGTAAAAAACGTCCGATCTTAATGAGATTCGGTATAAATGTGTAAAGTACCATTTATTTGAACAAGTTCGAAAACCAGATGAATCGCACCATCCGAAGGGGGGGTTTTGTACTCCAAAAATGGGTTTTTTGGGGTTTCTACATGTAATTTTGATTTAAATCAAATTTTAATTGTTACCATTGAATTCAGCATACAAATTTGGTAATTTTATCATTGGTTACTGAGATATTGAATGTGCTAAACACAGTACGTTGGCTAATGTTATTCTTAAGGAGAAAAATAAATGAATAAATAAATAAAACTCACTATGCTCGAGATGTTCAAGTGAAATAACCAACATTGAACAGTGAAATACGTACAGTATGTATTGAAAAGATCAACTGTATGTACTGTATTCAATTTAACTCCTGTAATTTAATTTTGATGACGTATATTCTTGATACAGTTGGCTCACTTTCTGTTCACTACATTTATAATAACTTTGTCGATAAAATTCTGATTTTTTATGTATGGTGATGTTTTTTGCTTAATTCCCGAGGTATACCTGATTATCCGAATTTCTGCATATCCGAATTGGCCCAATCCCCAATTAATGCGGATAATTGGAGTTCTACTGTATTTGATATCTCGCTTATTTATGAACATAAACTGACGAAATTTGGTACATGGCTTCATCTGGTTGTGGTTTATTGTTGTTTGCACACAAAAACAATTTTTCGCCTATGGTTCCCGAAGCAGCAAACATAGGTACTCGGTCCCCATGTTATTCTTATGGAAAATAATTAAAACGTTATATATCGCTTATTTATGAATGTAAATGGATGAAACTTGGTATGTGACTTCACTTAGATGAGTTCTATTGATATTTACATAAAAACCTATTATTTTGAGTTCCTTTTTGCAGCAAACCTGCACACTCATCCCCAATGTTATTCTTATAGAGAAAATTTAACATTTTAACTAGGGTGAAGTGGGGTAAGTGCAACCAGGTTTATTTATTTTTCAATTTTGAACTGTTACTGTGAAGTAACTATTAAGGAGAGATAAATAAAACTCAGCACACAGTATTAGGGTTTATCTAGCTACAATATCCTACAATTAGAATATTTTTACTGTTTACCATAAATAAAAAAATAAATAAAATAAAAAAACATGTCCACTGGTTGCACTTGCCCCATGCATCCGGGGTAAGTGCAACCACAGCATAGAATCCTCCATAAGAGGCAATGTAAATTACAACTGGGGCAAGTGTGTTATAGCTTGTTTTTCACTGATTCTGTCAATATTTTTTTCATTTTTTTATCTTAAACCGTTTGGGAGATACAAACTTTGTCGCGAGTCAACGCGCGATAATCGGGAAAATGGGTAAAATATCAAAGATAAGTTTTTTTACGTTATTGCTTGAATGAAAATATATAGGATACTTACATGATTCACACCTGGTTAGAACATCATTTCTACAACTTTTCATGTATTTCTTGTTTTTAATGGTCTTCTTTTTCTTATTTTTATTTAATTTTATACTTTTGACAAAATATTAATGTCACAGTTTCTCATATTAATTTTTTTATCTCAATGAACTAAACTAAAGTAAAGCAATTGAACTTGAAAACTTAAACTGTTCTACACTCTAAAACACTAATTTACAAAACAATTTTTATAGTTTGGCCTATTAGGAGATTGTAGGCCTAATGTTTTTTCTTGTTTTAATGGTTACCGGTACTTTTGTTTTTTCACACTTTTGACCAAATTAATTAAAATTAAAATACAGCAACTCAACTTTAAAACTTAAACTGTTCTACACTTTGAAACACTATTTACAAGAAGAGTTTTTGAGAATTTATTGAAGGTTGTAAGAAGAAAAGGCTACCGGGAAGGTTGCACGGTTGCATGGTTGCACTTACCCCAATTTCCGTGGCTGCACTTGCCCCGTGTGCAAAAACGATGGGGCAAGTGTAGCCATGGCTCTCATTTCAAAGTTATTAATCCAACACCAAAAAAGGCATAATTCTGAAAACTACATATTAAACTTCATAAAATTGCCAACTTTGGTTATCATAGGTTGAAAAAGAAAAATTAAAAAAAATGTCAAAGTTTCAGGGTTGAACTTGCATTAAGATTCAAAATGTAAGCATTTTCTAAAAATAAAAACAAATGTATGTAAGCTGATCTTTTTCAAACATTTTGCTGAATATATAAAGAAAACATTCTAAAATTACAAACCAAGTGGTTATTTCTCAAAAATAATAATTTTTTAGCTACATAAGCAGCCGTGGCCATACTTGCCCCGTGGTTGCACTTACCCCACTTCACCCTATAGGTTGTTTGTGAATATATTTTTCTTATGAATCCTATTAATTGGAAATTCGTTGAGTAAGCAGGTTTGCTGCGACGGGGGTATTTTTATTGATAAAATTATAATATAATAAACATTTTTTGTTCTACTACTGCATGTGAACAAAATAGTTATGTATAGTTTTAAGGAATAAAATGATATCTGAAATGTTATATTTATAGTGATGATAAAATTAAAAAATAATAAATCAAATTATTATTTGTTAGCAACAATCATTACTATATATGGACCATCTACTATCTACACCCAAAGGTTGTAGAGTTTCGGGTCGATTGTAATAGAATTCATTTATCGAATAGAATGATCCTTCTATTAAGGATTTTTTAAGTTTGACTTTAAAATTTGTTTTATCTTCAACATTATTTGAGTCATAAGGTAATTTATTGAAGAAAGAAGCACCAATATTTTGGACCAAATGGCAGTTTAATAAAAGTCTATGGGTTTCTTGTCTTAGATTAGATTTCTCTCTGATATTATATATATGATTTCCTTCATCTGGTTTATAGTTATTGTTGGATCTAGCAAACACTATAACCTCATAAATATACAATGAGTATAAAGGTAAAATATGGAAAAATTTAAAAGTTTGTCTACAAGATTTTTACTTTTTGATCCCTTGAATAAGTCTTATCAGACATGATCATTGATCACGATCATGACATTAACTTTCCTCCTTTACTGCCTCCTGAAACATCTTGGCTATCTTGGAGACTGAACAAACAATTTTTCATAAATTAAAAGCACAAATTTTAAGAACAAACAGATAGTTACCGTATCAGGGCTAAACACCACAATATTATTATTAGTTACGGCGGGAAATGTGTTTTTTACGTCAGTAACGGCAGGCGCTAGTCGCAACAGCGGGCCCAACAGTCACACCCACGGAGTATTATTAAAGTGTCTGGGATTACAATGGAATGGAATATGACAATTTTTAAATATATGTTGTATATAGCTTTAAATAGCATGGCATTATGCGCTCTTAAATTTCGAATAAAACTATGCCTTCGCGAAAAAAATCGGACAAACTTGACAAAAATTACATGTCTTAGGTAGACCTACATTTTTTCTTCTTCAAAAAGTCGTAAGTTGGTAAACCTGCAAAATTAAACAAAAAATCGATCATACACAGTTCTAACCTATACAGCTGTGTAGAGCGTGTCTTCTGCTCTAAATGAATGTATAACGATCGACTTCTCAACTTTGCAGGTTAGTTTAGAAATATTTATGTTTACAAATATGTACACCATGTTCGGGAATACCCCCCTGTCCAGGATTAGCAGGTTTTATGGTAATGCTCTTTTTTGTAAAACAAATATTCTTTTCATTAAATTTTGTGTTGCTGAGCCCCATATTACAACGCTGTATCTTATTTTTGATTCTATCACTGTATGGTAGTATAATGTTAGTAGTGGATCTGAACTGACAAAAATAGCTTAAGCAAAATATATATGAAGTTATGCTGTTGCATAAGGAATTAATATGTGCCGTCCATGTTAGATTTTCATCTATTATAATACCTAAATATTTCATTGTTTTAACTACAGTTAATTCAAAGTTATCCATTACTATTTGACCCAGAAAGTGTTCAGTTCTATTTCTCAATAAACTAAAATTGATAAAATTGGTTTTCTTATAATAAACAAATAAATTCCCTAAAATTGATAAATTTAACTGAAAACTACATGACTTTTATTTTTAAATTTTGGACTGTGTTTTGAATAAATAAGTTATAATTATGAATAATACAATTTTAACATAGAGAGTCATTTAGAATATCAAAGGTAAACCTAATTTAGAATTATGTGGAACTAACAGCAAAAACTCATCAAGTTTCCCAGATAGCAAGAAAGTGTGCTGAAAATATGCGTTTGGTTCATTTTTCGTTCGCTGTTGAATACTTCCAGTATTATTTGCAGCAAGTTTGCCAGATATATGCTTGCAAGGAACTTCGTTGTAGTTACCAAAGGCGCCGCGTTGTTGCCCGAGCGCGCTGCTAACCTGTGTGCGTAAACTTTACAATACGTTTTACGCAAACTTTCTGATGAGAAGTTTGTGGTCCTAAGTTACTAAAACCGCCACTTCGCTTCAGCAACCTGAATTTGGGGAGGATTCTCGGGTGGCTGGCCGGGCCTGCGCTTCGCGTTGGGCTACGGCCGGTCGGGTGGTGACTCTAAGCAAAATCAGGTGGGCTGTCAATTCTCTCAGTCCCTTTAAGGCGCCGGGTCCGGATGGTGTTAGGCCGGTATGTCTTCAACAGGGTCTTGAAATACTACTCCCAGTTCTCTGTGGGTTGTTCAGAGCAAGTCTGGCTCTTGGACACATTCCATCTTCATGGTGTTCCTCGAGGATTGTTTTCATTCCTAAGCCCGGTAAGGATAGGTATACTGACCCAAAGTCCTTCCGACCCATCTCCCTGTCGTCTTTCCTTTTGAAGACTCTGGAGAAATTAGTGTTAAGGCACGCTTGGGACACAGCCTTGCGGACATCGCCTTTTCATTTCAACCAGCATGCCTACATTCAAGGTAGGTCATGTGATTCTGCCCTGCATCAGCTTGTGGGTAGGATAGAGAAGGCCATAGGCTGCAAGGAGGTTGCAGTGGGTGCTTTTCTTGACATCCAGGGGGCCTTTGACAACACTGCAATAGAGGCAGTGTTGCGTGCCGTCAGGGCGCGGGGCCTAGGTGAGGTGATCTGTAGGTGGATCGAGGCTCTTCTTCGTGGTAGGAGGGCTAAGCTTTCGCTTCATGGTGAGACGGTCGAGGTAAGGACGACCAGAGGCTATCCTCAGGGGGGGGGGGGGGTTTGTCCCCCTTGTTGTGGAATTTGGTTGCTGATGATCTCATCCGGAATCTCAATGACAGCGGCGTTTTTGCCCAAGGGTACGCTGATGATATCGCTATCCTGGTGATAGGTAAGTTCAACAACACAGTCACAGACCTCATGAATTCTGCATTGAGGGCGGTGGGCCGTTGGTGTGGAGAGGTTGGTCTCTCCGTCAACCCTTCAAAGGCTGTTTTGGTTCCCTTCACGAGGAGAAGGAATATTGTGGGGATCGGGCCGTTCAGGCTGCAGGGGTCCACCATTGTTCCTCAGGACCAGGTGAAGTATTTAGGAGTCATTCTGGACAGGACCCTTCAATGGGGGCCGCAGTTGCAAAGGGTCATTGATCGAGGCAAGTGGTTCCTATTTGCTTGCAGGCGGATGATAGGATCGACCTGGGGGCTTAGGCCCAAACTAATGCATTGGCTTTATGTTGCAGTAGTAAGACCGGCGATGACGTTCGGATCCATCGTTTGGTGGACGAAGCTGGAAGCTGGTGTGGCGATGCGGAGGCTTGCGGGCGTTCAAAGGCTTGCAGGCCTACTCGTCACTGGAGCTCTCAGTAGCAGCCCGGGTGCCACTTTGGAGTGTCTCCTTGATCTTTTGCCCATAGACATTCATATCAAGATGGTGGCTAGAATGGGTGCATACCGTCTCCAGTGTGAGAATCTCTGGGTGTTGCCGGGCGAACCACTTGGCCACACAAAGATCATTCAGGTGGTTCAGAGTGAGGTCTTGGACATGCCCTCTGACCATCTTCCCACAACTTTTTCCTTCAGCAGGTCGTTCCGGGTGCGCTTTCCCAGCAGGGACGACTGGAGCGAAGGTGTTTGTCCGCTCCCTCCTGGTGACCGAGTGTGGTTCACGGATGGTTCCAAGTCTAGGAGCGGGTCGGGTGCTGGCATCCACGGGGTGCAGGATGGTGTCAGTCTCGGGGTGCCAATGGGTTCTTTTCCTACTGTGTTCCAGACGGAGATTACCGCCATCATGGAGTGTGCGGGGGAGATTCTGAGGAGGGGTCAAGAGGGCCTCTCTATCAGCATCTTTTCTGACAGCCAGGCTGCTCTGAGGGCGCTGGATTCTTTTGAGTTCAGGTCTAGGGTTGTCTGGGATTGTTATAAAACAGTGTCTTGTGCTGGAAGACGCAACATGGTCACTCTTTGTTGGGTGCCTGGTCACTCAGGGATCGTGGGTAATGAGGTGGCGGACAGGCTGGCTAACGCGGCTGCCTCCCTGGCTCCCATGGGCCCTCCCCCTTTTTGTGGGATATCTCGTTCTTGTGCTTCGCAGGTGATCGGCGCTTGGGCTCGGGATTGTCACAGAAGGAGATGGGCAAGGCTCCCTCTACATAGGGTCAGCAAGCTCAACCTCCAGGGACCATCTCAGCAGGTCACAAGGAATCTCCTAGATCTCAGTAGGCTGGACATTAGGCGGATCACAGGTATGATTACGGGCCATGGTCACCTAAGGAAACACCTCTCTCGGATGGGTGTCTTCAATGGTGACACTGCATGCAGGAAATGTGGGCAGTACGAGGAGACTGCAGACAATCAGCTCTTCGATTGCGATGAGCTTAGGGAGGTAAGGGCTTCAACTCTGGGATCTATGGTCAGGGGTGGATACCTGCCTCCTGAGGAGCTCGTCGACAGGATGATGCAGTTCATCAGGCTCTTGAACCTGGAGGAGTACTGATACCTTCTCAGTTCTTTCTTTCTTTCTTCCTTTCTTCTTTTCGGGGGTGCGCAATAAGCCCAGTGTGGCTGATGTGCCTTGGGACCTAAGTCCGCCCCTTTTGTTGATGATGATGATGATGATGACCGCCACTTCGCTAGCGCTAACGTCGCGCGTCGTCGTCGGCCGTCGCCATCTTATTTCTCCTGGCTATGCTATTCATTCAGCGAGTACTGTTTCGCCGGGGAAAGAATTATTGAAGGTTAAAGTTGAGTTGAGTATCGTTGTTTTTATAGTGGCTTCTTTAGTGACTTTCATGTTTAAGGTAAGTGCAATTCCAGCTCTGTTTATTTATTACCGCTTTTTGGTATGGGATACTCAAATTTTCTTTTCAACTTACCAATGGGAAACTAATACTGGCTGTCCAAATACTACGGACTGTAATATCAAAACATCGTTTTGTATTCACCGGTGTGTTTGCTAATAAAATATTTATAACTTTTAAAATTTTCATACACTGTAATGCTAAGTAATTAATGAATTGGAGGTGTTGTCATGGCCATAGCAGTTAATTAACAAGGACGATTTGAAGAATTAAACTATTTGATACTGAATAAGTTTAGATATTTACAAACTTTGCCACGCTTTATTTGTTGTTAAACTATTTGAAAACCCATATTTAATTAATGATACAAATTCCTAATAATTTTAATCATTAGTTAGAGTGTACCGTACTAACTTATACTCTCATAAGTTAGGCCTAGGGCCTATAGGCCTAATTTAGTTTTTTTTTAAGGCAAGGAATTATAATTGGGGTTTTAAGTTATTACATCTAGAAAAATACTGTCCAAAATTCTTAAAGGTGTCTGATTAGTACGTTTTTTCATCATGTAAGTTATGGTATGTTTGCATTTTGCATACTTCTCAAAGGTCGAACGAATATTGCTTCACTAGAGTGTAAGTTAGCGATTAAGTTATTTCATCGTAATGAAGCTAGTACTTTTATTCAAAGGCGGAACAAACGGACAGCATCGTGTATTAAAGTGTGAAAGTTAAAACTAATTAATACATGGGTTGAAATATGTACCTATTCAAGTGTTTCTGATAAATAGTGTTGAGCCTTAAAACATTCAGCCCGAGAGAGTACGATTAACTAGGCCTAACTCATTTAACAACATTTAAGATATTGTTCTTGATTAGGCCTTAATATTTCCAGGGAATATATTTTTCTTATTTAACAACTCGCAAACTTGCAAGCTGTTTTCGCTTTATTATTTACATTTGTACCTTTTTTTGGGTAGAATTGATAACCGTTTTAATAATACAGTCGTTAGTTATATTTAAAAATTCACCGTTAATAGTGCACTATGTTACCGTACTAACATTTGTAATATGGGTGCAGTATAGTAAGTGTCCACCAGAAAAATCAAATAGGCCTAGCCTATAAAATATCAAACCACTATGATACATCAATATTACAGATGAGAATATCTACACCTTTAAAAGAGAACATCACACATAAATTCTCCTACTTTCCAAGTGTGATGTTCTCTTAGAGAGTTGAAATTTTGTATACTAATTCTTTTGGCAGAAAGTAAATGGTTTTCATCCTCATCTGATCTTAGTGCTCCGTCAGAGACCCCGACAAAGTTCCCATGTCCTTTTTCCTTATGGATTTAGTTTTGTTTGAGCTTATGAAAATAGAAACAGCAGCTGATCTTGATTTATACTAGTTCCACGGGCTAGCCAGAGAATGCAGCACACACCTGTCATCAGGTTTTATAAAGCATTTGCGAGGCGAAGCCTGCGGGTAACCGCTGGTCAAAAACAAAATTAAAAATCCAAACCAAGGCAAAAACAATGCTCTGCGGGGTTAGGTTAGGTTAGTTTATGTTAATGCTAACTTTTCACTATTAACTTAGATTAAGTTAACTTATTGTAAAGTAAAACACTTTGTGATCGAGTATTAAAAACTATAACAATCGAATGGGAATATGGTTATCAGTGTATCAATCATGGTAAACGAATATTTTATAGTCGATTGTTTTGGACGCTTATCGTACCTACTGTACCCTTTAAAATAAATGTATCAGAGTTTTAACTTCCTGTTACAAGTTTATCATATTTGTTCTATTGACAATAAAATTAAATCAACATAATTTATCCGTTTTAATGATTGAATATAATATAATAATTATTATTATGCGTGTTAGCATAGGCCTGACTTATATCTTCTTTTTATTTTTTTCATGTTAACTTATAATAGAAAATAACGTGTTTTTTTATTAGTAAAAGTAGGTGGGTACTCACAACCACTTTTGGTAGGTTGTAGGTACCTACTTATAATGTTGAACCTAATAATTTCGGTCTTTTTACGGTAAAATATACTTAATGAGTTCTAGTTGAGATTCTTAAAATAAATAATATGTGAGATTTTGATTTAAGAAAACTAAATAACAAAATTTTTAACAGTTGTTTATAAAATATTTATAATCTTATCTTTGTTAGCAAGTAGGGCCTACTGAATTAGAATTCTTTATTCATTGCAATATCAGGGACCTATTGGTCATGAAATTTTACAACCGATCGTGGAATTAAGGCTCCGGTCTACCCTACAGGAAAATCTGCATTGCTGCATGAAAATACATGGTTAAGAAAAAAATTGTATCTACCGGTAACTATAGTGTCATGCATGAAAAGGCGTATAAATAGAAATAATTAGAGTTACCAGTAATTATTTTTTGTTAACTAGAGTAGTCATCAAAATGGTCATAGCACCATTCATAATATATTATCTCAAAATACAATAAATGTTAAAATCTTGAATATTATCAAATTTGTACTAAGTAATTAGGTATAATGAAAACATTAGCAATAAATAAAATACACAATTAATTCATTGATAATATGAAGAATGGATATGAAGTACCGGTAAGAAATTTGAGTTTTTTAAAGACTGTAAAATAAAGTACCAATGCACTCAGCAGTATAAAGTTGGAATGAAAATTGATAAAAAAAATCACCTTTTTAACTTATATTGTTTTCAAATAGTCACTTTCCAGACATTTAAAACAGACTTTGTATTTGTATTTCTAGATCCAGTGATGAGAGTGTTCCAAAAGGCAACTGAGGATGCTACTAAAAACACATGATGGGATTCCTCAATCAGGCCAAAACTAGAAATATACAAAAGTAAGTTTATATAAATGTTTGCACTAAGTTCAATTTTAATAATTTAGGGCGGGTTTTTGTTGTATTCGTACTACTTAGTCTTCGTCACACTTATTATTTTCCTACGAGGATTGAGGTAAGAATGTATTTCAGTGAATACCTAGGTCTTGTCTTGGGATTTCCTGCCACCGAGCCAGCTTGTAGCCTACTTGAAGGTAATGGAGATAATCTGTATACACACTCCCATTTTTGTATGATTACGTTGGAAAACCAAATAACTTTTGTATCTTTTGAGAGGTCTACACAAATGATTTAATTTCTTCCTTCTGTTTAAGAGCTAGAATAGCATAAAATCTGTTTTCCATTAGTAGGCTATAGTTTTTTATGGAGGGATTCCCCTTCCCCACTTTATTTACTCGTGGGCTAGACCTCCACCACCTATCAATAAAATAAAATCCTGGCTTCGTCACTGTTCAGAATATTGTTAACTGACTCACTTTTAATGTTTAAGCTCTGTTCATATTGAATAGCCTCCAAAGCTGATAAGATAATTGAAAAATACAGGTTATTTACCTCCGTCTTCAGCTTTAAGTTTATTCAAACTGGACTACCACGGTTTCAGAAGCTTAATTTTGCTTCCATCTTCAGGTCTTGAAGTTCAATAAAATCTTACAGAATTTGCATTTCTGTCATCAAAGGTTTAAAAAGCCACACAATACCGAACATAAACACACGGCTACGGAAAACATTTAAAGTGCACTATTAACGCGTACCGGCCGGTAGGTGAACGCCGACTGAAGTGGACATGGCAGAGCAGAAGATGAAACGCCAGTCGGATTTTGGACTGCCTTATCGTAGTTCCTGAACTTAAGTCCTGGTTAACTTAAAGCTGAAGACGGGTATATTAAGCTCCAGTCACAAAACCTTTCAAGTTTCTACCTGCTTCCCCCATAAGGCAAATATTACTAACTTTAAAAGCTCGTCAAAATGGATAATCTGATATCGTTGATTTAAGGCTCATTTTGAAGAGCAACAAATACCTAGTAATTTCAGTGAGCAAAATTTCTATATCACAATCATTCAACCAAATTCTAAAATGTTAAATATTTCTGATGTTTTATGGATGAACTAGGCCTATATATAATTTTGTTGCTCTTTAAAATGAACAATTCATCATTGATTTAGGATAATCGGATGAGGAGGGATGGGTTTTGAAAGTTAACGTCAGTTTAATGGGAGAATAAGCAGGTAGAAGTAGAGGACTGGAGCCCCCTCAAGATTTTTTTAACAGAATGTAAATTTGTTTGAATAAGTTTTTTTTATTTGTTTCAGTGAACAAGGTGTAAGGAAACAGCAGTCGCATGGTGCGGACTTCATTAGGAAATAAAATGTTGTATAGCTTTCCTTTAGTTACCTATAACATATTTTAAATAAATAATAATTTTCAAAATATCAAATTATGTTTATTTTACCATTTCCTTTTTTGGTAAAGTTCCCTTACTTAGAATTTTTCTATTTTTCATTTGCCGGAAAAGGTCATTTAATTATTAAGATTAAATCATGTAAAGTTAAATAGGTGTGTGAATGCTTTAAATGTATTTTATTGACTTATTATAGTTATAGAAAACACCACATCAATATTTTCAAACATTTTTGTAAATATAACAATCATATATGCTGACAAACAAATTGTGGAGTATTTAAAAACGTATAGTAGGTAAAATTTCAGGGTTTTTAGGTCACAGGTAACTTTTGTTCTAAATCTATGATTCACAATAAATTTGTTTAATACGACAGTATGATAAACTATACTAACGGAATCTCAAATATATAATTTTGTTCGTGTGTTGAATAACCATCAAAATTTAAACAGTCAGTTCCAATAGGCTAGGACAATTTTATGAGGCTGTTGCTATAATTATTTGTCATACAAAAATCAGTGTAAATGAATTTTACCTCAATCTTGCATGAATTTTACCTCTTTTACCATATTATTGGTTGGCAGCATCATTAATAATTTTTTAGTTACAAAGGAAACTTGCAAACCATCATATAAACATGTAAGTTCAATGAAAACATCCACTGCAAAATGCTAGAAGTGTGAACAGTGTAGACTTGCATATTTGCAGAAAAGATTTTGCAAACAAACATGTTAGCAATGAATATTAGCTGCATATATTCCACTGCAAATGTGCCACAAACCTATTTTGCAAATCTGCAGCAAACTATCATGAACACATTCTGCAAACAGTTTTTGCATAGTTGCTGCAAATATTCAGTGAAACTTTTCTGCAAACATTCAGTGAAAACGTTTCGCAAACATTCCTTGCATATTTGCTACAAATATTCAATGCAAATTTTCCGCAAACATTCAGTGAAAACTTTCTGCAAATATGACAAGTGTAGACTTCCATACTCGCGGAAAGTTCTTCGCAAACAAACATGTTTGCAATGCATATTTTCTGCAAACATTTTTGTTTGCGGTTGAAAATGTTTTGCAAATGTTCTGCAAATTGTCCTTGCTATCTGGGTTGTAGAAGGAAAGTGCTATTAGCCAGTTAAAAAACTCATTCTTGAATTGTATAAGTGGATCAATGAGTGTTTTTAATTACCTTATAAAGCAAGTTTTTCTGAACTTACCATATCCTTATTGGTGTAACACAAGAATCGCAGATCTATTTGTATGAGAATGCAGTAACAGCTTTCCAGATCCTTGAAAGACCTGGAAAAAGAATTAAGATAATGTCTAGTGATCATTTAACTTAGGGTTAGGTGTTAGTAATAAATATTAGGTACCGGTATCTTACCGGAAAAGCCTACAGCTCCTCATATTATGATAATGATTTTTACAGTACTGACAAAGTGCCCCCAAAAGTACGGAAATTCAGCCACTCAACAACACAGGTAAAACCATTATTTTTATCTTTCAGCACAGTGGATGAAACTCTTAAGACAAAGCCATTGTGCAGTGGTTCGAAGTTTCATAATGTTTTATCAGCAGAAATTAAGAAAGAAAATCGTAAAAGTCTCAAAAATAAATAGTGGTAGGCCTAATGGTATTATATCGGCCATTTTATAGTCTGATAGGTTTTTTGACTGGAGAAATTGCTTATATTGTTGACTACTACAGTAAACACCCTATTAACCATCCTCGCATTAACCGCCTTCTTTCCAGGAAATAACTCACATCGGTCGCAGCAGCCGTAGTCCTGGTACTGTACCGGACAAAACTCTCAGGTCACAACAAGTTCATGATATGTTTCAATCGTTAGCAAGTATTGCATTTTGGTATTTTTATACCCATCGTTTTAGTTATGTTATATAAAACTACTTAAATAAAAGAAAAATATTTCTTGTTATACTCATTTTTGTAATTCACAACAAAACATACATTCACCAAAAACTAACTGCAATTCTAGCTTAAACACAAACATAAAAAAATGTACAAATTGTATAAAATCAGCTGATTATCAATATAACATCCCCCCTCTTCTTTAAAGTTAACATTTTATTTATATAATACATAATCCGAAAACCTACTTGGAAGTTTGATGTTTCTTTTTGGACATGGAACTATCTGATTATTAACATGGCTATTTCCTCGTGGTGGTGTTGGAATAGAACTGGTTGTTGTACTACTTCAGTTTTTATATTATGGTCTGGCTTTATAAACGTATAATTTCTTCGGTATACCCCCCTTCTTGATCCTGCACTTGATATGAATTGTTTCCTGAATCTTTTATGATCCTTCCTCTTGCCCATCTGTCATCTTCTGGTAGTTTTTTTTACCAAACCTGCTCACCTACACTTAATGCTCTCCTGTTCACCGTTTTTCTGTTGTAGTATTTTGCCAACATTTGTCTATTTTGTTTCAGTTTGTTCTCAACATCTTCAGACTTGATAATTTCTTGATCATTGTTTTGGTTCTGGTTAGGCACTTGACATCTCAGCCATCAACCCATAAGTCTCTTAACAGGGCTCATATTTATCTTATTTGGTGTATTTCTAAATAACAAAAGCATTTTATAACACTCTTAATTTTCTTCTACACTTTTCTTAATGAGTGTTTTAGCAATCTTTACTGATGACTCTGCTTTTCCATTACTTTGTGGGTAATGTGGGCTAGAGATTATATGTGTAAACTCCCACTCTTTACTAAATTTTTTAAATTCGCTTGAACTAAAATTTGTAGCACCATCTGTTATCACTTTGATTGGTATACCATACCTGCTGAAGTTTCGTTTGCATATCAGTATTGTTGACTTTGAATTTAAGTCATGAACTTTATCTATTTCAAAGAAATCTGAGTAATGATCTGTTGTTACCAAGATTCTCCTACTCTTGCCCTTTATGTTGATCTCAAATACATCCATACTGATTATTTCATATGGGAACTTTGGAATTTCATGTGATTTAATCTCAATGTGTCTTTGGTTGGTAGCTAATATATTACATACGTCACAGTTTCTTACTGTATCTTCTATTTCAGACAATATGTTTGGCCAAAATAAATCTTCATTTGCCAACTTTTTGGTAGCTTCAATGCCTAAATGACCGCTATGAATTTTTCTTAAGAATTCTTTCCGTAAAGTTTTAGGAACTAACATCTGATTGCCTTCCATAATAAATGTATAAAATAACATTCATGACTTTAAGTTTGAAAACCAGTAAAATCGGGAAATGGGAAGGGGGCTTTATGGGGTTTTTAAATTTTCCAAAAATCAGTTTTTTGCATTTTTCACCCTAAAATTTTTAAAAAACTTAATTTTGGTTTTGACCATGTTATAGAGGCTACAAAAAACTTATAATAAACAAATAATATGGTGTTTTGAATTATTAACCTAGGTTAAGTGGTTGCGGAGAAAATCCAAAAAAACCTACTCATAAAATCTCCCATGTTAATCTTATGGGAAAAATGTTTTTGGCTTTTCCTCAGTTTATTTTAATGTAAACTTCACATTTGTTTTACTAATCTGTTCAGTTCCACAAAACAATCATTTTGGTGTTTAAATTTTGATTCTACGCCCAACCGTTGCAGAGATATTCAAAGTGCTAAACACAGTACGTCGTCCGATGTTATCCTTATGGAGGATAAATAAAATGTGATATCTCGATTATTTATGAATGTATATTGATGAAACTTGGTATGTGGCTTCGCCTAGTTAAATTCTATTTATATTTACATAAAAACAAATTGTTTGTGTTCCTTATTTCAGCAAACCTACGTACTCATTACCAATGTTATTCTTTTGGAGAATAATTAAAATCGCTTATATGTGAATATATTTTTATGAAACTTGGTATGCGGCTTTATGTGGTATTGAGACATATATTATGCATTGGAAATTCGCTGAGTTTGCAGGTTTGCTGCGACAGGGGTATTTTATATTACCTTTGCTATTTTAGTTGAATCGTAGGAATTTTTAGACTCTTGCAGTTACGTATTTTGTTTCGTATCGCTTATTAAATTAATAAATAATGTCTGTTTGAGATGCCTCGTGTTTGTTGTGTGCCGGGCCAGGTAAAAGCAATTACAAAAGTGGGTGTAATGTTGGAACTTGCACTTGTGTATTTTCCTTTCCTTGATATGAACACTGGAAGATACAATGGCTATCGGCCACAAACAGAAAATATTTCCAACCATCTAAAAACACAATAGTAAAACATTCTGACGACGGTTTTATTATCAAAGAAAATTCAGTGACCCGGACAGCCGGATTAGTTTTAACAGTGAAAAGGGATATTATTATTATAACTATAATATATTATATAATGTTTCATGTTTAATGTTTATAATGTTATAGGTACTATGATTGGTTGTCCTGAATTTTATAAAACCCAACCTAACCAACTGAATTTTTTAAATTTCAAAACTTACGTTTGTTTCGAAACGTAATAAAAAATATAATAAAATTACTACACTACTTCAAATCAAATAATTTGTTATTACTTACATTAAATAAATAATTATACAACGATTGCAAATAAACTATTACAGTACTATGAAAACAATATAATTACAATGAAAAGAAAAACTCTTTAGTTTAGAATTTATAGGAAAACCATATACCATACTTATATTTCTGAACATAGCCAGAGACAATTGAAATAATGACAATTTCAACATATCAGTTAGAGATGCAACAAAAATTCAAATACAATGACATTAAACTATTTAGAGATTTGACTATATTTATATAAACTTACAAATACTTATTTAATGCTTAAAAACATGTTTGCGCATTAAGTGGTTCATTATTTAGTTTAGTTTGAATTTTAAACGAAATATGATGAATTTTGATAGTAGACTAGTTTAAAGCAGTGTATGTCAAAGCGCGCCGTAAGTTTCTTACGGGAGTCGCCGGCTGCGTAGCACTGAGCGTCATGAATTCAACGCTCCGGCCTGTAGTAGAGTTGGCCTTGCCCTAGGCCCTAACACTTATAAAAAAATTCTTTCCCCAACATGTTAGGCCTATATATTTCTATATAGGAAATTGGATTGTCTACAAAATATAAGTTATGTAATAAATTTTCTAAACAAAATCTGTAGAAACAATTTTACCTAGGCTACTTTTGAAATTTCAAAAAACAATTCTCATTTTTTTTATTCTTTTCACTTTACCGGTACCGAAAAAAAATCTTTCTAAATCTTTTTTATTTTACTACTAGCTGTTACCCGCAAGCTTCACCTCGCGAATTATTTATAAAAACTATGATACAGTGGAACCTCGATAACTCGAACCTCTATAAGTTGAATTCCTTGATAACTCAAATTTTTACTATACCCCGTGAACCTAATGCTATGTTATTTTGTAAAAATACAAAAAGCCGAGGTTTCTTTCTCAACCTCTATAAGTCGAAGGGTTAGTAGGAAACACCTTGATAACTTGAATTTGTGCAGTATTCTTAGCCTGTCGCCGCACCTCTATTAAGTCGAAGTTTTAACTGTAGAACCTCTATAACTCGAATAATTACAATCTCCGTACCTCTACAAGTCGAAGTATTGACTAGAGAATCTTTATAAGTCGAAGTTGTTCATTCACCAAACCTCCAGTGACTTATTTGCAGCCAGAAATTCCAACCCTCTCTCCCCACTACATCTCTTTCTGGGTGCTCCTGTGTCGGTAAAACAACCGACAAATTTATATTGATGAGCATCACACATATCAAACACACTCATCCTCACGCATGGGTTTCACATATGTCAGGATTTCATTTCATAAATAAGGAACTGTTTCATGTTATTGCAAATTGTATATTTTTCTTAAATAAAATGTTTTTGTTTTGATTAGATTTGTGTCCGGTGTCAGTTAGTGCGAGTTTAGAGGTTCTGGATGGTTTTTAGGATGTGTTTTTACTAAGGGTTTGCAGTTTGGCAAAACCTGTTGGCAAAACTCTACCCTATGAGGAAAAGCTTTTAGTTTTGCAAATTATTTTAATAGCCTACAGAACATTTGATGTTCAGCTAAATTTAAATTGATGCACAGTCGGTCAGAGCTGACTTCCGTAAGGGGGAGGGATTTGTTTGGGGCAGGTGATAAGAAGTGAGCAAAAACGTCTAGAAAATAGACAGGAAGTGGTCGAACGGGGGAAAACAACACCTAAATACCGAACTGTGAGTTATTATTTGTCTACTTTCCTACTGTACAATATTTTCACTGAAGGAAGTATATCATTACTACGTTAACCAAAGAAGCTTCACAAAATATTTCCGGGCTTTTTTAGACATTTAAAATTGTTCAAATCCTTATTATTATGCGGTACCGTATAGTTATTTATGATACAAAGCACGAAATGATGTAAGGATTCTACCCTTCCATGACCCATCTATTATTGTGTTACCGTGACCCTCAATAAGTCAAAGTCTGTGGAAAAAACACCTTGATAAGTCGAACCTCGATATTTCTAAATATTCGATAACTCAAATTTTTCCGGTTCCCCCTGAAGTTAGAGTTATCGAGGTTAGAGGTTCTACTGTAGTTTTGTGTGCTGCATTCTGTGGTTATCATGTGGAACTACTACGAATCAAGATCAGCTGTTTGTATTTTCATCAGCTCAAACAAAAATGAATGTCCATAAGGAATATATGGGAACTGTGAACCCCCGTGGGGCATAGCCCTATAAGATTTTCACAACTTTAATATGCCTATATCTTACTCAGGACTATCAAGTACGTCTCTGCAAAATTTCAGCTCAATCGGTCCAGTAGTTCTCACGTAATGGAAATTCATAGTTACGCACAAACATCCATACTTTCACATTTATAATATTATAGTATGATATAATTTCTAGGGATGGGCACAACTGCCGAAATCGAAAGGCCATTGTGTACACAACTGTTGCTCTAGGACAACCGATTAATTAAACGGTTGTCGCCAACAGTTGACCTTAGCGTTGTGTTGTGTTTTCACACTGGCACAGAAGGCAGTGCCAGTGTTGACAACAGCCTCTGCACAACCGTTTAGCTACATGGATCAGTTTGGTTGCGGAAAAGCGTTATGTGTGATGTTGGCCGTTGACAACTGCCTGTTTCTAAGCATTGCTTTACGTATAGCACCAATTTCAGCATTCTTCCAAACAACCGGATGAATAAATCAGTCGAACTTTAAGGGATTTTCTAGATCATACTTTTTTCATTATAAAAGCCAGAATTTAAGCACATTCATATAAAGTCAGTAACAAAATTGATTAGGTATATACCGTAAGTCTTTAATGGTTACAAGGGGGAATATTTGGGTACTTTGGTATTATACGGATGCCACCCTTATACAGCGCGCTGCGGCAGTTATGTCAGGATGGGTTATCATAAAAATGATTGTAGGACTTTCCTTGTTTCGTTACAAATCGAATGATACCTGATGAGTCATACTTCCGGCCGCCAAACCCCCTCCAAATAGGCCAAGGTCAGGTCGTTGACCGGAGCGCGTGCATCACCTGTCACCGCCTGTATCTGGGTCAGTGTCATGAGTGATTGGTACTTTGGTATCATACGGATGCCACTATTTTTGGAGGTAAATTTTTACCGGATACAAAGGATAACTACATAATTCAAAAAAACGTACTTTTATTGACTTACTGTAAAAATTTTACATCATTCTGATGAGCGGTCTTTGTGTTGTGCCTCCCAAAAGGCAGCGATGTCCGCTAGGATCGTGTTGAATGCGTCGCCGCCGCTAGCAGCCACACCCGATCGCCACATGTACTCCGCAAAATATACAGCGCGCTGCGGCAGTTATGTTAGGATGGGTTATCATAAAAATACGAACGGTTTCCTCTTCATTTCGAGGTAAATCCCACACCAAAAGAACGTCACTCATTATGAAAACAAATGTAACGTAGTGCACGGCAAAAATCACTCATGACACTGACCGATACAGGCGGTGACAGGTGATGCGCGCGCTCCGGTCAACGACCTGACCTTGGCCTATTTGGAGGGGGTTTGGCGGCCGGAAGTATGAATCATCAGATATCATTCGATTTGTAACGAAACAAGGAAAGTCCTACAATCATTTTTATGATAACCCATCCTAACATAACTGCCGCAGCGCACTGTATAAGGGTGGCATCCGTATAATACCAAAGTACCGAGTGATTTATTGCCGTGCACTACGTTACATTTGTTTTCATAATGAGTGACGTTCTTTTGGTGTGGGATTTACCTCGAAATGAAGAGGAAACCGTACGTATTTTTATGATAACCCATCCTAACATAACTGCCGCAGCGCGCTGTATATTTAGCGGAGTACATGTGGCGATCGGGTGTGGCTGCTAGCGGCAGCGACGCATTCAACACGATCCTAGCTGACATCGCTGCCTTTTGGGAGGCACAACACAAAGACCGCTCATCAGAATGATGTAAAATTTTTACAGTAAGTCAATAAAAGTACGTTTTTTCGAATTATGTAGTTATCCTTTGTATCCGGTAAAAATTAACCTCCAAAAATAGTGGCATCCGTATAATACCAAAGTACCAATATTTGTTTAATGATCAAGATATGAATGTTGATATAATATACAGTACGTTTTATTACACATACAAAACGTGTATAAGAAACTTTATAATATAAACCCACTCTACATAAGGTAATATAAATCATTATTTAATAACGTAATGCAAATCACTGTTTGATGATAAGGAGGGTATGAACATTTTGCTAGCACGCCACAACGGGCAACGGGCGAGATGTCAACTAAGAACTGAACAGTTGTTGGGAGTGAGACAGTTGCGTTGTTCAGTAGCGTTAGCGCGCTAATGCTAGATTGTTGTGCTGCCAACGGTTGTTTGCAACTGCCTGTTTTGTACAACTGTTTAGCTCGACAACAGTTGTGTTGTTTTTGCCTCATCCCTAACTATATCTAGATTCTTCTGTTATGTCTGATCAAAATGAATATGAGGTTGGCTAAGTTTACTTCTACGCTTGAATTTATAAAATTTTCAAAAAAAGGTCTGCAAATTCGCCAATTCTGCTTGGCCATTTTCCACTTACACCATTGGCCACTGCTAGTGTCAGCCAAACCTACCCACACTAGGTGCTTGCGGGTGAGGTTTTCATTTTGACGGGGGTTTTTTTTATAGAGATGAAGAAAACCTCCCTCAAATACCCCGTAACCTAATCTGATAACTAAATGTATACTCTTTACAAATTTTCTAGACCTAGGGCCTGATTATTGTTTAAACCACCAAATTGAAATACTACCACTCCAATTGCAGGCTAATTTTGTTCCAGTTAACCTCATGAAGCTAACTGAGATATATATGCCAAATTCAACACCTGTGAATTTGTTTTATAAGAGCACCACCTATTTTAAACACTGTATTATATTTCCTACTGTGGTTGTTACACAGTTTACTGAAATAGTAGTGTAGGCCTACCCCATCAATCAATAACTGTAACACCATGTTTGTATTTATACCACAACCACCGGTGGAGGATTTATTAAAAATATTATAGTAGTTAAAATTTAATTTTAAGTTAAATTAGTTATATATTCTCACCCGTTTCAAAATATCAGTGATACATAAGTACTTAGTTGTCGTCTGTTAGATAGGCGACAACCATATCCATCTGCATTACTGCAATGCAAATACTACTAATACTAATACTGCATCTTTCTATTCTTTTCTTTCTGTCTTTCTGAATTTACCGAATGCGATTATGCGATTGCGTTTGCGAATTGCGATATTGCGATGCGAATACGAAAACTATAATAGTCCATGATTTTTTTACGGAAAACAAATAAATGTTCTTGTTCTCAGTTCTGTAATCGCAAGGTTTATTGTATAACTGGAGGTAACACTGCTTCACTATTTTTGTTGAAAAAGCGAGCCAGTGATTTTGTCAGGTTTTGTACACTGGTGAGGCAAATTGATAGTTCTTTGAACTATCCTGATTCGTTGTTTTATTCCTATAAATGAATCTACTAATGCAAATCACTGGAGTAAAAGTAATACAAGTTGGAACAAATTAATTTTTCGTTTGATTTATGAACCTACTCTTGTCGTGAAATATGATAAATTATGAGCAGATAAACAAATACAAGTTTATTAATGTTCAAATCATGAGTTGGTATTTGTTTGAATCACTTAGAAGACTCGTTTGATTTAAGCGAGAAGTTCTTTGCCTCACCATATTTGGCAAAGAACGGCTCGCAATTTTGTTCATCAGTGTTGCCTCCAGTATTAACAATAGAACTCCTTGTGTAATCGTAAAATCTGTCATCTGTCATCTGAGAACAAGGTTCGTAGAGCTTTCAGACAAGGTGTGCTGAGTCGATCTATTTAAGGTTTTCTGCTTTACCGGAAGAGACCTCGTAAAAACAGGTGGAAGGTCACGTGATCACCAATCCAATCTGCAATGTTGCTGGAAACACGATATTTATCGTACGAGTACCATTTTTCTCACCGTTGTTAAAATGACATTGTTTAACTGCTTGCATATCTTTATCAGCTGTTATTTAATGAAACGAAAATATTGCTTTGATTTATTCTGATTATTAACTTAAACTGCATATAAAAAACAAAACCTAACAGTGAAAAGAAACGTGTTTTATTTCTTCCCAGGTTTACATAGATATTTTAAGTTAATGTTAATATTTAAGTTATTTACTTTTGAGTGTTGAAATTATTTGACTTTATGAAATTCCGAACATTTTTCAAAGTCTACTTTACTGCTGTTACTTTTAGCGAATTTCCCCTATACGGAAGAAGCTATTACTGTAGGTCTCATAGTAAGACTTAAGCCCGAGACCATGATAACTTTTCATTTTGAGGTTCCCAGATGCCAAAAACACCATTCGTTCAAATTTATATATATGTATATATATGTATATATATATATATATATATGTGTGTGTGTGTGTGTGTCCGTAAGCACGATAACTATCGTAAAATACCCCCGTCGCAGCAAACCTGCGTACTCAGCGAATTTCCTATGAATGAATATATTTCTTACTACCACATAAAGCCACTTACCAAGTTTCATAAAAATACTTAAATAAATAAGTGATATATAGCATTTTATTTATTCTCTATAAGAATAACATTAAGGCTGAGAACGCAGGTTTGCTGCAACGAGGAAGATAAAAATGCGGGTTTTTTTGCAATTATCAATATAACTCAACCAGGTGAAGCTATATACCAAGTTTTAATGATTTATGTTCATAATTAAGGGAGATATAAAGCTTTCCGTATTCTCCATAAGAATAACATTAGGGATGAGAATGCAGGTTTGCTGCTAAGAGGATAATCAACAAAAAATCAATTTTTTGTGGAAATATCAATATACCAGTACTAGGTGAAGCCACCTACCAAGTTTCATCAATATACGTTCATAAATAATCGAGATATCAAATTTTAAATATTCTCCATAAGGATAACATTGGACAACATACTGTGTTTAGCACTTTGAATATCACGGCAACGGTTGGACGTAGAATCACAATTTAAACACCAAAATGATTTTTTTGTAGAGCTAAACTGATTGGTAAAAGCAAATGTGAAGTTTACATAGAAATGAACTGAGGAAAAGCCAAAAACCTTTTTCCCATAAGATTAACATGGGAGATTTAAGAGCAGGTTTTTTTGGATTTTCTCCGCAACCACTTAACCTAGGTTAATAATTCAAAATACCATATTATTTGTTTTTTTTAAGCTCTATAACATGGTCAAAACCAAAATTAAGTTTTTTAAAAATTTTAGGGTGAAAAATGCAAAAAACTGATTTTTGGAAAATTTAAAACCCCCCTTCCCGTGGTCCGATATTTCTGGTTTTCGAACTTAAAGGTTTTCTGGTTTTAAACTTATATATATATATATATATATATATATATATATATATATATGGTCTCGGGCTTAAGTCTTACCATGAGACCTACGGTAATAGCTTCTTCCCTATAGGGGAAATTCGCTAAAAGGTCCGATCTTAATGAAATTTGGTACAAATGTGTAGAGCACCATTTATTTGAACGAGTTCGAAAACCAGGTGAATCGCACCATCCAAAGGGGGGTTTTGGGTGGGTTTTGTACACCAAAAATGGGTTTTTTGGGGTTTCCACATGTCATTTTTATTTAAATCAAATTTTATTTTTTGCTATTTAATTCAGCATAAAAAACAAACAATTTGGTATTTTTATCATTGATCTACGTCAATTGGTTCCTGAGATATTGAAAGTGCTAAACACAGTACGTTGTCTAATGTTATTCTTATGGAGAAAAATAAAAATTGTATATCTCGCTTATTTATTAACATAAACTGACAAAATTTGGTATATGGCTTCATCTAGTTGGGGTTTATCGTTGTTTGCACAAAATAAAAAAATTTCACGTATGGTTCCCATAGCAGCAAACCTAGGTAATCGGACCCCATGGTATTCTTATGGAGAATAATTAAAATGTTATATATCGCTTACTTATAAATGTATATGAATGAAACTTGGTATGTGACTTTACTTAGATGAGTTCTAATGATATTTGCATAAAAACCCATTATTTTGTGTTCCTTGTTGCAGCAAACCTGTGTACTCATCCCCAATGTTATTCTTATGGAGAATAATTAATATTTTAAATATCGCTTGTTTGTGAATATATTTCTTATGAATCCTGTTAAGCGTTAATGTGTTATGTTATATATTCATTGGAAATTCGCTGAGTATGCAGGTTTGCTGCGACGGGGGTATTTTAAATTATGTGTTCGATTGTTTAAATTTTCCTTTTTGCATGACTAATAATTCGGAATTAAATAAATATCCAGGCCTATATTTTTTATTTTATCTTCACAGGGATGAAATTACATGCCAGGGATGAAATGTGTTGTTTTAAGTTGCAAAAATTACATAACAAAGACAAAATACCCCCCGTCGCAGCAAACCTGCGTACTCAGCGAATTTCCAATGCATTGATATGTTTCTCACTAGTACATAAAGCCACTCACCAATTTTGACAAAAATACATTCATAAATTAGTGATTTATTACATTTTATTTATTCCCCATAAGAATAACATTAGGACTGAGTACGCAGGTTTGCTGCAACGAGGAAGATAAGAAATTAGTTTTTATGCAATTATCAATATAACTGAACCAGGTGAAGCTACTTACCATGTTTTATTAATTTATGTTCATAATTAAGGGAGATATAAAACTTTACTTATTCTCCATAAGAATAACATTAGGGCTGAGTATGCAGGTTAGCTGCTACGGGGACAATCAACAAAACATTTATTTTTTGTGCAATTATCAATATACCAGTACAACATGAAGCCACATACCAAATTTCATCAATATACATTCATAAATAATCAAGATATCAAATTTTATTTATTCTCCATAAGGATAACATTGGACAACGTACTGTGTTTAGCACTTTGAATATCTCTGCAACGGTTTGACGTAGAATCACAATTTAAACACCAAAATGATTGTTTTGTGGAGCTGAAGTGATTGGTAAAAGAAAATGTGAAGTTTAAAGTAAAATAAGAAAATGTGAAGTTTAAAGTAAAATTAACTGAGGAAAAGCCAAAAACTGTTTTCCCATAAGATTAACATGGGAGATTTTATGAGCATGTTTTTTGGATTTTTTCCGCAACCACTTAACCTAGGTTAATAATTCAAAATACCATATTATTTGTTTTTTTAAGCTCTATAACATGGTCTAAACCAAAATTAAGTGTTTTAAAAATTTTAGGGTAAAAAATGCAAAAAACTGATTTTTGGAAAATTTAAAACCCCCATAAACCCCCCTTCCCATGGTCCGATTTTTCTGGTTTTCGAACTTAAAGTCATAAATGTCAGTTTACACATTTGAGCCAAATTTCATCGAAATCGGACGTTTTTTACTCAAGTTATCGCATTCACGGACACACATATATATATATATATATATATATATATATATATAGATATAGATATATATATATACATATATATATACATATATATAAATTTGAACGAATAGTGTTTTGGACATCTGGGGACATCAAAACAAAAAGTTATCATGGTCTCGGGCTTAAGTCTTACCATGAGACCTACGGTAATAGCTTCTTCCCTATAGGGGAAATTCGCTAAAAACGACCAATTGAAGCGTATTCAATACCACGTTTTTCCTAAAGATGAAGCAATTATAAAACAATGGATAGATAATTGTTTGCCTAATCGTGAATGTAATGTAAACAATTTAAGAGTTTTCCGTTCATTTCACAAAAAACTCTTTTCATGAGTATTTGACAGGAAAAGTACCTAATGTCCAACTAAAAGGAAACTGAGACGCACAGCAGTGCCGACCCTATTTTTAGGACATCAAGCAGCAGAAGTTTCTGACGATGAGAAGAAAAACAACCCTGAAGTATCAGAATATGACGAGCCCTCAAATGTTAACACTCCAAGTGGTAAGACTGATCAAATTCTATATTTTCAGTACAGTGGTTGCTATATGAAATGTCGCTCCGAATGCTTTGCACATGCCCCCCCTGTACTACCTTCCTATAGGCTAATAGAAAAAACAAATCGTTTCTAATCATTTGGATTAGTCCAGTATAGTGTCTTGGTCTTGTGTTGGTATACAGGAGCACGAGAACCCGATAGTCGGTGTCCATGGTTAAGAGTAGTTTATATTAATTTATTAACAGACAATCCATTTGTATGTTGGTAGGCTAAGAACAAATAGCAATATAAGATAGTAGTAATATTATAAATATACTCTATATTAAAATATATAAATGGTAAATGAATAAGTTTTATAGGATATATGTTAGTCAATTTCCGAACTTTACTAAACATCTCTATAGCCTACATACTATTCACATTCTAGTGATTAATCTTAGGCCAATCATTATTTACTCATAAAGTGATATAAAATTAAACTAAACAAAAGCTAATACCTTAAGTTGTTAAATCTAGTTTGAAAAATGAATAAGCTCAATTTATTAAAACAATAAAATAACAATAATATTATTTTTTATTACTACCCGATGTCCATGAACAATAAATTGTATTGTTTAATATTAGGTACCAAGTTTAAGATGAATTCCATTTACAATGAAGGCTTCAAATTATTACACTTAGACAAGATTGACTAGTTAACTTAGTTATTTTTTTAATTCTTGGACACTTATTCTTGTAAACAGTTCTAAATACCAACAGCTTTTAATTCAATTTTTTCTACGATTGTAATAACAATTACCTAATTAGCATTATTCAAGTAAATACGTAAAAGTCATGTACCGAAAGTCCACTGTCCAGTGGCTATTTAAAACTAACTGTAACTGTACCAGTATTATACTCTGTAAGGTTGGCTACACTTTATGGTATGTTGTGGATTTATGAATCAGCTGGACGACCTCGCAAGACCTCTTTGCTGCGAACATTGCTCTTATGTAAATCAGCACACCTTGTCTGAAAGCTCTACAAACCTTGATCTGAGAACTCTCCCTCATCTGTACTTTTATACCAGTACGGACTGTACTGTAACGAAACTCAAAACTACAAATTACGTATTCCAAAATATAATGCTGCCTTCTGTATTTAATTGTGTAGTAGCATAGACTAACTACAATAGAAAAACTTATAAATAAAGTTGACATGGTGTCAGCTTCAGCAAAACGGGTGGAAGAGGTTAGACTTCAAGGTTTAACAACAGCAGAATACACGGGGCTATTGTTAAGATGGGAGATGTGGCACCTGCCCTGAAACAGAAATACAATACTGGTCCAAGGGTGGAAACCAGTATAGGCAGCTGAATATTACACAGTTCATGACTTTGCCACACGTATCCTTGGACTTGGACTCTGCCCTCTGCCCACCGTATGTATAGTGGCTATAAACATTCCTCGGGGTCGGGGCAACCTGAAAGACCAAGCAACATTTCATCGTAATCAGTTGAGTGGTATTGGAGCGCATAAACATAAATTGACCAACATCCTATTTTATATATTTAGAATATTTGGCCAATTTTGTTCTTTATAATTTGACCTGAGACCTTGGCTAGAAACTATAAAAATCTGTCATCCTTAACGATATAAAAGCAGGACAAAATAACAACTATAAATTCTCCTAAAATGACTGCGTTGACTGAAACAAACAACCTTTTCTAAAATAAATTTGTCCAAAAGCAATGTCTACAATTATAATTATGTATATACATTGGCAATGGCTTTGACTTGAGACTTGATCTTCTATCAAGCCTATGTTACATGAGACTTGATCTTCTATCAAGCCTATGTTACACGGCTCGGGTCTGTCCAGGCCCGGGCGGTGACAGGCGGCGCGTGGTGGCCTAGCTTTAGAAAAGAGGACAACCACGGGCGTACCGGGAGGCCTTTATTTGAATTGGGTGAGTGGGTGAGTGAGTCACTCAAACCACTATTTTTTTCTTCATATCAACAGATAAAAGTACAGATATTATAAGGTAACCGTTTGGTTATAATAACATCCAACCACACAAAATTTATATTAGTGTTTTCAATGAACGTTTATATTTAACATTGATAGATTTACTATATATTCAGATAATTTATTTCAAAATTAACATCTTTTCACCAATGTGAATTGCCTCAAGACAAAGAATACTTGTACAAAAAGTTTGATATTTAAATTTGGTTGTATAGATGATTTTTTAATATACTAATTGAGTATTTTACTGCAGTCTGAGCAACTAATGTCAAAATGTTGTTATCTAATTTAAATCTTCTCCACATTTCCTGAACAAAACTTGGAATTGTTCCTCTTGCACCAATTAATAAAACATGTATTAAAATATTCAAATAAATAATCTGTTGTAATATTTTTATTCAGCGCTATACTTAATGTGCTGGTATTGCGGAAATTTGCTGATACATGTTATTAACAGTTGTTGGGAGTACTTTATTTTTTTATAAACTTATTTCAGTGTTGTACAAATTTGTTAATGTTATTTTTTCTAAATAATAATTCCCAGAGAATATGTTTGTCATCTCATTACTATTTAATTAGATCAATAGGTTGCATTACAACAATACACCACATCACACAAATTTACACATGTTATGCCTTGTTGTGATGTTTTTATGTGCGCTCACCTGGCTCACCATGAGGATTTCACAGGCATGAAATAGAATATTTAGTTCCTCCATACAAATATGTGTCAAAATAGAGACAATCTTCAGTAAATATATTTTCTACAACAGCGCTGTAAATCTAACAACCTATATTTAGCCAAATTAACCCGATATATATTTTTACTGTTTGGGGTTTTCTATATTATTAGGTTGTGCCCAATTTTGGACACATAACATATGATATGCACCAATTTGATCTGTTCGAAAATTAGTAAAACTTTGTGTTCTTTGTGATTACATGCATCTCTAGTCTAATACTAAATAGGATATAGGATGTACATGCTAGTTTATATCTATTTTATAATACTTTTAATTTACCCAGCACTTAATGTTACCCTAAACACAACTCCTTGTGTAATCGTAAAATCTGTCATCTGTCATCTGAGAACTCTCCCTCATCTGTATACTTTTATACCAGTACGGACTGTACTGTAACGAAACTCAAAACTACAAATTACGTATTCCAAAATATAATGCTGCCTTCTGTATTTAATTGTGTAGAAGCATAGACTAACTATAATAGAAAAACTTATAAATATAAGTTGACATGGTGTCAGCTTCAGCAAAGCGGCGCAAATTATACTATACAGAGTAAATACCTGGCTTTCCCAAAAGCGTGCCGTCTATTGTAGTTCAGCTTTTTAATCTGTTGTGTTGTCACCTTGGGGTTAGATGGACCAATCACAGTTCATTGGGTGAACGCTGTCACGCTATCAAAATTCAAAGTCGCCGACCGATTGCCTGCTCTGCTGTAGTGTTTGCTGTAACAATAGCATAGAAACAATAATATTTTCGTGTTATCTAAATCATTACTTAGCTTCAAGATGATTAGTTACTTTTTATTTAAACAAATTCGCAAGGTTTCAAAGTTTATTTTAATATTTCCTGTAAAACACATTTTGCATTGCCATAACATCTAAGTTTAAATTATAAAGGGGCTCTAGATTTTACCCTAAAATTACCCTAAAAACTCCATTACCCTAAAATTACCCTAAGACCAGTAAAATTACCCTAAAAAAGGGTAATTGCCCTAAAAGTGGCAACACTGCTCACGTGGTAAATTTAAACAATGCTAAAATCAGCTGCTGCTTCTGCTAGGTGAGAAGACTGACTCTCCACTCACCCGTTTCACAAATAGGCTCCCTACACGGCGCGAAGTGATCGGCGGCGCGTCACCGGTGTCGCTCTGTTCTGATCGTAACTCCATTGCAGTAGAAAAACCTATAACATGGTTCACACTTTTATTTGGTTAATAATTTCCCTGACTTTCCCTAACCTAAAAAATAAGTTCTCCAATTCTCGACTAGGAATGCACACTTTATTACAAGCATAGACTAACTACAGTACTGTAGTTAGTCTATGTTACAAGTACCTGGGGCCGAGCTTTGCTCTGGGGAAGGCCAGTCAGTTTGTTTAGATGACTTGGAGTAATATTTCACCACTTCCCCTGCTGATAATCAGATTTGTATAACTCATTTGCCTCTTTTCTACATTTTTAAGGTCACTCCAGTTGTTATTTATAGCTCAATGTCCCTTTAATTTATTTTACTACTCTATTCATGCAATCTTCACCACATCTTTTAATCTCTGCTCTCAGGAAACCACATGTTAATAATCATATACAACATAAGTATTACTTTGACAGTTCCCTGGTTGATTATGAACAGCTGTTACAATTCTTTTGTTTTGATTTGAAACTCCATAAGCCCATAAGTTTTGATTTTAACAAATCTGACAAGTTTTGATTTTTTTCACAGTAATTTTCTGAGTTTACAATTAAATTAAAAGTTGTCCCTGACTTTTATACAATAGCAGTAATTTTCTCTGACCTTTTTAAAATTCCCTGACTCTACCTGACTTACCAGAAAGTGTGAAACTATTAAAAACATGTGATTTAAAAAGGCAATGTTAACCAAAGAACAAAAAATATGACCTTATTCACTGGTAGCCGATGACCGAATGAGCTCAGGGGTTGCAGGAATACGGCCGCGCCGATACAGACCTTCGATGTTTACCGACTTTCCACGGGAAAGCCCGCGCCAGCCTGGACCACTGAGCTCTATGTTATATCTGGAGTCTTTACTCTTTGACTTACTATTCCCCAAAAGCGTGCCGTCTATTGTAGTTCAGCTTTTTAATCTGTTGTGTTGTCACCTTGGGGTTAGATGGACCAATCACAGTTCATTGGGTGAACGCTGTCACGCTATCAAAATTCAAAGTCGCCGACCGATTGCCTGCTCTGCTGTAGTGTTTGCTGTCAACAGTTAACATTGGCATTGGATTTGAATTTAATATTGGACTTAACCATTAGTTATTAATGTCATTATGTGTAAGTTCAATTAAATAATTAAAACTAAAGTGCACGTTTTTCAATATCATTCACCAATGTCCTTAAACATAGAAACAATAATATTTTCGTGTTATCTAAATCATTACTTAGATTCAAGATGATTAGTTACTTTTTATTTAAACAAATTCGCAAGGTTTCAAAGTTTATTTTAACACAGGTTTCGACTAGTAATGTACTTTAACACAATGATAATGATCACTTAAGTTACATTGATTTAAATGGGGAATAAAATTACTATACCACCAAACTGTCAAAAACTCCCACAATACATCAGTAGAACACATTGGCCAACATAACGACCAAAAACACAGCGGCACGCTTTTCTAAAACCTATGATACACGGCCCGTGATCTGGCGGGCCAGGCCATAAAACCTGCCGCACCACAGGCCGTGTATCAGGTCGGCCCGCAGTCCATCAGGCGCGTCTGGGCTGGCGCGGGCTTTCCCGTGGAAAGTCGGTAAACATCAAAGGCCTGCCTCGGCACGGCCGTATTCCTTCACCTCCTGAGCTCATTCGGTCATCGGCTATCAGTGAATAAGGTCATATTTTTTATTCTTTAGTTACCATTGCCTTTTTAAATCACAGGTTTTAAATGGTTTACACTTTCTGGAAAGTCAGGGAGAGTCAGGGAATTTTTAAAAAGGTCAGGGAAAAATTTGGAAAAATGCTGAAACTCAGGAAAAATTACTAATGGCCTATTGTATACAAGTCAGGGAAAAATTGTAATTTAATTGTAAACGCGAAGCATTACAGTACAAAAATCAAAACTTTTCAGATTTTTGTTAAATCGGTTTTTATGGTGCAACGAAGAGGAAGTGAAAAAGAAAAGGCAAACATGTATTGGAAAACAACAAACTGTTGTAAAATACTCAAGAGAGCATTGGATGGCTAAGGGGATGGTGGAGGCAACAATAATTTTGTTTAAATTACCTACTGTAAATAAAGTGTGCATTCCGAGTCGAGAATTAGAGAACATTATTTTTTAGGTTAAGGAAAGTCATGGAAATTAACTTATTTTGTCAGGGATAGTCAGGGAAATCATTAAATAAATAAATGTGTGAACCATAGGTTTTTCTTACTGCAATGTAGTGGAGTTACGAACAGACATTGATAGGATTTATAATCAATGGATCAGAACAGAGCAACGACGGTGACGCACCACCGATCACCTCGCGCCGTGGATCAGGTACGCCCGTGGTTGTCCTCTTTTCTACAGGCCACCGCGCGCCGCCTGGCACCGCCCGGGCCTGGTCAGACCCGCGCCGTGTAACATAGGCTTAACATAGAGTGGTATATAACATAGGGCTCAGTGGCCCGGACGCGCCTGATGGACCGTGGGCCGACCTGATACACCAAGGTTCGTAGAGCTTTCAGACAAGGTGTGCTGAGTCGATCTATTTAAGGTTTTCTACTTTACCGGAAGAGACCTCGTAAAAACAGCTGGAAGGTCACGTGAACACCAATCCAATCTGCAGTGTTGCTGGAAACACGATATTTATCGTACGAGTACCATATTTTCCTCATCAGTTTAATTAGAATTAACATTGTTTAACTGCTTCTATAATCAACTGTTATTTTATGAAACTAATGTATTGTTTTGATTTATTTGTATTATTAGATTAATCTATTAAGGGTTTAAATGTTCTTTCTGCATGTCCAGTGACAATTTAAAAATAGCAGTGCCATTATTATACCCTTAAGGTTGGCTACACTTTATGGTATGTTGTGGATTTATGAATCAGCTGGGCGACCTTGTAATACATCTTTGCTGCGAACATTGCTCTTAGGTAAATAAGCACACCTTGCTGATACATGGCATGTGGTGTGGCAGGTTTTATGGCCTGGGCCTGCCAGATCACGGGCCGTGTATTTGGGATAGGGGTAGTCCAGTTTCTCCATTCCATATTATATGGAATAAATAAACTGGACCAAACAGCTGTCAGCTAGTTAGCGTTAGCCTTAGCAGTCAAGAGTGAAGAGTCAAGCAGTCAAGGGAAGTGTCAAGGAGTTGTGTCATGTACAAGTTGAAGTCAACTCTACTGTCAACAACTATTTCTTTTGTGTTTGTGTTGAACTGATTTACCTTGTGTGGACTTGGTGAGAGGTAGTTAATTTGGGGACTGTACAGTGTATCCGTTTTGGTTCATTGATCAAGTTAATAAAAGGTGTGGTTACAAATAAGAGTTACAAGCATGCTTATTTTTGGTGAACCTTAGTTTTAAGGTCATGGTAAGATTAGTTAAAATAGATAATTTTATATAGTTTGCTTGGCTTAATGAGGTATAGATTGTAATTGAGTTCCAAGCTTGTAAATGGATGGATGGATAGATGATTCTGGGGTACAGTACTAGGATGATAAGCAGCCACCAAAACAATCAGATTTAAATATCGGATTACCATGATAGATATATGGATAACCAGATTCCTATTCGATTGTTATTATGGTAATTATTTACTATTTACCCTTCACCTCAGATCCTTTTACTATTTTAATATATTGTTATTATGACATTAGACGACATAAAAACGCAAAAAACCTTTTTTGCAAATTTAATATACTCACGAAACAGCTGTCTGAATAGTACTAACCCAGTCAACCTAGTAGACACTTTGGGAATCTGAGATAAATCTATCGGATGAAAATATCGAACTTACTAATATTGAGAAGCAATTATTGTTTTGATATTGCGATATAATATTCGCACACCCCCGCTTCTGCGGTGGTAGTGTGGGTCCACTTTGAGTGCACATTGCCGTAGCTAGCACGTCTACATGTGATATATTTATCACAACCTAACCTAACTCAGCAGAGCGCTGTATGGGAATTTTTCCTTTTTTGGGAAAACTTTCCAAAAAGTGAAAAATTCCTGTAAAAGTGGAATATTTCCCATACAGCGCTCTGCGGAGTTAGGTTAGGTTAGGTTATGATCCAGATACATATAATTAGAGTATAATTATTATAACCAAACCTAACCTAACTTAACTCCGCATAGCGCTGTATGGGTAATTTTCCCTTTTTGGTGAAATTTCCGAAAAAAGGAAAAATTCTCGGAAATGGGAAAATTTTCCATACTGCGCTCTGCGGAGTTAGGTTAGGTTATGATATTTATCAGATACAGGTAATATATGTATATTTATCATAACCCAACCTAACTCCACAGAGCGCTGCATGGATAATTTTATCTTTTTCGGGAATTTTTTCCTTTTTGGACAATTTTTTTTCTTGGACCAACCTTATGGACCTTGGACCAACCTTGGACTTACCTTTGCTCTATCGCCTTACGTGGCAGCCGTCGAAATCCGATGGTTTGGGACCGAACATTTTGTAACGTTAAAAAACCATTGATAATCAATTCAAAAGTGAACAGTATTACATATCATTCGAAAAATCATATTCCGGTTCTGAACTTTCAGTAACCTATATAATTTTTTTAATTCTTATCACTTTACCGAAAAAAAAACCGGTACAGTTCCGCAGACATACCTACGATATATTATCAAATGAAAATATCTATCGCAAAAGATGCAAAGGCCTGTAAATAGTAGTTTTGAGAAGTTAAAATTCATTGGTAAAGAAATTACTGAAGGGAGCAAAATTGCTTTTAATTTTAATAAACACTTTGTGAATGCGGCCTATGAATTAAACATCTTTTACCTGATAATGAGACTGCAAAAATATTTCTTAACAACGCTGGAGAGCCAGACAATGAAGTTGAATTTAATCCAGTTACAAGACATAGTGAATGAAATAATACTTAACCTAAAAAATAAAAAAATCAGTTGGATGGGATGAAATCCCAATACAGATGCTAAAAATAACTGCAGATTGCATTTCACTTCCTTAACCCTAGCCGTGGCCAAAGGTCGCCCGGCGACGTTCGAAATCGTACCCTTGAAATGGCCATAGTCGCTGGGCGACCATTAAGGTCCAACAATTTTCCAATGCAAAAAAGTAATTTATAATTAACTCAAAAGTGGACAAGTTATATACCATTTGAAAGATGACATTCTGAACTTTCATTTTATTATATAAATGAACCGTATAGCAGTTGTATAAGAACGTAACAATTACATAAAGTGAATGGTTTTTTTAGTGCAAATCAATACCTGCAACTGACACGTCGAAATTCGTCAAACATGGCCTGGGACAAGATAACATAACTGGGGTAAATTTCGTCGTATGGAGTAGCGGGTGGTACCACTGAACAGCAGAAGAGTTGTTGTACATTATCGTATTTATTATTTGAACAATACATTGATAACAAAGAGCATATGATTTTTATAAAACAGGTGTTTCTGCCAAAACTAACGAATGGCCAAAGGTCGCCTAGCGACCATTATGAAACGCTGCAAATATATATGTAGGCAGTTTTATAACTAGTCAATAGTTGTGTCACATTGTAGGGGAAGAAAGGTAGAATAATTTTGTTTTGACAAATGGCAGCACTGGTCACTCTCACAACCTTCAGCAACGCAAGTAAATATCAGTTAGGCAGGTGTTTGGCCGATTCTTGCTGTTGTCAGATGAACCTCAAGTATAACCTACATCTTTGTAAGTGAATTTTTATCCGCGATTATTTCAGAAATTGTTCTAAATTCGGAGTTTATAGTGACAGTGTAGTGGTTGTGTGTTTATAACAGTAATCTTTATGCATAAATATTACTGGAAAGGGATAAATTAGTCAATTGGTGAAGTGAAAGTGAGTAATGTTTTTGTGTGTTGTAGCATAATGTTAGACGATTGTTAGGCCTATCATTCATAGTATCGCGTGTATATTTGTTTATATACATAAGACATATAAATAAAAATGTTTTTCCCATGTGTTATACTTTACTTTGTAGGGAATTGAATTTACTACAACATGTTTATAATATTTTTGGCCTAAGAAAATCTGTACAAGATTTTTGTACTTCAGTGGCTCGGAAATGTTTTTACGTAAATGCTAATTTTCTAGTTATTTTATAGTAAACGGGTAATAATATTTGTTTACTCCCCACAATATTACAGATTTGTTTTCCTTAGTTCATAACCTAAAGAAATATATGTACAATATTATTATAAATATTTACCTTACATGAGTTATCTCCGATTCACTAATTATTCGTCATACTCGACAAAAGTTGCGATTTTTCAAACTTTATTACATAACACATGTACAAAAAAATATTTTCCCTATGTGTTATACATTTCTATGTAGGGAATTGAATGTACTACAACATGTTTATAATATATTTGGCCTAAAAAAATCTTGACAAGATTTTTGTACTTCAATGTGTCGGAAATTTTTTTTACGTAAATGCTAATTTTCTAGTTATTTGTATAGTAAACGGGTAATAATAATTTTTTTACTCCCCACAATATTACATATTTGTTTTCCTTAGTTCATAATCTAAAAAGATTTATGTACAATATTATTATAAAAAATTACCTTACATGAGTTATCTCCGATTCACTAATTATTCGTCTTACTCGACGAAAGTTGCGATTTTTCGTATTTTATTACATAACACATGTACAAAAAATATTTCCCCCATGTGTTATACATTTCTATGTAGGGAATTGAATGTACTACAACATGTTTATAATATATTTGGCCTAAAAAAATCTTGACAAGATTTTTGTACTTCAATGTGTCGGAAATTTTTTTTACGTAAATGCTAATTTTCTAGTTATTTGTATAGTAAACGGTTAATAATAATTTTTTTACTCCCCACAATATTACATATTTGTTTTCCTTAGTTCATAACCTAAAGAAATATATATACAATATTATTATAAATAATTACCTTACATGAGTTATCTCCGATTCACTAATTATTCGTCTTACTCGACAAAAGTTGCGAATTTTCGTATTTTATTACATAACACATGTACAAAAATATATTTTCCCCATGTGTTATACATTTCTATGTAGGGAATTGGATTTACTACAAAATGTATATAATGGTTTTTACCTAAAAAATCTAATGTACAAATTACAAAACTTTACTTTTGAAATTTCAATCGAAAATTTTTGAATTTTTTATTTTTTTTATTTTATAAAAAAGATAAATTTCCAGATTCATTTGTTTTATATATATTCAGATTCCCCTGGTCTTTCTGAATAAAATGAGTATGCATATTGATAGGTTTACTCCAAAATTGTAATTTATACGTATTTTTAAAAAAAGGTCTGCAAAATCGCCAAATCTGCTGGCCATTTCCCACTTCAACATTAGGCCACTGCTAGGGTTAAAGCTGGATAATGAATCAGTGTTTTTATGAGGGAGTTTACCCAAGCCAATTAAAATATGCAAATGTAATACCCCTTCACAAGAAATGTAGCAAAGATGATCCCGAGAACCATAGGCCCGTTTCAATTTTACCAGCTTTATCAACAATTTTTGAAAAGTATGCTAATGACCAGCTGAGTAATTTTTTAAATAGGGAAGGAATCATTTGTAAAAATCAATATGGATTTCGAAAGGGGCATAGTACTTTGGATGCAGCTGCAGAGATGATAAAACGGTACTTTGGTATTATACGGATGCCACTATTTTTGGAGGTTAAATTTTTACCGGATACAAAGGATGACTACATAAATTGAAAAAACGTACTTTTATTGACTTACTGTACAAATATTACATCAGTCTGATGAGCGGTCTTTGTGTTGTGCCTCCCAAAAGGCAGCGATGTCCGCTAGGATCGTGTTGAATGCGTCGCCGCCGCTAGCAGCCACACCCGATCGCCACATGTACTCCGCCAAACATACAGCGCGCTGCGGCAGTTATGTTAGGATGGGTAATCATAAAAATACGTACGGTTTTCTCTTCATTTCGAGGTAAATCCCACACCAAAAAAAGTCACTCATTATGAAAACAAATGTAACGTAGTGCACGGCAATAAATCACTCATGACACTGACCCAGATACAGGCGGTGACAGGTGATGCGCACGCTCCAGTCAACGACCTGACCTTGGCCTATTTGGAGGGGGTTTGGCGGCCGGAAGTATGACTCATCAGGTATCATTCGATTCGTAATGAAACAAGAAAAGTCCTACAATCATTTTTATGATAACCCATCCTAACATAACTGCCGCAGCGCGGTATAAGGGTGGCATCCGTATAATACCAAAGTACCGATAAAACATGTGACTGAGGCTTTGGATGGGTCACAGAGTACAATACTGCAAGTATTTTCTGTGACCTGTCCAAGGCGTTTGATTGTGTTGACCACAAAATCTTATTAGAGAAACTGCATTTTTATGGAATTACTAAAACAACTCTTAACTGGTTTAGATCATACTTAATGAATCAAAAACAAAGAGTTATTTTAAACAGAAAAGATCAAAAATACATATCAGATTGGAGTGACGTTAATCGTGGGGTACCGCAGGGTTCAATTTTGGGCCCACTGTTATTCATTATTTATATTAATGACTTACCAACAAATATTATTCATGCCAAAATAATACTATACGCACGACACTTCATTGGTTTTAAAATGTGCAAATAATATTGATCTAAACTTGGCAATGAAAACAAATTTAACAGAGATTAAAAGTTGGTTTGACGTTAATGGATTAAAGTTAAACTGTTCAAAAACTGATATTTTAAAATTTCAAACACTTCAAAATAAAAACAACAGTGACACATTTTTTGATGGGAGTGTCATAAATGTAAATAATTTAGTGAAGTTTTTAGGTATTGATAATAATTTAACTTGGAGGCCACTGATAGAAAAGCTAAGTAAAAAATCAAGCTCAATTTGTTTCCAGATGTATATTTTAAGAGAAACTGGACTTAAAAGTCAGGCTTATGGTATATCATGCTTGTTTTGGTTCTGTATTGCAGTATGGTGTAGAGTCATGGGGGAATTCTTCTGAGGTCCAGACTATTTTTAGATTACAAAAAAGATGCATTAGAACGATGATGTTTTTAAAACGCAACCAATCTTGTAATTTTTTTTTTTTAGGGAATTAAATATTTTAACTCTTCCTTCATTGCATATTTTTAAATGTTTAATTTTTGTACATAAACAAATTGATACTTTTTATGATAGGCAACTAGTTCATAGCACACGGTCTATGGATCAACTCCAATATCCCGTACATAGACTAAAGTTATATGAAAATGCTCCCCACTATATGGGTTTAAGGTTTTACAACAAATTGCAAAATCATTTTAAGGAATTAAATTTAGCAAAATTTAAGTGTTGCCTTAAAATAAATGTTAGTTGATAAGGTTTATTATAAAGTACATGATTTTTTGAATGACAATATATTGTAGTTGGTCTAAACAACAAATTTATTTGATATCTTTTTCATGTATAGAATTAGTTTATTTTATAAGAGATATTGACGAGCAACCTGTTTACTTTGCAAATAATGTATTGTTTGTAAACTGTGTGAATGTTATGTTGCAATAAATATCTTGAATCTTGAATCGATTATAAATATCGATTGGAATCCGGTTGACATACGATATTTGTAATGTATTGTATATCAATTAAATGAAAACTAATTCAAATTAAATCAACAAATATATTTAACAAATTAACAAGTCAGATAAAAGATGAAACTAGTTTTAATTAAATAGCAAATGCTAACAAAACGCATTCCGGTTTTCAGAAAAAGTATTTTTGAGGGCCCTTACAGTTAGGCCTAACTTAGTTCATGTTCGTTTGCTTTGTTTGTTAACTTGATTATCTCCTTTAATTTTTGTTTTCTTTTTTATCTCCATATCTTTTACAATTAGGATTTTGGGGTATTAATGATTTCTCCTATAACCAAGAAAACGCTGATTCATTATCTCTAAGTATAAATACTTAAACTATGAAAATTATCACTTGTTGAGTTCATTTTAGTTCAATATTCAAGGAAAGAAAATAACATGAACAGGTCAAGTACCATACACAAATTATATTTCAAAACAGTTTAATACAATATAAATAGTGTTTAAAATATTGAAAATAACAATTAATTTGATTGATGATAAATACCGGATTCCAATCAAAATTTATAATCGATTCATACTTTCATTCGATATTATATCGTAGGTATGTCTGCGGAACTGTACCCAAAAATATAAACTTTCTAGATCTTTTATATTTTACTATTTCTAGATTCTCCTGTTCTTTCC